>JARVGW010000322.1:21211706-21257790 GCA_031762495.1 Anablepsoides rubrolineatus
GTGTAAATGAAGACATCATCTGCATGTCTGCTGTGCTGAAGTGCTGCAGCAGTAGGAGGCATCTGGAGGAATTTAGGTTTCCTTGATGTGGAACTGCTGACTCAAAAAATGGAGTCTCACACACTTTCCTACGCACATAGTGTATTGTGTTACTGCAAAGACGTATCTCACCATTGAAAACATTCACATACAGTAAGCAGGGAGCTGAGCCAAATCACACTGCTCTGTTCGTCTCTAATTGGATTTAAAATTAGGTGGCTGCAAGTGTGTTTGGTTAAACTGTCCTGGTCTATTCTGAACATAATTAATACCACAGAAAATAACCCACAGTGTTTCAGATAAGCACGCTTGGAACAGTCCAACTCCTTACTCAACTTATTTAAGAGAAGAGCAGGACAGATATAGATAAAGAATAAAGGGATGGGTGAAGGAGAATAGCTTGACTTTGCACAAAGAATTAGTGACAAACAGCAGACAGAAAAATGTGGGGTAGATAAAGTAACACTAACCATTTTGACAAGTTCTCCCTCCATTTTTTATTATGTTGAGAATAAATTGTAAAGTTAATGGTAGCCACCCACGTCCCCGCCACATCTCTTCTCCTTTGTCTCTCTTTCTTCTCATCTCAGCGCTCTGTTTACGGGGCGGCAGTGGCAGACAAAGATGGAGGGGGGAAAAATTATGCTCAGTGGGACACTTGGAGGATCAGTTTGAAATTGAAATGAGGACGACCCACCCACCACCCTATCATTCTTAAAACAGCCTTCGGACATATTCAGCCTCTATCGTTCTCTCATCCTCATCCATCCCCGGTTCCCACCCTTCCTTTTTGCATGAGTGAGTAGGAGGAGTGGGAACATAAATAATCCCACTCCCTCCACCCTAAAAGAATTGAAAATAGCAGAAATACTTGTTTTTGGATTATTAAAAATAGTATGTTGTTATAATCAAGCAGCCAATATAAAAAAAAGTAAAAAAAAAAAAACTTCTGGACATTTTTTAGTCATTTAAATATTAATTACCCTCTTACAGATGGGTGTAATCTCACAGACTGCAAACATATGAACCAAGAATTTATTTTTTGTTTCTTATTGTCAGCTTTTATCTACAGTATAAATTAGCTTTGGACATATTTGTCTGTGCTCATACACATATTTTGTAAAGGAATAGTCTAAAATAGACTGAATTGTATGTGATTATGGAACACAGTCACGTGTCTTTGTACAGGTCAAAACATGGCAAATTTAGATTATTAATATGTTTTTTCCTGCCAGCTGATGTGTTTTTATTTATTCTTACTTGCTTTAGTATTCAATACATGATCTCAGGTCACTTCTACTTGTCTTGTTTACCTTTGTCACTTTGACCGGCGGAGGCTCAGTGTTTAATAGGGAGGCATGACAATAAAACTTAATTTTGAGGTGGCTTTATTTGAGTTCTGCTGGTTACGTGTTCACTGACACTTTACACAGTAAAAACTAGCTGGCTTTAAGAAATAAACATGATTTAGACAAACCTAACGCCAAACCAATAACTGGTACCAATAAATATTTACATAAATACAACTTATTACAACTAAGGTTGATCACAAGAGTAAATCTAACTTAGCATAAATCTTCACATCATCACCCCCTCCTAATCTAAATGGTTTGATCCAAGAGCTTTTAAACAGCACCTGGAGCACCCTGTTGAGGAGACAAACCAGGAAAAGTGTTTGTTCTTGAACAGTTGAGTTGTTAAACCCATACATCAAACAAACAGAAATTTAAGGAAACTAATTGACATTTTCACTAACTTCTGTTCATACATGAATGATGTCCAGTCCCTCCACTTCAAAAAACGTCTTACCAGATCATAAGTGGTCTCCATCACAACCTTTAACTGCCTTTTGTTCTGTTTTATTATCTCCACATTATTTGGATTAAACTACTGACTGGCCTTTAGAAAACCTTCTTTTACTTTAGAATCGAATATTGCCATTTTAGTTCCAATAAAATGTTTACTTCTTTGTAATAAAAATATGACTACTGTCACTTTACTGGACAAAAAGAACCTCCACTCTAATACCAAATAGAAATAAAATGCTTATTTCCACCAACTCTGTTTTTATTTATTGATGTACTCAAAGGTTTTCCAAACTAACATTTTTTTTCCCTCAACAATTTAATCAATATTGTCTAGTTTTTGAGACAGATCCTTAATTACCTAAAATACCAATAAAACAAACAAGTGGTAAATATGGTGTATGCAGATTATAAATTAGGTCAGATTGATCAGATTTGATTAAAAAAAAGTGTTAATTAATGGAAACATCTCTTTGCAGTGTTGATCTGTGATCTAAATGACCGTTAGCTCAGAGAGATTTGTGGGAGAGAGGCTAAATCAAATAAAACCCTACAGCTAGTTTAGCTGCTGTACTTGCTAATACATCTGTGACAGTTGCCAGATAGATGGCATGACATTTAAAAAAAAAAAACTTGTAATAAATCTCAAAGTCATTACTACACTGAGCTGAAGGAATCCATAGCTCAGCAGCATTTTAACTCTGCCTGCCTGGCTGCAGTGTTGAAAAGAAACCTGCGGTGGTTCTTGTTCTCATTTGATGACTGACAATATTTTCAGGCTTATTGAAATTCTTCATGTGGATTTTGAAAAGGGGACAACTGAGCCTAAAAATCAATTAACTTCAGTTTTTTTAAGGCTGTCATTTTCAAGAGCCGCACACATTTTAAAGTCACCCAGCTGCAATCGTTTCATCTGTGTTCAGCATTAATTCAAACCGCTGAGTAAAAGGCAGAAAAGAGAACTTTGAGAGGGTGAAAGTGAGGTTTCTAAAGGAGTTAAAGAAAGTGGAAGTCTGGGGTTGATTTACAGGTTTAAATGAGGAACTGCTTCCACTGCTCCTAAACCTGCTCTTCAGATGGTTTTCTCCTATAAGGACCAATTTTCTCTAAAATGATCCGTAATCAAATCATTTACTGAAGGACTCATAGACTCAGTATTTAGGATCAAATAAAAATTGTATCTATGTTGTTACTTTGTGAAGATAAACATACTGTGTTATGTTTTATTGCTTAGAACTTGCATTATATTTCAATTCATTCTGTTACCCTAAAATATTTTTTTTTCTTGTGGTAAATGTCAAATCATCTGTTTATATCTGACTATTTACTTCGTAAAACTAACTATGCTAAATACTTTAATAACAAATGACTGAAGATTCAACTTTGTACAGTTTCAACTGAATCTAAAAAAAAGCTCTTTACATCTTTGTTTCATTTTGCAGATCTTTCAGGGCCTCCTTTGTGTTTTCTACAATCTTGGTGATGGAGAGTACAACCTAACTCTGCCCAACTACCGCCTGGACAATGGTGAATGGCACGAGGTCCTCTTTGATCGTCATGACAATGAGATGATGCTGAGACTCGACGGTGGTGGAGGTCAACGGGAAGTGACAGGATCACGGGGCAGAAGTCGAGAAATCATTATTGATCCCTCTGCTGTGATGCTGGGAAACACTTTTTCCTCTGGAATCAACAAGAGCTTCCAAGGTTGGTGTCAACTGTCTGTAGCTCCAATTAAAATCTTCATGTGGACCACAGGGAAATTTTAGAGCTCAGCTAATCGTTGCCAAGAAGTGAGATCATGCTTTAACAGATTTTGTCATTTGTGTCATCATCACTGGTTGTTAATTGCTTCTGTGCATCAGTCTTTTATTTTAGGAAACATCTTTCCAGGCGCTAGTTTTTAAGAAAAAATAAATAAATATGATCATTGAAAATGATGTCTGAGTATAAATTACCATTTATTTGCTGTAGAATTCCCTTGAGCCCTTCGAGGAATTTGTCTGTTGTCATTTTTGTAAGAGATTATCCCTCAAAGTGTCCTGGTATAATTAGGTAAAATAAAATATAGAAAGAAATTCGTTATATATATATATATATATATATATATATATATATATATAACAATATATATGGCAGCCCCGCCTCTGTTAGTGTGTCCCAGGGAAGCTGTGGCTGTAGCTTACAATCATCAGTGTGTGAATGACTGAAGTTTAAAGCACTTTAGAGTCCGGAGGGACTTGATAATGAGCTACATACGTTCAAGCCATTTACCATTTATGGTTCAGGAGTGAAAAAAAAACCAACAAAACATCCATACACCATCCAAAAGCAGCCCTGCAAGAAAACCCGTACCAATGCCCACAATGGGCAAAAGGCCCACAAAGTGAAAACCAAGACCCACCAGAAACTCGAAAGCAACCCGGATCAGTCAGCCCCTCCAAACCACATAAGCCCACATATTTTTTTGATTAACTGTCATTAGAATATTAGTGCATAAAGACCCAACTTATATCTCAAACACCAGTTCTAAAGAAGTGTTACCCATATTCTTTAAGTTTGAGCTGCATGAACAGGGTTGTTTCAGCAGCTTAGGTCACCCACCTGCTGCTTGGATTCTATTCCAAAAACTTTAAACAACTGTGTAGCAGTGGACTTATTAAAACCAATTACAGGTTCTCTCCACTAATTTTCTCTGCTGCACTTAAAAGGACCATCATTAAAGCACTTAGAAAGAAAAGCTGTCTTGACCTAAATGCTATTGGTAATTATAGGCCTTTTTTCAAATGAACAATTTCTTAGTAAGATATGTGATAAAGCTGTTTGCAGTCTGATATTTATCAGTTTAGTTGAGGCGTTACCATATTGCATAAACTGCATTTAATACACTGTAAATGAGTTGCATTTACACCTTTTGCAATCCAGGTTTTAGTTGGTTTAAAATACACAGTATTTAAGACTGGGGGTTATTTTATTACAATGGATGTTGCACTGCATTTCAATACCTAATGTATCAGTGATGTTTTGGATGCCAAACAGTTTTTTGAAATCTTAGTTATTTTTTGTGTGTAACTGTAGAGACATTTTTCTGAAAATTGCAGTCCACTTCATTTCTGAGAAGTCTAAAAATGGAACACAAAACTAATACATAATAAAACTCTGTGATCTTAAAGTTGAGTCATGATAATAAATGTGTTGTTTTTTTCATAAAAAGTATTTCAAAAAGTTTTTTTTTATCAAAAATGTTTAAACATTGTAAGTCATGATGTGGCTAAAAGTTTAAAGAAGGCTAGGCTTCTTTTCTTGAGTCTAAAAATCATCTCACCGTCCTTCAGCAGGAACTGTGCCTTTCATCATCACCTATCAAACACCTACAATGCAGCCTTATACATCCCAGGTGGCTTTACAACTATTCACACCTTAAACCATATGACTGAAAACATATTGGACAGGCAGGTACACCACTCAAAGGAACAAAAACACAAATGGCCAAAAGGATAGTCTGACAGGTCAGTGACAGACAGATGACTAAATATCTCAAGGTGTAAAGACCTCAAACCTTGAACCCCCACCAGTTAGTTAAACGTCACAGCCTTTTAAAAGGCAGATGAAACACAATGATCAGCCAAGAAAATAAGTCCAGCTGCCTCATTTCCAAGCCCTTAGGAGTCTAAAGATACAGTTTAACTGGAAGAAAATGAAATGCTGTTTGATAATTTAGAAAGGAGGAGGTCAGAAGTAAGACATGTAGGCACAAAGTGAGATGGGAGACTGAGAGCTCCCTGGAGTTAGACAGTAAGAAAAGTAGACAGCTGTGCCTCAGGCAATAAAAGACAATGCATGAGTTTATTAAATTGATTTAAAAGCATTTCCCTTCAACAGCAGTAGAAGTAATAAATTGTGGCAGAGAAAGTGGGAGTGAATGTGTGCATAATTGTTTGCATTTGCATCTACTTTTGTGAATGCCTCTAAGAGCTGATGGGAAGGAATGAAATGTTAGATAAATATATCAACTTAACAAGTACATAAGTACAAGAAATATATCTTCAGACACTCAAATATGCACATAAAGATAATTTAAAGGTCATTTAAAGCCCTTAAGGAAGCAGTTAAAAAGGAAACAATCACTTGAATAAATGATTTGTTTCAAGTGGAGAGCACACATGGACTGTATTTGGTTACAGGTGTGAAAAAAAAATTATAATAAACTACATACAGTGTATCTTAAAAAAGACTTTATTACTATTAAAAGCTGTAGTTATTATTTCCGAGAGTGAGATTTGGAAATAGTTGGTCTACATGTCACAAGTGGTGACACAGTCATAAGAAATTTATTTGATCAGCATTATTTGATAAAACAAACATTATTTGAAAAAACTTTAGTTTTTATTTATACACAAGGTTTTTACACTTGTAGCCCAAAAAAATATTTCATCAACCATAAAATTCTTGTTTGTTATAAAAATGGTTAACTTTGGCATAATAAAACTATATATATATTTATATGTGTGTGTGTGTGATATTTATTTTCAGACACTTTTGGCACTGAAATGTTATGTATAATATATGTTATAGTTGTGGAAACATTTTTACTTTTTTTAAGCAGATACCTACTTTATTTGCTTCAGTGAATGAGCCATCTCTTCTTCCTCCTCTACTGAGCTCCTGCTGTGCTCACACTTTCCCTGGTAGCTTCAGCAGAAGGGATGCTTATTTTA
This sequence comes from Anablepsoides rubrolineatus, assembly GCA_031762495.1. NCBI lineage: Eukaryota > Metazoa > Chordata > Actinopteri > Cyprinodontiformes > Rivulidae > Anablepsoides > Anablepsoides rubrolineatus. The sequence continues at coordinate 21,218,269 of JARVGW010000322.1, forward strand.
ATTGCTGCTTAGCACACTCAGGTAGCAGATCAGTTAATAACAGATTTGTGAAAAGATGCAGTGGTGCTACCATGAGAATACTGTTCTCCTTAGTTAAATAGAGGATGAGGAACTTGCTCGAAGCAAAAGAGACTTTTTTTAGCCCATCCAGTGACATTATCAAAAGTAAAAATAAATTTACTATGGAACATGTACTAGGTACACCAATCAAACCACCTCATAGGTTTGTAGGTATACCAATCTACAGCTTCTGTCGTTAGATATTCTCTTTTTAAGAATGTTAGATTTTTGTTTCTGCAGTATCAAAGACACTCAATTGTTTTACTCAGTATAAAAAATAAATAAACTGAAGTCCTGTAATACTGTAATCTCTCAAGAACAAAGGATTTTAGAGGTGAAACACTGTTGGGTCTGTAGAAACAAATGCCTGTAATATAGATTTTTCTTTCTCCACCTTTAATTTATTTTTTTTTTCTTCAGGCTGTATGAGGGACGTACGCCTCAATGGTCGTTACATGCCGCTGGACAGCCAGCCACGGGATGGGGTTTCCCAGGTCAAAGTACAAGGACTCTCCAAAGGATGTTCCTCTGACTCCTGCAAAAGGAACCAATGCAGCCCCCCCTTCACCTGTGTGGACCTGTGGAGAGTACATGAATGCAGGTACACACTCAGACCTGTACACACAAATGTAGCTGCACTACCAAACTCACTCAGAATTCAAGACTTCACACACACACACGCACATCCTTTTCAGACAAAGACATGAAGGCTGACCTTTAAAACAATTTGCTGCCTTTGAAGTAACTTTTGTGTTGTTGTTTTTTTGTTTTTGTTTAGAGCAGAGGTGCCCAAAGTGGGGCCCGTGGGCCAAAATTTGCCCACCAGCAGTTGTCCTGGTTACTAGATCCTAATTATGTTAATATTAAATAAAAGTGACATGCATATTAGATTTAAGCCCATATCTAGATTTGCACACCTTATAAGACCCCATATACTCAAATTGTAAATTATGAAAATTCCCATGAGCCTTTACTACCTGAGCATACGTTGAATTTTCTCCATGTCCATGGGCTGAAAAAAAAACCTAAAGAATGTGGGCAACCACACTGGCTGCTACCTTACTCATAAAAAAAATGAAACAACTTTACTTAAGAAATATTTACATTTCTTATATTATTGCATTTGGCCCGCAGCCCTCAGATTGATTTTAATTTTGGCCCTATCAGGGAAAATGTTTGGGCACCCCTAGTTTAGAGCTTTAGGAATATGCTTTAAAATGATCTGCTCCTAACCCTCTTCAAATGAGGCAAAACTACAGGAAAATTATTTTATTTGATGTAAATACATTATTTACTCTTCCAAACACTGTGGGGCATTTAGTCTTAGTGAAATAATAAAGTTAACCTGCAGGAAAATATGTCAGATTTTTGTAAACTTAGAGTGGAAAACCACAAAAGAATACAACAATCATAAAATTATGGGTAAAAAATAATTTGGACTATGTGAATGTATTTTTAACACAGCTAAAACCAGAACAGAGTTCAACTTTAGCAAAAAAATTAAAATAAATCTGAATCTAATTTAACATGCTTGTGTCTGAATTTATTTTTCATTCCACTTACTGTTTTAAATACATTTCCAGCTGTAATAAATTAATAAATTATACATAATTGTGTTTTCAGTGCTATAGTTGTGTTCTTTTATTTGTGTTTAAATGACAGAAAATTAACTCAAATTGCCAAGAAAAGAACCCAGAAATGTTGTGTATTCTAACCTAAAACTTACTTTGGTAAACAAAGTAAAGACTATTCACAAAGATTAATATAACTTTCCAAGCATTAAAGCAAATTTATATTCAAATAGTCTTTGAGAGACTTAAAGAGGAACTAATTTGAATTCACAATACAGTTTTTATTAAATCTGTTGGTTAATATGTCATTATTTATCAAGCTTAACAAAATGTAAGGAGGTTTGGGAAATATTGGTGGATTTTTTTTAGTTCAGTATGGAAAGCCAAGTTTTAAACTTCTGCTAGTTTAGCTTTGTTTACTCACTGATGATCTAAATCAATCCTGTTCACTGTTGAAGGGAAACTTGTTCACAAGTGAGAGAAGAATAGAGCGTGAGATTGATAGACGGATCAGTGCAGCTTCTGCAGTTTTGTGACTCAGTACCGGTCTGTTGTGGTGAAGAGGGAGCTGAGCTGATATGGTCACAAACCTTGGGTAGTGACCAAAAGAACAAGATTGTGGATACAAGCAGTCGAAATGAGTTTTCTCCGCAGGGTAGCTGGACTCTCCCTTAGAGATAGGGTAAGAAGTTCAGTTATCCAGGAGAGACTCAGAGTAGATCCACTGCTCCTCCACATCGAGAGGAGCCAGTTGAGGTGGTTTGGGCATCTAGTAAGGATTCCTCCTGGACTCCTCCCTAAGGAGGTGCTTCAGGCATGTCCAACTGTGAGGAGACCCTGAGGAAGACCCAGAACACGCTGGAGAGACTATGTCTCTCAGCTGGCCTGGGAATGCCTTGGAGTCCTCCCAAAAGAGCTGGAAGAGGTGGCTGTGGAAAGAGAGGTCTGGTCTTCCCTGCTCAAGCTGCTGCCCCAGGGACCCAACTTCGGATAAAGTGGAAGATAGTGGAAGGATGGATGGATGATTTTAATAGTACTTTTTGTTCATGTGCGTTTTGTGTTTCCATCTGATGGAGGTAAAATAGCTCTGCCTCGCTCAGTCCATTTGTTTAATAAACTGGATGGCCAGTATTAACATGAGGATTTATTTCCAACTCTGATCACTGTGAACCCAGAAACACTGAGGCGGAGAGAGGCACACCCACTGTGTATGAGATTGTGCTGAAAACACACACAAACACACTGTGCCCCGCTGTGCCATATCATTGTAAATTATAGGAGATATGGCACTTCTGTAATAATGCCAATAACCGTGAGGTATCAGGATACATTTATGATGCACTGATTCCAGGGCCATGAATCCTTGCTGGGTAAGTCTAGTTGCAAATCTTGCCTTCACAGAAATCACAGAATGTTTGGTAATGAAAGTCATTAAATGTGATGGAGAACTCCTATCAAATTGTGTTTGAACAGTGGGTAGGATTATTGTCAGTCTAAAATGAGCCTCGCAGACTTCCAAACATCTAAACCAACATGTTCTCCTAATAACGAAGACGACGTTGTGCACCACCTGCTCGATGACAGAATTATCTTTGACTGATCATCTTTATAGAGGAAAGATGGATGGGTTTGATGCCCTGATGAGATTCAAACTTTTGCTTGATCAACATTTCACATGCATCACTGTATTTCTGCTGTTTAGCTTGTCAGCAGGAATGTTGTGCAACGAGGAGCCGTAGTGAGCTGCCAAGCCTCTCCTGTTGCACAGACTGAATCAAACAGCGCTCTTAGCCACATCCACTAATCTCAGCAATTTTTCTGCCATTGGAAACATCAGCCTCTAATCAGTCTGTCCAGCCTTCTAGCTTTTAATCTTGCTTCCCTCTTTTTTTTCCCCATTCTTCTGATCCACTCACCCACATCATCCATCCACCTTTTTGTCCCCTCCACAATGCTTTTATTCTTGCACTCAGCCTCTCCATTTTGCTGTTTTTATGTTTGTATGACTCTCATCTTCCTCACTACTGCTCACTTTTCTAACCCATTTTACCACCACACACACAGCCTACCTTTCTCTTTTTTTTCCTTTTCATCATCTGAACTGAACCTTAGCCGATGATTAGAGCAGTTAATATTAGCAGCGAGTCCTCCAAACCCTAAAACATACTCAAGATCTCAAACAACTCACTAGATGCCAAGAATGGTCTAAAATATGCACATGCAGAGTCATTCAGTTAAAAAAATGATCATTTGCATGTTCTCCCAAAAAGCAGACGGCAGTTGTAACATTATTTCCAAGCAGTTATAGCTGAGGGGCCAAAAGAGCTGAAATAGTATTTTAATGAAGCCTGCTTTGGCATCAGATCAGACCATGAGTTTTGTGGAAGATGGTGTATCTGTCATAAAAAACACACATAAACTGAAAGAAAGCAGAATAGACAATTTTATTTGGTTTTATAGAGACACAATCCTGAAAATTGCCAATTTAAATCACAGCTCTTCAATTAGTGGAATTGTGAATTTAGGTCTGTATTTTAAGATGAAAAAGACAAATCAGACTTTGACAAAAGTTTTTTTTTTTTTTTTGAATGAGTAGCTGTGACCAACTCAATTATTTGTTTAGGGAAATCAATCAATCCGTCAATCAATCCAGCAACACACATTATTAGTAAATGTTTGATTGTCAGCAGATTCAGAGCTGAAATGTTACAATACATCCTGTTGTAAAGCAATCGATCAGATTGGATCATATATCATGTGCAGAAAACTGATTAAGTTCTTGGGTAAATGTTTATTTTTAAGTACCGTTTCACTCCGAGCCTGTCTGTAGCGCTGGAGACCTAAAAACAAAATGGTCACGTCTCACGTCTTCACACAGTGTTTATAGGAAACCTGGTCACACCCTGGATTTGCGATAAACCTTAATTGTCATTGTACAAAACACAACTTACAGTATGATGTCATACTAAACATGGAAGTACCCCTAAAACAAGTTCTACATTCCTGAAATGTAAAACATTATGCATTAACTGCTGGAGTGAGGCACATGTTAAATAGAGAGTAGCTAATTATCACAAAATATCAAATAGTGTGTTTATGTGAGGAGTTGCTGCACTGTATCAAGTGAACAGCAGACTGGTTGTTTCTTGCTTGGATGTAAATGTAGCCTACCTTGACTCAAACCCTTCCTATTAGGCTGTCCTTTTTCCATCAGATAGTTTTCTCTGTTGTTTTTCAAGATGCTCTTCTGTACTCTCCACTAGTGCACCTGCCCTGATGCAACTCTCTCATACTGCATCAGGATGCAGCCACAGGTATCACATATACTAGGTTGCTTCCAAGACCTTGTCACCATCGTAATCTTAGTCCAGGCAAGATGCCAGTGTGGCTTCAAATTAGTTCAACTTCTGCTTGAATTTCTCAACAACCAAGCTATGTCAAAATATGTGGGCCGCACATCATGGATACTGCCACTGCTGCTTTCCTCACACTCTACAGGTGGGCTGCTGCCATGAAAAACCCCCACAACCTTACTACGGATGTTTTGTGCTTACTGAAAACTTTCCACCACCCATTATGCTCCATCAGACATGATGGGGAGCCCATTGTGTTTTTAAAACGTCCCTGAAGATCTCACCAAGGCCCCGCAAAGACCATTCACTATTTTGTTGGTTTTCTTTAAAGGATCCTTAACAAGTACAAAGGGGGTTTAAAGGTGATCTAATATGGGGGTCCTGCAACAAGTTAGGATCTGTAAAAATTTCCCCTTTTCAGCTCTGTCTGTTCTGAACTCTCTTCTAATGTGCTATTTTTCACAAGTTTCTATGAAAATCCCCTCCCAACCTCTTGTTTATGTTAACTCCGCCCTCTGCCAGAAGTTTCCTTTCAGTAGAAAGTACTATTTTTCTAAAGTAGTCCATAGTATTTACACAAAGTACGACTTTATTTGTTAATATTGCTAGAACATTGCCATCAAAAATAAAAATAAATTTAAATAAAAATAAAAATAAAATGAAGCCCCACGTCTCTGTTCTCCATGGCTGTTGTAAAACAGCAGAACCGTTTTGTGAAGAAGTGGGCAAAGTCTTTGCTTGGGTTAACAGGCAACGGGCTGGGCTCAGGTTGGGGTGGGTTGGAGTACTGTTTGTGACATCACAAACAGTGGTGTTTGAAAACAGGTCATTTCAAGACACAGAAAAATACATTTACTTAAAGTAAAAATACCTCTGAGTTCATTTGTTGGTGCTTGGATTGTTTTTAGAAGCAGGACAGACCCAAATGTAATAAAAAAACCTGAAAAAAGTGAATTTTGCATATTATGTACCCTTAATAATAATAGTCTGAATTGCTGGTATGACTCCAAAAGTATAGAAACCATATTTGTACCCTGATTGGATCATATGACTCAACCTGTGTTCTCCTCTGATCCATCACATCTGTCACAACTGAGCCATTACATTTTGTTTCCTGCTTACCCCACCATGCACATGCCCAGTGAGCTTGAATGATTGTGTGATGTTTTAGTTTGCCTGGGTACAAAGATGACTAAAAGTGCTTGTCCAGATGGAGCTCAGTGTGACTTTTATCTTTTTTTTTAAAGCAAATTTGCTATGAAATTGCAGCATTTGTCTTCTGTGTTTTTTGAGCATTACCTATTGTTGATGAAATTATACATACAGATGTCTTTTATTCATATATTTATTTGCATTGTCATGTTTTGTGGCGATCTGATTTTGTGTTTCTGTGTTTCATTCACTGCAAGCACTATTTTAACTTGTAAAATATTTTACTATTCTGAAAAATACACATACATAATATATATAATCAACATAATTTTCCAATTTCTTCTCAGTTTTCCTAACAACTTCTACACAAAAGCATATTGTCAAAGCAAGATAAAAAAACAAATGAAGCAAAATAGAAGCAACCTTGTATTTACGTACTCCCACAGGACCCCATCTGTAGATCAATTCTGTAGATGAGCATGTTTATTCATACGGGTCAGCATGCAACACTTTATTCCTACACAGACTCCAGCCCTGTCTGATGATGAGCAATGATAACAAAGTGCTGAAAACAGAAGCTGTTATGTCTCTTTGACTGACAGGTGTCCTGGATTCAACACCTACACACACTCCAAGGCAAAAAGAATTCTGAGTGCTGAGATTTAGTGAGGGCACACAAATCCCCGACTGAAGCAAATGAGCCTTTTTAACAGCAAGATCTGTGTCCCCCCCTGCATTTTCAAGATGGCTGGCATTTACTCTGAACAGTGGAAAATAAATTTGAAGTGTGGTTTAAACTCCCAAAGACAAGTCATCCCACATTTGTTTTTTTTGCTCTGAAGGCAAAATGCAAAATCACTCTGGGTCTAAGAATCACACGGGGATGTATTTTAGCTTGTATTTAAAAGCTTTTAGAAGAAAGGAAAATGACAGAAAACTCTTTAAAACCGCTCTGCAGCATATATGTATTGAAAAAGCAGCATGTTTCCTTCTTTGGCACTACTTAAAACCTGCCTACGCCTGCAGTGGCTGCGAGATGGAAACTAGAGAGCAACTTCTGGTCCTGACAGGCAGAGAGTACCACCTAAACAAGTAGACCTTCTCAGCCAACAGTGTTTCACTGACAGTGCTCTTTATTGGAGTCACACTTGATGTTTTCTTGCATACATACTTTTAGTCATGGATGTTTTCCAATTCATACGGCTACAGTTGTCGTTTTGTGGAAAGAAACTTGAAGGAATAGTTTAGAATCTATGAAGTGCAAGTTTTATGTGAAAAATATGAACAATCAATATCTTACCTGCTGTGGATTACTTTAAAAATACTAGTTTGGAGAGGAAAAAGTTTAAATATGACAGGATGGAAGAGCTAACTTATTGTCAAACCAGACTAACTTGATTTTTTTCTAAATTGAGGCCATTCAAAGAGCTATTTACAGCAGGTCAAATCTTAGTTTTTAATCAATATAAATTCATATTCCTTTCACAGAATCCCACTTCAAAATATTTAAGTAAAAACATTGAAATAAATCAGATTATCACTGTGTTGTAACATTTGTATTTACATAAAAATAAAATAAGAAGAGTATAAAGATCAGTAAATTTGAGTGTAATTTGACATATTACAAGCAACTTGAATACATAACTTAGTAGTGGTTATGAAAATTCACTTTCTCTACAACTTTTCTGCTGATTTCATTCTTGAATTAAGTTGTCTAAAAAACACCAAAAGAAAACTACTTAACAAATAGATGATATTTAAAACAATAACAGAACTGACAGAGCTTCTCAACTACTCAGCAAGTGTAAAATCTGAACTGATTATTTTGATGTGAGCAATATTATAGAATTATAGGAGACTTTGGGAGAAGATCCAGTACATTAACTCTTCATCTCTGTGCCAAAATAAGTTTAGTGGCTGAGGATAAACAATTACGCTATAAATTAAAGGACTGTTTTGGAATTTATTGTTGTGCTTGATAGTAAAGTTAAGTCATTATTTATAAGCATGAGCACCCCACCAGAGACAAGAAGCAAAACTCATTTCTGATGCCATCAAATATACAGCCTGGAGCCGTTTCATTGACACTGAATGAGATGCAGCATTAGTGGTCTCATAAAATGTTTGTTTGAGTTGTTACACCCAAATGAGCTTTTAATTACAGTAGTGCTTTCTGAAGTGAGGCAGAAAATGTGGCCCCATCTGCATAAAATCACCCTTGTTACTGCCGGTGCCACAGTCAGCATTTTTATCTCCCGCAGTTCCTTCTCTATTAAAGTCTACATCCCTGTAAGATCAATGATTAAAGGAGTAATTAACTTTTCCACTAGTGGGAAATTGTAATAAATATTCCATAAGATTAGATGTGGGTGGTAATGAGTCAAATTTACTCAGATAAATGCACTTAAGGAGCTGTTCTGCTGAGAGTTTGGGGGAACAGTTTTTAATGCTGGATCATTTTTGCTCTCGCTACACTATTTTCTTTTTTTCTGGAAAAATAAACACTTTTATTGAGTACGATTACAGTATATCACCACTTTTATTTCATATGCTGTTCATTATATTTACTATTTTGTACATTCAGGCATGATTTTACGACACCAGCTGTGTTGGTGGTTTGTTGTCCTGTCCTCCAAGCAGAATATTAGCTGTGTTTAAATTAGTGTACTGTGTAATGGTAATGCTAAAGTTGACACTTTTACTACAGCTTAACCAGTCATTCATATCATCTGAGGATGAAGATAAGAAAAAAAGAAGAGTAATAAATAATGCTCATCATAAACAGCATGCTGTTTTGATTAGATATTAATTATTGATTGATTTTATGGATAGTGCAAACAAAATATTTTAGCCACAGATGATTTTATTCATGAGTGAATGATAAAACACTGCTGCTGACTTTATTTTCTCCTAATGATCAATAATGAGCCATCGAATATGACACTGATTTATACTGATAAGTAGTATACTGTATGTATATATAGTTGAGTATGAATTATTAGTTAGTATAAATATTGCTTACAGGTGAGTTGTGTAACAGACAAAAGCAATTCAGTCCTGCTACCAGACTTTTTAAATGTTACTGAATGTACTGCACATACATACATGTGATGGTCACCAGTGATTGAGGAATCCACAAGCTCTTACTTCATGTTGCTTCAATGTTTTGGTTGAGGATCTTTTTGATGCTGGGATGAAGCTGCTCAAATACAGAAAAAAAATCCTAAACTTCATTACGTAGCAAACATCTCCTGGTTTGTCCTGAGTTTAGAATAATTCTTGTCTGGTTGAGCAAAATGTGCTTGTAGAAAAGTGCAACAAAACTGTATTATTTATTTGTATTATTTAGATTATTAGCTGGGTAGTTTTGGAAGATTGAAGAGCCAGCCACAGAGGAGTAATCTAGCCATCATAAAAGCAGGAATGTTTCAGTAAATGTTTATCACACTGCAGAGAACAGTTGATTCAAATTTGAAACATTTCCGAACGGCCACTGGGTTCCTGCCGGAAAACTCTGCTCTCTGTCTGCTAGCAACTGTTAGCAAAGTCCGGCGATAGCACCGCTTGATTGCAGCTCCGTGGTTGACGCTAAGAGTGACTGCTGCAGGCTTAGGAAACTGAGAAAGGGATGCTCGCTTGCTCAGCGTGCTATAGGTGGAAGTAGCAGTAAAAGTTGGATACTTAATCAAATTTTACACGGAAGTGGGGGAAATTTGCTGGCTGTGTTCTTCACACCTGTGGGAACAAATAACTATAAATTAAGAATTTTTGGAGTGTGGATAGCCGAGCTGTGGATGGTTGAAAACCCACTTGTCAGTTTTCAAGCTATATAACAAAAAAAAAAAACACTTCACCTAAAATCACTAAAACTTCTGGAAAAATACCCCCTCACTTCAGAAGGAAATTATTAAAATTTCACGCTCATTAGAGCTGTAAATTGAACAAAATTCACATGTCAGTTTCCAAAGTTTAGGAATCTCTATAGCTTTCAATGAGAGCACCATGCACATCAACTGTTGATGCGAGGGGGTACCCTCTGTGCTAATATGTGACACCAAGGGAGTCTGACCAAGCATCCATATATGACAAGCAAGGAGTGAGAATGTGTTTTCCGTACTTTCTTGTTGTATGATTTGGAGATTTAGTTGTCCTTAAAAAAACTTCTGAAATTATATACATATCTATGGCAGAATAAGCTGTTTTTTTTACATTAAAACTAGTTCATTATTAAGATAAGAACCAGTGTTTCTCACACTCTGCCAGACCACAACACAGTCTTCATGACCTATTAGAACATGACTGGATCAGAACAATTTTGAAAATTTCCTTCAGTGTGAAGGCAATCATGATGCTGCTGCACTGTTAGTACTCCCCAAATTGGTTTTTCTCTCTTCTTTTCTGCATCTTTGAGATGCTGTCCTGAAGAGTGTATTTTCATGTCAGTAATACAGTGACAACAGTTCTTGCGATGGTTGTTACACACTCAGTCAAATCAAACTGCAGTGTATTTCTGGATTGTGCCCTTTGAACTTTTTCCTTCAGCTTTCTCTTGTCTCTGTTTTTAATTGCATTTTTGCAGATGTCCACCTGGCCACATGATTCGTGTGAACGGGACCAGGAAGTCCTGTGTCTATACCCTGTGTGCTACGCGGCCTTGTCACCATGGGACCTGTGTGGCCCAGTCGCCCTCCAAGTTCACCTGCCACTGCCCGGAGGGTTACAGAGGACGGCACTGTGAGACCACCCTGGCAGTTTACAGGGAGGAGGTGGGCCTGAGCTTCAGTTCCCTCTTCGCCATCTGTATCTGCTTCATGGCATTATTGGGTAAATATTAATTCTGCTCCAGGCTACTTGTATTTGTCAATTATTTAATGATACTGTGTCTCCAAGGGGATTTGAAAACCATGATTACATCAAGCAGCCTCTTATATCTTTCTGATATTGTTTAATTAGGTTTGTTAAATGCAACATGACTAGCCACTTGTATTCTTCCAGTGTCTGCTGCTCATTTATGTCAGCCTGAGTCATACCAAAGCAACATTTTAAAATCACATTAGCCTTTTCACACCGCCGCTCTTCAGTTTGTATCCTCAGAATGAATCACATATGTGACCGGTGTGGGCAAAATGAGTCAAAATACACACAGGCTGCTGTGCAAATAGCATGAAGGTATTATTATTATTTTTTTTTTTGCTGTAATTGAGATTAGGAGTCCACAAATGCATCTAGCTATCAGAAAAACAATAACTGCATATAATCTTTCTAATATACATGTTTTCTGACATGCTTGTCTTCAGAAATAATTATTTTAAATACAATTATTTTCTTTAATTTTTTTCCTGTTTTTTTATTGGTTTTTCCTGCCATCTGCTCTACCCCCCTCCCCCTTCTTTTTTCTTTTAAATAAAGTTGGAATTCAGGTTTAAGAACATTCTAGACCAGTGGTATCCAAAGTCAGTCCCCAAGGGCCAGTGTTCTGCATCTTTTAGGTGCTTCCCTGGTTCAACACAGCTGTACCTAAGTAGTGCTTAATTAGGCTTCCTCAGTTTGCCATCAAGGTCTGCAAAGGCCCTTCTAATTAGGCACTCCTTAGGTTCAGCTGTGTTGAACCAGGGGAGCACCTAAAACACGCAGCCCTCGAGGACCGACTTTTGACCCCGCTGTTCTAGACAAATACAAATTTTATTTTTCAAAATGACACTCTCAAAATTTAAACTCGCTTGTTGCTGGCCAGGTGATAAATTACTGAATACGTTTTTGAGATGAAGAATTTTTTTAATAACAATAATGCAATATTCAATTATTCTTCATTGTGATATAGCCAGCTAGGCTCACATATGTAACATATATAAAAGTTAAATTGTCAAGTTTAGGATTTTTTTTATTTTTTTATTCTGGGTTTTGTTGCAAAAACACAGTGAACATAGTTTTCACTTTCAAAAGATTATTCATGCACATGAATTTTTTTTAATTAAATATCTGCAGAAATTAAACTGTGATTTACTCAATAAATGTGACTGACCTGCTGCAGATGACACTTTTCAGAAAAATGTAGAATAATACCAGTATCATTGATTTAGTTTTTTTAAGGCTGCTCTCTAATGTAAAGTTTTTGAAAAAAGTGGGGATGAAAAAGTTCATATTTGCTGGTGTTTTTTCTGGCCTGGGGAACTGGATGAGGAGCTACAGTGGATTTTAAATTCTCCAAGGGGTCTTGTCTTCGTAAGGCCTAAGGTTGTTCACTTTGCTCTCGCAGCTGCAGCGCTGTTAGTAGTAACTGAATTTGAGGATGTTTTTCTTGTGAATACTTCAAAACATAGCCCACGGCTTAACAGGTTAAAGAAGTACCATAAAACAGCCAAGCAATTCTGGCTCTATTTTATACTAACAAAAGGTATTAAGTTTTAAATTAAACAACAATTAGCTGGTTTGAAAATTAATTTTATTTAAACTGATGAATGAACCGGTCTAGAGGCTGGAGACGTAAAGATCTCATCTGGATTTAAAGGAACAGAATCAAAATGAGCTGCTTTGAGGCACACATCAGGAAAGGGGTGGGAAAGGGCCTTGTAATGTTGCAACAAGGAGGAATTCAGACCAAAGCATTGCAGTTCCACCTTGTATAGACCCCAACTGAATGATTTAAATGTGAAAATGGATTAAAAAGCATCATATGTCTACTTTAAACAATTTTTTTCCCTCTTAGACAGCCAAGTGGCTAATTGCCTATCAAACATGCAGATTGTCAAATTTATGTTTAAGACTTGCAAAAAATAGTAGCTCAACTTTTATGTAAGTTGTTTATATAAAAAAAGATATTTGCTTCCTTAGTTTAAGCGCCATTTATGGCTTTAAAAGCTCCAAAAACCAGACAGGCCCTAGAGAAGCTGCTCAAGAGAGATGAGGTAACATCCAGATGTAAACACAGCTGTTGTTACAAGATATAAAGATCAGACTGTCAGTAACTGCTTGAAGCTATGAAATTATAACTAAACTATCAGAGTCACTTTTAGAAAGCCCAGCACTGATCAGTCACGCAATTGACTGCATGTGTGTTTTCATTTGTCTGTCAATTTTAACCTGAACCACTGGATTTTTTTAATTAAAGCTCTCCAATATATCATTGAATGCATATTTACCTGAATAACTTTTGTTGTCAACCCAATTCAAGACGACAGCCACGGCTAATTAGTATTAGTCGGCTATAACGCAGTCATTTAATTTTATTTTTTTACAAATTTCGGCCTAAAAGTGGTAGCTGATATACACATCCCCAACACACGCTCTGAGCACCACCAGATTACAATAAATCTTTGTTTAAAACTTTGGCATGCAAGGCAGTGAGTGATAATCATTCTTTCTGTGATGCAGAGTGGAATGGACTTTGCTTGGTTAATGTCTCCACTTGTACTATTGAGGATGCAGAATAAGAACTGTCTTCAGAGTAAATGTTTTTTTAAAAACATTAAAATTAATGCAAATAAGTCTGACAACCCTCATGGTGTTACGAGAGTCAGAGAGGTGCTTCACTGAAGGATTTCAAGTTATTTCTCTACATTATTATGGGAAAGGAATAACTTCACACACTGGTTGTGTTGTTTGTTACAGACATAGAGATATATTTATTAAGGCTAGATAAGTCACAGCGGAGTCTCCGGCATCCTCACACAGCGGCCATCTTGGGTCGGGGAGCTCGCCCACTCTTAACATGAATGTGTGTGGTGTATTTACTATTTAAATATACTATTTAAATAACCATAACTTGGTCAATTTGGATCGGATTTTCAAACAGATTTTTTTGTTGAGAAATGTTGTTCTTCACACACTGGCAGTCCTGTGGCACATCACGGTTCTGAACACTACATTTAGCCGGTCGTTTTTATAGCTTCTGCTTCAAGGTGCTTTCTTGATTCCATGAGGATTCTTGAGTGACACAAGGAATATGATTAGTCCATATAATTATGGGTGTTGATTGGCTGAGAAAATTGTTGCCAGTGGGTGCTATGGTGTGTTTCTCTTTGAATGTGTGCAGCATAAAGTAAAAGAAATGTTGTAATCATGAGTGTTATAGCTCCAACCACTCTGGTATATCTTTATAGTGCTTTATCAACCTCTACCTAAAAAGTCCAATCCTTTTAAAATGAGGACCCACAACACATGGGTCCAACTACAAGGTTATTCATTGATCTTGTTAGTGATTGCCATTATACATAAATTATGTGGTCACACAGCCCACAGGACTCATGGGACTCCCCTGGTCAACAGTAAACTAGCAGTGCTTGGAACTGTTTGGTCCAAAAATACCTATGGGAAGACTTTGTGCCAGTGCCAGTTTTTCCCTTGGTCCCACTATATCCATTTTTATTTATTTTAGAGCCCATTTTCTTTTTGGGGTCAGTTATTACTCATTTATTATCTATTCAAAAGGATGCCATCACTTTATCTAAACAACTAGATGTCTACAACCCCCCTAAAAAGAAAACGACTGAGCTACAACACAAAACTTACTTTAAAACTGAAAATAAAAACATAATAAGTCATCATATTCCCTCTCATGCACAGTATATCAGCAGTGTACCAGATGTTTCTAATGATGCATTAGATGTGTCGATGATAATTAGCGCCCGAGTCTACCCTTAGAGGCGTGCTGTACAGGAGGCCCTCGGAATAATGTTATCACATGAACACTAAAAGGGGTTTGACAACATCCAACATTTAAAATTGGATGTAATAATTACTGCATGGGACTTCTATTCAAGGGAGGTATTGTACTGATCGTTAACTGGAAACAAAACCCCGAGGAAGAGGAACTAAACAAAATCAATTTCTTTGCCAATGTATGAGAGAAAAATGGAGGACATGATGTAATTACTCTTTTATGTCAGCGAGCAGACCAATCACAAGAGGGAAACTCTGGCTATTTTTTAATAAAAGTTTAAAAAAATCTGTTTTTAGGTATGATGTATAACATTGATGGCTTTTCCTTGTAAAGAAACATTCAGCCATGTGAATTTTAGGTTCGGAGCAATAGCAAATTAAATTTTAACAAGCAGATTTTATGTTAGTCACACATTTTAAGACAATCTGTTTTTCATGTGGTCTTTATTTTCCTATTTCTTATATTCTTAATGCATATATTGGTTACTAGTTTGATACAGAATAGAGAATGTTTTGAGTTTCATCCTGTTTTACAATGTCTAATATGACATAAGGCACTCCATTTCTGCATTTGGTATTTTTCTTTAGAAACCAAATAAATTTGTAATATTCAGAGATGTCCTCATTGTTTAATCTATAGTTTTTTTCTGTATTTTTAATGTTCTGAAAGCATTTTGTATTTCTGTTTCATGGTATCTTACATATTGTAGTGACCCACCCCAGCCTTTTCTCCAGGTTTTAAAGCTTTAAATGTAGTATTGTATTGTGTTTGAATAATGCACACTCATTTATTGATGCTGAACTAAGCATATTAAAAAAACAAAACCTTTCCATTACTGGCTGTTTGTTTGCCTCCTGAAAACAAAGAGTTTGAGTTTCACAAGTCTGCCTTTGATAGAAACCTGTTTATGTTCCTTAAAGAAAAAAAAAAAAAGAGACTGAAGGACATATTTTCTTGATAGTCAGACTTTCTTCACCAAAAGTTCAGAAAGTAGCAGGAGAAAATAAAAGGTTGGGAGGTTTACAGATGCTAAACTTGTGTACCAGCTCTACTTCTTGTCTGTGGGCGGATGAACTGGAACTCTCTGGTGTCTGGTTTTTCTGGTGTTTAAAATCCACATTTTTCTCTATGCCCGACTGTCTTTAGCTGCCTGTTGAATATTCATCTACCTTTACTTTCAGCTCAGTAAATCTATTCCTAAAGGAGCCTCTGTAGAGAAAGTGCCTTGGGCACAGACAAACATAGAGGATTGTTAGCACAGTGACATGTTTCCCGTTTAATTGAGGACAAGGCAACAGACGAGTCAAGTGCTGCATGAGACAGAACAGCACAAGTAAAGACATCAGATCAGATGGGCGCAGAATAAAACAGGACACTGAGCAATGCCAAAATAAAACATGAGGGAACTGACAAGATAACAAAGCAGAGACAGCACACAACGCTTTGCAGAAAAGAACAGCGGAAGATGTTTAATGCTGAGAAATATGGTGAAAGTGTCATGCTGCCGGCTGTGTCTCCTTGTCTTATTTGTATTTCGTAGGGCACTTCCTTCTCACCCAGAGACTAGTCAGACACAGTTCAAATGATCATTTCTCCCTCTCTGCTTTTCACCTTGATTCCACTGCTCTCTTATCCAATTTGGCTGCAGGCTCATATTAAATGTAACATCCCACCTTGATCCTGCTGAAGCTCGATTCTGTTTTAAGTGTTAATTACATGATTTGTAGTCATAAAAGGTGTTGTTTACTCAAACCTGCAGAAATTGAGATCAATGCTTCAGGGGCCTTGGTAATAATTTTAATCAGTAGAGCATTCCGTGCTCGATTGGTCAAGCATTTCTCTTCATGAAATGTAAATTGCTGCAAGGGAGACGTTTTTAACATCTTCATCAAATATTTCTTTTGCTGACTCCAAATGTGTAACTAGGACGAACAAAAGAAGGGCAGCAGTTTCAAACAATACAATACCATGATGCCATATTTTTTTAACTTATATGCAAGGCTGGGATGGTTGAGATTACATGAAATCTTGAGAGAAAAGAAGCCCATTAATTACATACATTTCAATTGTATTGTCAAGTTTGATGGTCATCTTCCTAATGGCATTTCAAATATTCAGACATTCAGCTTAAATTTTGACACTGGCATAAAAGGAAAAGAGGTTAAAGAGAATAGATGGATGGATGAATGATAATGGTTATAAAAATGTGCAGAGTTCTTTGTGGTCTTAAATTGATCTGTAAAGGGTCCAAACTTTTGTTTGAAGACTGTGAATGTGCCCCTATTGTGAGCATTTATACTTTATTTTTTGGGTTTCACTCAGGAGATCCCTAAAGTCTGGACTGTAATAGTGCATGTTTGCCGGTGCTCCCAACAGTGGCAAATAAAAACATAACTTACTGGCTGTAACTTTCATTTTATGAGTACAATGAAAGCAGTTGAATGTTGAACAATTGTAACTTTGCTAAAATTGCTGCAGTAAAGAACAGAATCAATATCAGAGGGGTGTGGTGTGACTTCATCATATAGCTCCAGTCAGAATACTCATTTGTGTTCCACATGGGGTGTTAGGTTTGCAGAAAAGTGTAACTATGACATACTAAATTGAGCATTGTTCTAAGTTATGTCACCCCAGTGTGTGTAATATTTCTCAGAAAGTGTGTATCAAAACACTGATTGCACCAGTAATCCTGTAAGAAAATACTGTTAAATGTGTTTGTTGAACAAATTGTGTGCTTAAACCATACGAAGAATGTACCAATGCATGAAAAGGAATAATTAAGAGAGTCATACAACACCCAAGAGCGCTCTTGCTGACTGGCCGTTTATTGTCTGGCAAATCAGGCCGGACAACCCGGAAACACTTCAATATGAACAGATCGGGTCCAGTTGTGGCTCCACCTATTTGATTATGTCATTAGAAAAGGGGGGTGCCTACCCTGTTGGGGCCACACCTGTAGACAATATTTACTAGGGGTGCAACAATACATATACCCATATCGAACAGGGCTTTAGGTTCAATACACACTTGTATCGAACAATACAGATATTTTTAAATGTATTTTATCTGCTTGTCTTCTGCAGATGCTCTGTGTTGAAGGATCAGTGGGTCTGTGTTTGACTCCACCTAGGCTGAATTTTCGAGTGCAGATCCACTGAGAATCTTGCTGTTTCAGCAACATTTATTTTAAAAACTGGACTTTTGAGGTTAAACAAATATTTATTATTAATTTCAATAAATTACAAGTTAAAAAGGGCTTGGAAATTTCTATTTTTTGTATCAAAAGAATATCGAACTGTGAGACTAAAGTATCGAACCGAAACGAATCGTGAATTTTCTGTATTTTTTGCACCCCTAATATTTACCTATTTTTAGTGAAATCAAACATTCAGTTATGTGTTGAAATTGTTCAGGCATGTACCTATTTACATAAAATCCTCAAGTCAAGTAAATTAGTCACATTAAACAATCAGTACAGTTCATCTAATCGTAAGACTATACCCTGTGCATGTATTTGGATGGACGGAAGGATGACACGGGCTGGCTGTGATGATGAAATCACCAGGCTTCAGGTTGATTCAGGGTCAAACACAAACTTCAGAGGAACATAAGCTAAAAGTTTTTTTGTTGTTTTTATTGTTGTCAAAGGGCGAGCTCTTTTGCTCTTTTATTCAAGTTATCAGAGTTCCCATTCAGCTCTATCCTTGTTGGAGAATACTTGGTACATTGTAACTATATAAATAGTCTTACAAACATCACAGGTTGTATAAGTCAGTTTAATATGTGGAGGTGGGGGTCGGAGATCAATAACTACTAGCTTTGTAACCCTAAATTTCCTTTTAAGCAGGTGGCATATGGTAGATGTCAAGTAAGTCACAAGTCTAGTCTTGAAATAAGGTCAAGATAAATTTGTTTACTTGTGTCCATTTGTGTGAAGATTGAAGTGGTTACAAACATGATTTCATCTGGGACTATGTTTCATATTATGAATCTTCTTGGTGTGATGTGAGGAATTTTGTGCAGCCTTGTTCCACTGAATTATGGGATTTAATTGGGCTATGACGATATCTGTTTAGGGCTGCTCTGTGGTGTGGGTGTGTGTTGAGTGTGCGTCGTTAAGCCATACAGTATTTAACTCCAGCATAAATGTTGGTAAATGAGTACTTGATAATAGCGTTTGATTGAAACACACTCATGCCGAGGGCTTGCAGATGGGTCCAAATAGGTCTAAATTGTCTAGTTAGATCAAAGAATCTTTGTTCCTCCACCCTCAAAGTAATTTAAATGCAGTTTGGGTAACTTCAGGCAGCTCTTCATGCACTCCCCCCCCCCTCCTCTTTGATACCCATTTATAAGGACTTGTGTGAAGGACTGTACAAATTATTCCTTTACTCTGTTTGACAAGTTAAATGTAGAAAGTGCTGTGATACTCACTAAATCGTTTTATCTTAGAAACTTAAAAGGTTAAATATATTTAAATTTAATTTCTTCTTTGGATCTGTCTTGCCACAATGTGATCACATTAATTCCTGTACTTCTTTACATGTTTTTGTTGTGATGTGCAATGTGAATACGATCTTAAGAACACATTGGTCTTTGAAAATTATTTCATTTTCATGCATTAAATACACCCCAGTAGGACATTTGTTCATATTTGTTTCATAATGTTAATATCTTCATTCTATAAAATGGCTTTGATGAAACTTTATCTCTTTGCAGTGGTTTGAATGTGCAGATAGTGCCCTGCCTTTATCAACAAAAGCAGCAGCTACCACTGAATACTGCTGAAACAGTGTAAAAATAAACAGTTATACATACTCAAACTGGAAAGTGATTCTGAAAGAAGAGACGTTAAATTGGCTGCATACATGTCAAGCAATATAAATATCAAGCCTGTGACATATTGTTTGTGTTCTAATTGCTTTCTAAAACAACCAGAAGTAATCAAAAGTAAAAAGTTATTTTTACATATAAAAAAAACTGTTGAAAGTTTTGATTCTGAGACTTTTATCAGAACCAAAGGTTCAACCAGTATTAAACTGCAGAGCAGACTGTGACAAAAAATTTAGTATTTCAGCACCATCGCTGGCCTCATCTTGTGACATTTTCTCCTGGAGTGTGGCAGACTGATTGACAGCTGCTCCAGACAGGAGCGGATACAAACCAACACTGGAAAAAGTCAGTTTGTGGATAAATTCTTTGTCAGGTGTTTTTTTTTTTTCTTTTCTATTTAAAAGTTAATTTTCTGTTTTATTACATTATTTAAATAAGGTGGTATGCCTCCACCTGCCCTAGACATTCAATTCAAATTCAATTCAAAAATACTTTATTTATCCCAGAGGGAAATTAGGTAAACATGCCTGCCTTTGAAGCACAGCTTTGTGCAGATGTTAGTTTGAGCATGTATGCACAAGCCATTGAGATTTTGTCAATGGAAACACAGTAGGTGAAGTTTGTGACCTAGGATTTTGTTCAATGAGGCATTAGGGAAATGGAATCAGATTGTAGATATTAAAATTGGGAACTGTCTGTTTTGTTTAGTAAAATACACCTTAAATCAATATAGGAATTTATTTCCTTTTTTAACCAGGTATTTTATTTGTGCTCTTGAGGAATTAGAAAAAAAATACAGTTTTATATTACCAATCATCATAAATGACCTGGAACTTTGACCCTTTGATGTCCAAATCGAATCAGACTGTGTTCTACCCTAATACCCATTTATTTATTTATTTATTTATTTATTTATTTATTTATTTATTTATGAGATATCATGCTCACAAGACCACCCATGATGGGCTGACACCACACTAATGTGGTCTATTAGTACAGTTGTGACCAATCAGAAAATTGACAGCTCACCCAATAGTCACATCTTCTCTTAGTTTCTCAGTTTAATTATCTTTTCTAAGCTAAAAATGTTATTGTGCTTCTTTTTGTAAAAGGCTTTAGGATCTGTTGGTATTTTGGCATATTTCTGTACTCTATATTCTATACAGTATATTTACTAAAGATAGACAATAATTTAATTTAATTAATTCAAAACAGATCAGTTACTTAATCTAACTATACAATATAATTACATTCAATAATAATTAAAATGGCAATTACCGTAGTAAAAAGTGCTTTAAAAAAAGAAAGAAAGAAACTACAAAAAAGAAGAAAAAAAAACCAGCAGATTTTTGGGAATCATCATTTTGATGCAGTTCCACATCCTGAGCCAGCATGGACTGATGAGCAACACTGGAGAGAAAGAACTCTATTAAGACACCTGTAGCTAAACCAAGCTCAGGATGGGTGGCCATCTGCTTTAACCGGCTGGCAGTTGAGAGAACAGCAGAAAGATACAAAAACAGAAGAATGGCCAGTCATAGATATTGTGGGAAGAAAGTCAGAGAGTGCAAAGTTAATGGTAGCAGTAAATGCAAAAAGGCTCATATTACACACATCCTAATTCCCTAAACCTCCTGCTGTAGTCTGGTTTCTATAAGACAGAATAAATGGAATGCTGCTTGTCCCTAACACATATTCCAGGACCATGTTGTTGGTCTTGAAATATTCAACTTTCAGGTTTCAGAGGCCAAAAGCACAGTCAGTTTCACTTAAGTAATCAATGTAAAGTCAGTGTTTGCAGTAGGTGGCCTGCACAGTAATAAGCTCCCAGCCCAAAACCATTTTAATCTCCAACGCCTCATAGATGGCAGCTTATTGATTGCTCTTCTAGATTCTCCTTCAGACTCACACCGGGTGAAATGAAGCCTCCAAATTGCATTGTATGTGTGAATTTGTTTCTCTCTCCTCTGTGTTAGTCCACTGATAAAACTGTCCAAAGCCACAAAGGCCATAGTTAGAAATGCAGGTCACGTGGTCTGCTGTGGCAACCCACGGTGCTTTTCCCGGTAAAGTTTTGCTCTTGTAACTTATTAGCATGAACACAAGTTTTATCCAGTTTCTTAGCTCCCAAAGGAAAGTGCCCCACTGTTGTAACTCTGAGGACATGTTCGCCAATTAACTGGTCAACCACACTGCATTTAAATTCACCTTCAAGCATAATGTCAGGCAGTTTAGATGCAGTGTGGCCCTAATTCATCAACACCACAGTTAACAGGTTTGGTTTGTTTACTTGTAACTCTCTGAGTTTCATTCTATTCTTGTGGCCCTTCATCTAGTTTTGATTAAAAACATTTACTTTTCATTTAAAAATGAACACAAAAAGGTTATGAACAAGTTTTTGGTAGCAGAATGACTTAATGATCTTACAGACCCTGAGATTTTGAAATGACCCTGATCCCCAAAACATGGAATAAATAATTTGACAGATGTGCTTTCATATTTAAAGGGGCTAGTGTCTAGCTATTCTTTTATATTGATTTATTGATCAATCTACCTCCAAATTATTTAGCATATTTGACATTTCTTGTTTCTTTTGAAGTATGTTGAAGTACCCTGTATGGACATATGAGAGGCAAGGTTTATTTTTCTAAAACTGACCACATTGGTGCATGTGTGTGTTTGTACTTGTAAGGAGATAATTCATAATGAAACACAATCAAGTAAAATCAAACCAGTATTTTACTGTCTGACTGTACTGCTTCTCATTGGGAAGTTATCATTACATCATACTGATTCTGCATTTGTGAGTAGACTGAAAGATTTTCTATCTTCAGTCTTCAGATTCTTTGAATCTGAAGTCTCTTTTTCTTGTGACGAAACACTTTTTTTGTTATTTTGATTTTGTGTGTTGTCCATGTGCCTCACGAGTAAAAGAATAATAGACTTTTTTTAATTATTTATTTTCATCTTTCTCTGCAGAACACAGCACTGATGCATAATTGATTCAAAAACATGTGTTAGACAGACTAGAAATCCCTGCTATTTTAAATCATTTCATTTTGTGAATTCGGTCCGTTTCTGTTGGGATTTCCTACTCATCAACATGAAAAGTGGGAAATCATGAGAAAATGAACAAAATAACAAATAGTTGACTTACATTTTGTTTGGAGAGTTTTACTGCCCTTATAGCTAAAATTAGTACTTTTTTAAGTTGTGTGGAAGTTACAAGAAAACCGTGTACACTGCAAAAAATGTCAGTCTAACCAAGTTTTAAAATCTTATATCCAGTCAAAAAAAAAAAAAAAATCATCTTGTTTTGAGACTGATTTACTAAACAAGAACTGAATGTGTAAGAATATTAATCTTGTTTTCAGAATATGTCAGATTATTTGTCTTGTTAGCCTGAAAATCAGACTCAAATTAAGTCAAAAATTTCTGCAACGGAGTAAGAACATTATACTAGGTAAGATTCTTGAAATACTTGATTTGACTCAATGTTTTCTTATTTCATGGATGGACAGTTTTTGCAGTATAATTGTGATCTTGGTTGGTAAATCTGCTAATTCAGAGGTATGACCAAGTGAGAAACGATTGTACTCGTGTTTGTATTAGATTATTATTAGCTGCATATTGGTGTTGGCCTTTAAAAGGGAATCAAATGGCTGCACATTAAGAGCAGTGGAAGTGAGTGGTGATAGATCAGGCACACAGAGACAGATGGCTGTAGTAAACAGAATTATAGTTTGATGGGGCAAAAATCCATTCTGTATTATTGACTTGTGTTGACGCACTCATTGACACTGATCTCATTGCAGGGCAGCTCGGATATTGATTTTCTGACTGGAAATCCTATTACACACACACACACACTTATCCAGCACCATTTGAACTCTTCAAAGTACAATGAATTCCTCTGAACATCTGATAGCCTCTCTGCACTGTACAACGCTTTCGTTGGTCTGTTTGTTTGTTTGTTTAAAATGAAAGAAACCGCTTTATTTAGTAGTTAGTTTGTACCTTCTTTTGCTACAGTCTGGTTAGGAAATATGATAAAAGCATTTGATTAGTTTCAGATTTGTATATTCTTAAATGAATTTGTTGTAGAGTATTAATCCAGAGACCTCAGGGTGACATTCACAAGTGAGTAGACTAGAACAAGAACCCACAATAAAGTTGCACCCATATAAAGCAGATATGAATATAAATAACGGTTGATTAATCTACTAATTAAAATAACTCATAGCTAATAAAAAAATATAGAATAACAAAGTATGCATTAGTTGCAGGCCTACTGCCATCACTCATGAACATTCAAGCTGCTTGAACTCCTCCAGTTAAGAGCCACAGAGACAGATTTGCTGCTTCACACTCTCAGAACCACCCCAGTGCACACTAAACGTCACCTGAACGTGCCAACAGAACCACGCCGCTGCAGACTTGTTGCCCAACTTTAATGAAACCGTGCATTGTAGAGTAAGAAATAAAGCCCTCAGTGAAACCCTTCCAGTCATCCTTTGGGAGGTTTTTGTTGCATCACCTTGTGGTTGGTAGAACAAAGACTCAGCTGAAGATCTACAGCCAGCTCAGGGTGTTGGCCCGTCATGCTTGGTGTTAAATGCTGGAATCCCTGGCCTGGAATCACAGCAAGGGAAAGCAAATTCAAAGGAACTATGGTGGAGTGGAGAGAGAAAACCATTGAAGAAAAAAAAAGAAAAAGACTTAAATATAAAGTATAGGCGAGCATATCACAGGAGTGTAAGAGCAGAGAGGAGTAGTGAGAAAGTTAAACAAATAAAACGATGGTCAAAGACAGCACAGGACCTCAGAGGCTTTGTAAACAAATAAACACATAATCTTTCTCTTCGGGCTCTCTCTCTCTCTCACACACACACACACACATACACACACACACACACACTGTCAGAGAAATACCGATCAAACTCTCCATTTCTGTGTTTGCCCTCTAGAGAGGGCTTTAAACAGAGCAGATTCATCATGTACACCCTGACCCCAAGCTTTACCGCTCACCTCTTCATGAAGCTCACTGCAGCCACATCCTCTCACACACACACACACACACACACACACACACACACACACACACACACACACGCAGCTCAGCTCAGCAGAGCAGAGCAGCTGAAAGTGGAAACGCATAAAGACAGAGACTGTGCTACCATAAACTAAACCGTAACACACTTCATAGTTGCCGTTTATTTTCTTCACTAGTTATTATAGTGTGTATTTTTCCCTTTATGTGGGCCTGAGCTCTAATGCACAGGATATTGATTCAAGCAGTGCGGTGCAGTCATCTTCACAGCAGCTCAAGATCACATTTTTTTCTGCACTTCTGTTCAAATGTCATCCTGGCTTTTTTTTTTTTCTTTTTCTTCTTCTGTGAGGAAGATAAATATTTAAAGGAGCCCTTATAAAATCTAACATTTGGTGTTTAGATCACAAAACTGTATTTAAAAAAAAAACTGCAGCCTGCATTATTTAGTTTTTTAAACTTGTTTATAAAAAAATAGTTATTTTCAGTATTAAAGAAAACGGTGCGTGATCATTGCAGCACCCTTACTACTTTTCAGCCTTACAATTTTTTTTTTGTTTTGTTTTTGTCACGTTTTGATTTGCTCCTCCTCACCCGCAGCTTTAGAAAAAAAACTACAAAGAAATACATCAAAGCCTGCAGTTCAGCTGGAAATACATGTTGTATAGCTACCAATGTGAGTAAGAAAACAGAGAAAACCCAGCCCTGTATGAACCTCTGTAACTGTTTAAACCGGTCGTGAAAAGTTGGATTTAACGTGATTAAACATGCAGTTCAAAAGACAGATATGAGTGTGTGTGGTTACCATGGAAACACTAATGAGCCACTGGCTCAATGAGCTTTAAAATTTATTTTGATCTTTCCCACTTTCGTACAGCTTATACATCCAAAAAGTCAACTTTTTGTCAGCTTAAACTTTTTCAAAATAAGTCTTTTAGGTTTTAAAGAAGAAAGTTGATGTTTGTTTGAATAGTAGCTGAATTGGTACCCTTATTATTATTATTATTATTATTAAAACAACAATATTTTAGTTAGTGTTATTGAGCAACTTGTTTTGGTTAGAGAGCCTAAAACTGCAGCTGCCGTGTTATTGTGAAATCCTCCTGCTGATCCTACTTTTAAATCCATTTTAAATGAAACTTGCTCATCAAATGTGGCTCTACTGTGCAACAGGTTTCACAGTTTGTAAAAACTGACAGGTCGCGAGAAAAATAATTCATCCTGGCTTTCTACAATGTGAAATTTTTCTGATTTTGTCGGGGGAGTGTGGTGGTGTTTGGACTTTTTTTTGTAGGTTATAACAAAGGTTTAACTTCACTGTGTTTCAGCGCTCCAGCAACGCTAGTCTTAGTGTTATACTTATAAGTCCTGAGAAACACTGATGCTGAGGAAATTGCTGCTTCATAAGCATCATTCCATTCCTTTATTTCCTTCTGACTTGAAGGAAGTTCTGTCAATGAGAGTCGCTGTGAGTCAGTGAGGCTGAAACCTGAAACCCTGTCTTGTGCAGGTTCACTGCCTCTCCAGCATCAAGGCGACCTGTTCAGCAGTTTGCCTTGTGTCTCCTGCCAAAACAATACTCTGCCGCACGGTGTCTTTATCTTCTTCCTTTTCTGGTTCACTAGCCATTAAAAGCCACACTGGCACTCTTAAAAAACGCACGGTGAACTTCTTGAAACAATTTAGTCTTATAAATCTGCCAGGCACTGAAGTTGTGGTGAGGGTGACAAGTTGACAGTAAATGAGTATTGATCTTTCGTCTCATGCCATGCAGCTGCTTTCTGGCCGAGTGGGTTTATTCCTACAGAGTTGTCAGAGGGAAGCCTGTTTAATGGGAAGTTATCAATTCAGTGTGGAGTCTGAGTACCTTTAGTTCGGTGTGCTTACATGATGGACTGGCTTCTGGACTTTATTTGTGATGTGGGAAGAAAAAAATGAAAGAAATAAAAAGCAGAGTTAGAAAAGACAAGGCAGGAGCAGAAAATGTTAAGAATAAAATCAGGGTTTGAGTTGTTTAGGGTCTCACATTAATAGGATTTGCACAGCCTGTGTATTTATAATGCTGCTGGTATGGGATTGGTGCGTTTCCCAAATGTGATTAAATGCTTCTCTGCTATGGAGTCTTTGAAAAAAAAAAAAAGATTCAAAGATAGAGAATAGTGTGACTCGGAGTGTAATTCCATCAGTTAATGACATTTGCTTGTAAATGATTAAATATTATTTAAACACGGCAGTCAGACACTACGAGTTGCCTCGGTTTCAGTCCCGTGGGGCACGAGCAGCTGGTTTGTGGAGAGTGAAACGGTGGGAATTTGTGTGGGCGAAAAGCAGGTTAATAATATAGAAAAGCTGGTGAGTTGTGAAGTAAACACTAAGGCGAGGGGGTGATGGGTATGAGACAAAACACACAGGATTTGTCAGACATTTGAAAAGGTCACAGTTACACCAGAATGGGGAGGAGGGAAAAAAACATGCAGATTTGCTGAACTGTGCTTTTGTGTGTGTGAGCTGTCCAGAGTCGGCTTTTTACCTCAACGTTTATCCATGTAACTGGAAGAAACCGCATTTATGCATTACACATTTTCTCTCTCCTCATATATATATTTAAATTAGTCTTAAGCACCGCTGTCAGGTCACCAATTACCTTTGCTTGCCAAGTGCATTGGTAGCACTCTTCTAATACCATTTACTGTCGATGCCTGTTAGAGCTCCCTGCAGTGCCTGTAATCTAAAGCTCTACACCTACAAAGCCTGTCAGTCATGCCAGTATTATTAGCTTTTACTACAGAGATATTAGCAGATGTGCAGAAAGGATGGAGTTCTGTTCCCTGCTAAAATAAGTTCTTGTGAGTGTCAGACTTTAATTAAAAAGCTGCTACTGGTCAGTGAGCCAGTTATGTCAAAGCTCTGATGTAACAAGAGTTTCTGATGTGAGAAGCTGCTCAACTGTAAAGCGGGGAAGTTTTCAGTGAAATCCATAAAATATTAAATAATGAAATAAGAAGAAAAAAAAAAATTGCGCGTATGAAGAAAAGTTCCTGAAATGGATGAGAGTGCTCTGAACAACCTGCATTATTAATGTGACTCATAGAATAGATTAGAGTCAGACGACTTTATTAGTCTCAATGGGTAATTCATTCATTAACAGAGTTAATTACCACAGTAGGAACAACATCTGGGTCGGATGGCTGTGGTGGTTTTTAAGGCATGACTAACTGGGGGGGAGGCCCAGAGTTTTATTTAAAACTTTCAACAGATTTCTCCAAAAGCTTCAGGATCAGATGAGAAGAACTTGCTGGGACAAAAAAAAAACATCCCATGGGCCCCATTTAGTTTGTTGCTATGGCGAACGTGGATTTGAACTAGTGATGGATCGATGGGTGGATGGAGTAAATTCAGTGAATTAAATAAAAGCTCGCTCTATCCATCTCTCAGCTCTTAGTTGTGGCCAAGCACAATTCTAAAGTCCTCCAACAATTTTTTTTTCCAGCTTGTTGCTTTGCTTTTATGACCCGTGAGAGTTTGGATCTTTCTGACCTGTAACACCGGCTCCGTTCTGCCTGCAGCAGCTTGTTGCTTCGTGAAAGCTTTTTTTTTTTTTTTTGAAAAAGCAAAGTGTGCTGCAGCCATTAAACATTGTGAAGCATTTAACAGCTCAAAGATGACAACTATTTCTCATAGTATGGTGAATACCTGAACAGAGAAAACAGGCTAAAGTTTGGATTTATTTGAATTCAAACTCTTCTTCAAATAAATTTTGCCCAAGGTGGGTTTATAAATCTACAGGTATGTGGTCACATAACATAATACAGGGGTGTCAAACTCGGGCCACCATAACACACATGTGGCTCTCAAAGTTGTGATCAACTTTGTTTCATTTTTAACTTCAACTAAACACAAACCCTCCTCGTCTCATTGTCAGGCTGAGCACCGCTAACAGAATAACTGAGCTCTACATGGTATTTCTTGCATAGAAACGGTGTTTTAACACATAATTTTCTAAACACTAAAAAGTACTTTGTGGACATTGAATTTAATGAGAAATAATGAATACAAAACTACTAATAAAAGTAAAATTAAGAGAGTTTTACTCACTGTTGAGTTGTGATGAGTACCTGCTGTCTTGAATTCAGAACTCTCCTACTTTCCGTCAGGAAATTCCAACTGAAGGGGCATTCCAGTTAAAATGTTTGACTTGCAAGTGGGAAACTCCCACTTCCCAGTACAGCTGGGCTGTACCAATAGCAGCCAACCAAAAATGCAGCTAAATGTAGCTGCCGGATACTTTTGCATCCTGTGCACTTCCAGCTAGTGGTGGGAGGCCATCATTTTGTGGATAAATTAATCAACATACGTTATGGGAGATGTAGTTCAAGATCAATGCTGACTTATTTTTAAAACAATAATACAGGGCTATTCAACTCAATTGGGTGCAAACAGCTCAGTGGCAGGACAAGTAAAAATTATTTTTATTTTGTTGCATTGTTGCATAAATGTACAGTTCACAATTGATTTCAATATTATTTGTATGTTAAATTAAGAAAACAAAATTAGGTGGGGAGTTTGACACACGTGACATAATATGTGGGTTATGTAACTCACTCATGTGAAATGTACCACTCAGTGATTTTGAGTCAGTTTTTATGTCAATCCATGCTCCAACCAGCAAAAACAAAACCCATTTATATCAGTGTCCTTAAAATATTGGCCCAATATTAGCAATAAAAGAATTAAAATTGAGTTCCTAATTACCTCTATTTTTTTTTATTATTTTAAAACCAACTCATATCATGTCTCATTATCACCTAATGATGCTCAAGGCCAGCTCCATCAGAGAGGCCCCCCGTCTCTGGGGGCACACCGTAATTGACTGAAGGATTTAGATCTTTTAATTTGTAATGCTAACGGTTGTGCTGCTGTCTGCCTTACCTTCAGTGCTCCTGCTGGGCATTTTCCTCTACACTCGCTGGAGGTCCTACAAAGGGCTGAAGGAGGGCGTGTACCACGTGTCTGCACATCACGACGGGTGGGAGGACATCCGAGAGAACGTGCTCAACTACGACGAGGAGGGGGGTGGAGAGGAGGACCAGGTACACACACACACACACACACCTAAACACACATTTGTGTTACACTATTAAAGCAAGTTAGAAAAACAGTCCAAGGATGCAAAGGCCTGCTTCTCGGTGTTTAACTCACCTTTGAAATCACACTTGAATGCGGCACTCATGCCTGCATGGAGACGAAATGCTTCTAACTACGTGATTATAATTTTAGAGACGGTGGTTACATTGAATTTGTAGAAGCTTGGCGTTGGACACATAGAAGCAGCTTTGCAGTGGATTAAGTCAATTCAATTTGGAATAAAATTCTGCAGTGTGTGAGGTAGTGTTTTAATTAGGCCCACGCAAAATCCTTATCTCCCCTCTCCACCAGCCAGTGTAACCCACATGCACTCAGCAGTGCTTAAGAGCTTGCATAATATCAAAGCTTTGATCGAAGCAAAAATATGCGGCTGCTGCATTGCTAAACACACACACACACACACACACACACACACACACACGCACACTCTAAAGCAGTCAGGAAAAGGTGTGAAGATGGACGTCACCAGTCAAACAGAAGCTTCCAGTTAGAGGCCTCGAGTTTCTCACAATTTTATTTTTCGAGCCAGAAGTCACCCTAGCTTACGACACCTTCAGTTTGTTTATCGTCTGCAATTATTGTGAATTAATCACTTTATAGTATCGAAATTCATATAAACACTACAAACATCAGAAGCTGTGAGCTGCATCACCTGGTATGTTGCAGCCTGTCACTAACTCAACAAGTTTCCTGTTTGCTAATAGAATTTTTCTGACCTTATAAACGTGTCTAAGGGGTAAAACAGTCTCAGTTTGGATCCACCCTCAGCTTTAGAATATGAGAAAGGACTATTAAAACACTACCTTCAACACAATTAGATATATAACAAACCAACAACCACCAACTTTCACAATAAATAAACAAATCTTTTATTTTTACAGGTTTTCAGTTTTGTACTAACAAATGGTGCATTGTTGCAGATGGCACCAAAATGGTCATCAGCAATTATTTTTGCTGATTTTGAGAAAAACTGACCAATAATGTGTCCGAAGCCAAAACTACTCTCTGACACTTACCAAACGTGGTGAAAAAGAAAGTCAGATGGCGCACAGCTTTAGTGTGGTTCAAACTGCAGCAGAGCCATGCGTCCAAACAGCCGGTGTTGCTGCAGCGTGCAGGCTGGACCTCAGACTATTTGCCTCACAAAATACTCCAAATGTGCAACAACACACTGAAGTTTAGTAGCTTTAAGTGGATCTGTTCCAAAATAAATGTAATAAGAGCAACAAACATCAGGGTGTTTAGCATTAAAATTTGTTACAGACGTTCGAACATTTGTTTTGGTGAAATACTTGAGTATAAATAATTAATGTTATAGCTGTGGGGATGTTTTTGTACTGTCTGTACTTTATGAAACACTTTTAATAATGTTTAATAATGATAATACCACTGAGCTCAGGTTTGCTGTAGGAAAGAACAAGGAGACATTAAGTTAGACAGGACAATCGCAGGTTTCTGCATCTTTTGTTAAAAAAAAAAAAAAGCTATTTAAAACAAAACCATTTTCTAGTTCTATGCGGAAAAATGACAAATTTGATTTATGCCAAGTTATTTCAAACCTTTTCGTTTATTGTAAAAACAAAAAACTACCAAAATAAGTAGCTCAGTTACAGATAAATAAAGCACTTAATTGCAGCCAAAAGTCTCGGAGAGGCAACTAAAATGAGAACAGACTGATGGTGATCTATGACTCGCTGCACGTCTAGTGAATATTTTGAATGTTTTGGTGGACTCAGAAAACAAGCTCAGTGTGTGTCAGTAAGTTAATGAAACAAAGCAGGAAACAGGCGAACAGTCAGGTCAACAGTAAAACCACTGACTGCATTCCTGTGGAAACGTAGGTCATATGTAGCTGATTAAATGCTGGGAACCTGTATAGACAGTGCAGTTATAACATGCTTATTAATGTCTAGTTACATTTCGGTTTTGCATTTATTCAGGCACATTCTCACATTTTGAATTCAATCCTGGCTGGTGCAGAAATGTGGGCGTAGAGAGACTGGCCTTCACAGCCTTTTTTTTTTTTTAACTTTGTGCAGAAAGTTTGGAATTATGCAGAACCCTATAGTCTGATGCTCCATGGGGCGTCTGAACTGGCTCTACCTTTCAGACCTTGTTTCTGTGTTACTCAATCTGTGTTAATGTTAAAGAAAATGTCCACAAGCTTCTGTCCTTTCTCCACTGTCACCTGCAGTCTAACAGTCCTGGGGGCTTGTACATGGTTCAAGCTGCTGAATTCTCTGTCTCCTCATTTGACATCTCTGGGAATAATAAAAAGGAACACTTGTCACCTAATCAGCTTTCTGAAGCCACCCACTCCTCCTCCACACGTGCATCGTTTTATCGTCCTCCTCTCCCTGCCACAGACTTGTTTTTTCCCCATCTCTGTGGTTACAGTTCTGCTGGAATCACATTAGGACTGAAGTGACTTCCAGTTTACTGTATGTCAGAGTAGCAGCAGCTGCTAACCTTGGCTCCCCAGCCTGCAGTGGATAGACAGCAAGACGTCTCATCTCCGTTTTGAATCACCTCACTCATATTTTCATCCTCAGGGTCACAATCGCTCACACAGAGAAACTAAAGCCACGTCCGCTCAGAGACAGTAAATGGAGATGGATTGGAAACTTAAACAGGCGGAACGTTCACAGTAAATGTAATGAGGGAAGCTGATTGTTTTTCTGCTCTCCTTTCATTTTTCTGCCTTCTTGCTGTCACATTTCATATTTTTCTGCTTCATCGCTCTTCCCCAAACATTCAGTCGATCACCGGCCTGTCTTTTTTTTTTTTTCCTCTCTCGTCTCCTTTCGTACAATTTGTGTTCTGACTGCATCTCATCCTGTTTGTGTTTCCAGAACGCCTACGACATGGCAGAGCTCCAGAAGTCGCTTCAGCCGAGCCCGGCCCAGTCGGTCCAGTACTGCCGCTCTAGAGCCCTGCACCACCCGCCCCCTTCCCACCACCACCACCTCCTCCACCAGGGGCCCCCGGCCCCACCCTCCGCTCAGACTCTGGACCCCCTCAGTCGCACGTCCAGCTCCACCACCCTGCCCCCCTCCGCCGCCTCCACTTCCTCCGCCGCCTCCACCGCCACCACCAGTCTGCGAAGGGATGTGCCCCCCACCAGGCCCCCGGCCCAGGGCCAGGCGCGCCCCCCGCAGCTGGCGCGGCGCTCGCTGTCGTTCTCCAGCCAGGACCTGGCTCGTTACCTGTGCGAGATCATCCGCGACGCCGACCAGCACCCAGACTCCGGGCCCTTTGACTCCCTGCAGGTGTTCTCCACCGAGGGAGGGGGCTCACCCGCCGGCTCGCTCAGCTCCTTCAGCTCAGCAGGACTGGACGGGGGGAGCTCGGGGGACGGGGGAGGCGAGGCGAGGAGGGAGGAGACGCTCGGCGAGTGGGGGCCCCGCTTCGAGAAGCTGCGGGCGCTGTACGAGCGGGCCGAGGCCAGCGACCTCTGAGCTCCGACGGGAGCCCGATAACAGCGCCGCCTGCAAAAATTAATTACCAGACGCTCAGTGACGAACGAGGCGAGGAAACTGTGAGAGACCGACTGACAAAGAGACTCGCTGCTGTCAGTCTAACAGACAAACGGAAGGATCTGCATGAGAGCAGGTCCAGGAAGATGGAGCTGATGTTATCGACATCATTATCTACGCCAGCCTCCACCTCACAACAATGAAGCTGACCCTCGCCGTCAGAAACACCAGAACTACTCATTGAAATGTTAAAATGAGTTGTTTTATTTTAAACCTGGTCTAATGAGCGCCAGTCAAAGATGTATTTTTTAATCACCTTGCTGCTGAATGAAACTTTTGTAAATAAGGGACACGTATTCCATGTGCTGTCACATGATCGGAGACTGGGACCGTGTAACACAGAGTTTACTTTAGTGGACATGTTGTATTCTTGCTGCTTGGCTGTACACAGCTTCTGTCAACGTTTGTATGAGAGAAACAAACAAACAAAAAAAAAAAAGCTTTGACTATCGCTGGGTGCCAGGGTGAATTTTTTTTTTTCTCCGTCTTCTGCTGGTTGAGTAATTCTGTATTGGTTGACTGTTTCAAGTTCCAAAGCTCTGCGGGTTGTAAGACATCAAGCTTCCTCTACTTAGTACTGCGCTCGCGTCTTCATTTGATTTCCTATTCTCATTCGCGCTCCACCGCCGATCGTTCCTGCTCACCCAAGGGGGGCCGTGGGGGCCGCACGAAAAATTCAAACAGATTCGTAACAAAGAAGTGCAAGTGGACGTGTGGACTGCGGGAGGGAGGAAATGCTTGCTCTGTTGCTCTGTTTGGCGTGCGCGCCTCCTCGGGCATACCAAATGCGGCGGCAGCGAGGGGCTGTTTTAACAGACGATTGCTCGGCGGAATACAAACTACGTCAAGCAGCTTTCCAAGGTGACTACTCAACAAATACAAATAAATGCAGCGGGGGATCGGAGGAGATTCGCCCAGATTATACATGTTCTACAGCTCTGTGCCATGCGCAGTTCACACACACTCACTGAACTTCTAATTGTGTGTTAAAACCATACTGTGAATCGTCAGCACTCTGGCAGTCCCCACCACCTTCTTCATATCACAAGGGCTGTTGGTTCTCCCACCCTCACCCCCTCTGCAACTCTTCACAATCCCCCCACCTGCAGCTTTTGACCTGCTGAGAACAATTTATCTAAAAGGAACAGGAAAAAATAAAGGGAAGCAGAGTGTAAGAAGGAGCAACTCCCCTCACCTTTGATAAGACCGATGATTACATGGTGGAGGGTTGAATCAGAGAGCAAATCATGAAGGGAGGGCAGAGAGTTCCTGGCTCCGTGGTGACGGGGAAGGAAAGGTCCTATGAAAGCAGCGGCTTGTTTTACCAGCAATACAGCTGCGCTTTCACCGTTCCTCGTTTTTTTTTGTTGTTTTTTTTTACTTCGACTCTTCATCTCAGCCGAGCCGTGCCCGTCAGCAGCGAGAGGTCAAAGGTTAGGAGCGCGTGAACACCGCCGGGTCACTAATCCTAATGGGAGCTGATGGCTCGCTGTCATGCTGGACAAACCAAAGCACCGAG
This sequence comes from Anablepsoides rubrolineatus, assembly GCA_031762495.1. NCBI lineage: Eukaryota > Metazoa > Chordata > Actinopteri > Cyprinodontiformes > Rivulidae > Anablepsoides > Anablepsoides rubrolineatus. The sequence goes on from JARVGW010000322.1 coordinate 21,253,147, forward strand.
TGGACTTTCATAACAGTTGGCAGAGGGATCAAATCCCAGATTACAGCTTTCCAGAAACATGCTATTTTCAGCCGAAGCAACAATGCCCCCGTCACACACATAAAAGACTTGGCGAACAGTCGAGGAAGCCTGTAAACGGATGCCTGAAAGAGCTTCTTATTTTTCCATTAGGCCGTGGGGATTTTTTTTGGGGGGGGGGGATGCTGGGCTTTTATTTCTCTTTGCAGCAGGGCAGAGCCTGAGCCACAGAGGTGAAACATGAAGACGCTTCATTCTTCACTTCTCCCACAGCAGCTGGTTTACTCACCCCCAACATTCATTTGTACCATAAAACCCATTCCTAAATGTTGTGTTCTGGGTGCAGACTTGTTGTGAACAAAGTTAATGTTTTTACCTCATTTGTAAATACAGAGAGAATAAATACACATATTGCTTTTTGACAAGAAAAGCAGTATAGGCTTGAAATGTGCAGCATAAGAGGACAAAAAAAAAAAGAAGAAGAATCTAACGGAACATATTTTCTATCATGATGGTGATGAGCTTTTGACAGTTATATAAGTGTTTTGTATTTGCTTTGATCTCTTTTTCTCAATAAATCCATTTATTTGCACCCAAGTGTGAGGTGAATCGTGATGGCAGCCGGAGAACTCCAGTCTTACTGCGCGCAAAATCCAGGATGTGAGGTTCTCAGCGTTTGTCGAGACTTCAAATGTAAACTTAAACTTCACTTCAAAAAGCTTCTCCCTCTTATTTTCTAAGGTTACCATGGGAACAAGCAAGCGAGGGCATTGGGCTGCAGCATCACAGCGTTTTGATCAGATGCCGGGGGGTTAAAAAGTGGCGTTCGGGGTCCCGGCCGAGCTTCTGTATGTGACAGAATGGACGGTCGACACGCGACGGCTCGCTGTGACCTCAGAACTGACAGCAGGATGGGGACTCTCAAAAACATGGACAAGAAAACAGCACTGCTTAGGGGGGGGCTTTTATTTAACAGTGTTTCTTATTCTATCTAAACATAATTGACATTTTGCTCCAATGATGATGTGCTTGGCATGAGAACTCATTGTAAACATGTCCATGTAAACTTGCAGATGAACAGAACAGAACATCACTCACATGCTGATGTTGGAAATGATCATATTTAGAGTCACGGTCTGCAGTCAGTCAGTAAGGTGCATCACTTCTAGGGACACCATAATTAGGAGGTTTTTTTCTTCTTCTAATGACATTGATCTGAGTCATTCCAGAATGAGTATCAGTCAGTTTGCTTCCTCCAGTCCACAGCTCATTGTTGGACCCTTCACACTGCTGGTACCTTAAAATTTCCCCCAATCAGTCATACTGAGTTAGCTGCTGAAAGAAAACCTTCATTCCCCACATGCTTGATGAAGCTTAGTTTGCTCCAAGTGTTAAAATACACCTTTTTTTCATTTATTTCATTGTAGTGATAAATTGAATTAAAGTAGACATATCATGCTTTTAAATCCTTTTTCACATTTAAACCATTCAGTTGGGGTCTATATATAAATATAAAGTGGAACTGCAATGCTTTGGTCTGAATTCCACCTTGTGGTAACTTTACAAACCCCTCTTTCAGCACTTTTCGGAGGCTGTCTTTAAATCCAAACAAGGAGCTTCACACCCCATCCCCTCCAGGTTCCTGTGGCTCGATAGAGTTGGTTACAACTTTATAGCGGCACAAAAACTTTATTTACAAATGAATTAAAATATGTCAACAATGGAAGACGGGTCCAGTCTGACCCAGAGCGAGATGAAAATGAAGACCACTAAATTGTACTTGTTTCGGCAGTTCTGTTGCGAATGCTGTGACAAAATAGTTCAGAAAATACAGAAAAACTGAACAGGCTGAAACATATGACCCAAAAAGAGTAAAGTTATCTACACTGCACCTAAAGAGTCTACATTCAACTCCTAGAGACTCCAAGTACATAAAATGCATTTAACAGCTAAAAAAAGTGGTTTTTGCATGATGTGTTCCCTTTAAGCTTTACATAATATATTTTCTTCAGTGCATTTCAACAGCAACAACAAAGTTCTGACTCATTGCTTCTTATTGGGCAGTGAAAGGAGAAGAATATTTGAACTGTAGACTCTGGAAGTCTCTTTTTGGCACAGTTTATGGTCATGTTAGGTCATATAAAAGCATCACAGATGATACTAAAACACTGCAGCTCACAAGTTAAAAAAAGCAACTTAATACCAACTAGTCAATTAAATAAGTACCAACCATGATTCCTAATCATTTGTACTCCTTCCTCTTCCACATGTTGGCCAATGAGATGCACAAAGAAAAAAACAATTTCTGTGGTACAAATTTAACATATAGTTTATCTTAAATACACACTTTTTACACTAAGTATAAAGGTGACTGGTCATATTTTCTGTCCACAGGATCAGGGAACAATGATTTATTACTAACAAAATGAATTAATAAAACTTGCGTTAGAAAAACCTCTAGAAAATAAAATCAAAGAAATATTCAGGTCATTTTAAAATGGTGGTAAAGATACAAAGAAATCATTTGTAACTTATCAAATGTACATTAATCTGCATACAGCTTCAGCTTATAGAAATAACAGCTGAGTTAGAACTAACACGCTAATGGCTAGTTCCAATGGAACCAAGACCAAAGCATAAAATATTATCAAAATTTTAATTTAAAAAAAACATTAGGGTTCAATAAAAAAACTATATTCACAAAGTTTGTATTAGTTTATGCAAACGTTATTTAAATCCTTGCATGGCCACTGAGTTTGAATTACACAAACATTTTCTGCATTACATTAGAAGAAGCGCTACAGCAAGCTGCTGCTGCAGTTAGCATTTGCAATAAACTATAGAATTCCATAGATATGACCATGTCTGGAGAAAGTGACAGTGATGTAAAGGTTTATAAAACATCCGCTTCACAGAAATGTTTTATATCAGAGTTGTTTTTAGCATGACATTTGGTCTTAGCTGCTTCAAGACTAGCCATTAGCTCATCAGCTCTGTCAGATGTAAATTAGGTTTCTATAAAGTGAGGTTGTTCAAAGAGGTATCTACAACAGGTAAACTGATATTAGTTGAAAGAGACTCCACTTCAAAATGACCAGAAGACCCCTTTAAACCAAGTCATCCACAGCCCCAAGGCAATTTATAAAACCATAAATAGGACATAAAAAAAAACAAGCTTACATTTAAATCAGTTTCTAATCCAATCAGGTTTCTGATCCAGAAGTTTAGTCATTGTTGAGCAGGGAAACTAAGAGAAAACCTGTGATTTCTTAAATTGAATAAATCTGAATTGAATTTTAGCCACTTGTGCTTATGAAAAAAACAAACAATAACAAATACAATTTGCACAGTTGTGACTGTGTGTATGCAGTAAACGGTGGTCTTCATCTGTTCTTCATTAAAGACAACCACAGGCAGACAGCCTCTAAGTGAACCACTAATCCCAATATGTATGGAAATTACCAGCGCTGAAAATATATCACATTAGTACACTCCCATTAAGCAAACATAATGGAATCACTTTTCTCTCAAATAAAGTGATCCAGCATCTCCTTAATTAAACATCCAATTTGTAGGCAGGACATGGGGAAGAACCGGTGCTGATCCGATTGGTATGCATTACAACTAGGCCACAGAGTTAACGAACAACACATTTTCAAAAGCCCTGCGACGACCGAGCAGGAGCGTGTGAATTATCCAAGACAGAGGTCCTTATTATGCACAAACGCACAGATGCTACAGGATTCAGGAAAATGTCTCTTTTACACAGAACAGAACAGAGTCTGACTGCCATCAGTGCCTCGACCCGTTCAATCACCTCCTTCAGCTGGAAAGAAGAAAAGAGTTTCAGATCGTGAGACCATGTTCTCATGTGCTCTCATTTCTCTGCTTCTTTTTAAACGTCAGTCTATTTTGCTCCCCGTCTCCTCCTCATCCTCGCCTTTCCAAACCTTAAAGCCTCAGTTTGGTATGACCACACACACACACACACACACACCTCCCTCTTCTCTCTCTTCCCTGAATTATTTTGGATTGCAACGTGGAATCAGTGCAGTTGTCAGCCTTTTGCAATTTCCTCGCCACTTACATTATTCATGCGTGTTTGTACGCGGGAGCGAGAAGAGTGAAAAGGTTGAGACCGCCGCCGATGAGAGTCACGGAGCGGACAGAAAGAAAAACATGACAGCAATCACGACAACAAATGTCACAAATATCACCAGGAACCAGCTCTGACCTCAGTTTTACAAGAACACATTTATCCCCCTTTTTCTTTGTACGGAGGAACTGATAACATTTAGTTTGGTGACAAAAACGGACCAACACGTGAGACTACTCTGAATTTACTCCAAGGAGATGAGCACTTCTGACACGTCACACTGACGCTGACTTTTCAGAAAGCAGAAAACAAAAGTACAACAAAGGGGAGGGGAGAGGCTACACAACACCTACAACATTCATTAGAGCTTCTTATAAACAAAAGATTTGAAGCTAGAAAAGGAAGTACAGATAAAGAGTAGAGCGACCATTTTAATAATCACTCTACAAATTTGTTGCCACCATTCAAAACCCAGAACCTGAATATGCTACCTACACAGATCATGCTACAGAGGTTTAAAGCATGCTGCA
>JARVGW010000322.1:21361434-21379402 GCA_031762495.1 Anablepsoides rubrolineatus
TCTTATCTTATCTTATCTTATCTTATCTTATCTTATCTTATCTTATCTTATCTTATCTTATCTTATCTTATCTTTATTGTAAAGGTTTCAAACAAAGCCCAGAAGAAGAAAAGAAAAGTCACTGGCACAAGTGAATGTTTGAGACATTATAGGTCGTGTTTTCCCACAGCCAGCAAAATTAATTACTTATTGATCAAGGGAGCACGGAATAAAATGAAGTGAATTAATAAATAAGTGAATAGACAGAGGAGAGCGGACTGTAGACGGACTGCAAACTCACATTTGCAAACATCATGGCTGGCAGATTCCATTTGTTTTCTATTTCATTAAGCTAAAACAAGGCTGTGTGCGCAGAGAGTTTCTTTGATGAAATATGATACAAGGAAAAAGAGCCAATATAGAAGGTCACCTTTGTAATATCTTTTATCTGAAAGAATATCAAATGTTTGACACCTAAAAATATCCAACTACAAAACTTTTTTTTTTTTAATCTAGAAAAAAAGGACTTGAATTATTTGTTTCTACCCTTTAATGTTGTGTCTTCTATAGGTGAAGAAGTTTAATTTCCTTTAAAAAAAATGAATAATGGCCATGCTGCTGAAAAGTTGTATTCTGATTTGGACTTTTCCCTAAAAACTTACTAAGTACACATCATCAGGTCGTGGTAGGATGGTCTGCTAATAAACAATTATTTATAACAAATTATTGCCTAATGCATCAAATTAACAACATGCGGCAAGTGAGATTTATTATGCACCATGCTTGCCACGTTTATTACATTTACTTAAGGTATTCAGCGATGCACATTTGGTGTAAAACACTTGCTTTATTGATGCTGCTTCGTGGTGGAATATGTGAGATTAACAGTGCGAAGTGTGTTTTTGTTTGCTTGATTTATGAACGCCATAAAGTCATATTTATTGGGCCGGTGCAAATAATTAAATGGTGGAGTTTTAAGTGCAGTATTCACCTAATGTAGGAAAAGAACGGGTGGAAATATGATCTCATAAAGCGGGAGTTATCTCCAAAGTCAAAGAGTCAAAATATTTACATCGATAAATCTGTCCTTAACACCTCGCTGCCAGCGGGGGTGGACGGCCGGGCCAGTTGGCTTTTGTTGCGGCGCGACTGAGATGGATGTTAGAGGGGAGACACTGCTGTTGTTTTTCACCACTTCTAATTGCCTTCTTACCCTCCAATGCGGAGAGTTCAGGACAAAGAAGAAGAAAAGTTTCTTAACTTCTGCAACACGACTGAACAGCTTGGGAACTGCAGTCAGACATAGATGTGGCTTTAGGTGAACACGTGCAAACACAAACTCAATCGGAGACAAATAAAACCTTCAACCAAGTGGGTCAAAAGCTGCAAAAAAAGCAGATCATTTATTTAAGCTTTTCTTTGTAATTTTAAAATTGCTGTTTATTCGGGGAGTAATAAGACACTTTATCATCACATGCTCTGACAAGGTGTAGTCTGGACCTGCCACAGGCCACGAGAAAACAAACAAAACAAACGGGATGCAGTTTGATCTCCATAAAAACAAGCTTATTGATTATAAGAGTGTACAGCCGGGTCGTGTTTCCACCACTGAGAAGGTGAACCGAGGAGGATGAAGGGCAGCTGGAGCGTTTTATATGTTTGTGTTTGCATGTGCACGAGCAGATTGTGCGCGTCTTTTCTCTCTCAGTTGTCGTTCTCCGGCTCCTCTCCCTCCAGTCTAGACAGGGACCCTCAGAGGAAGATAAATGTCTTCTTTCCAGAAATCCAATAGACTTTCAACATGTGTTTCAACAGTCAGAGTTGCAAAACTTTTTATTTATTTTTATTGTAAGTTTAGAAGTTTGCAACTGAGAACTAGGGCCAGACCAAGAGAATAAAAAATAATAATTACATGTAAAGTTATAAGATTACAATAATAAAGCATAACATAATAATATAAGAAAAGTGTAAAGTATTTCCTTATTTAAAAAATCGTTACAAAACTTCAAAAGAGCCAAAACATTCCTTATTTTAACACAGTGGTATGTAGGCGTTCTCCTAATATAATAACTTTATTCTCATAACGTAAAACAAAAGGAAAATTCTCATTTTCTGAAGGACTAGGCGTGTGTTTGTTTTTTATGAATTTTTATTTTTTTATTTTTTTAATGTATTTTTAAGCTTTGTTCTTTTACTATTGATTGTTGTTCTTTTTTATGTAATTTGGACTACGAGTCTGTAATAAATCTATCTATCTATCTATCTATCTATCTATCTATCTATCTATCTATCTATCTATCTATCTATCTATCTATCTATCATAGTACGGCCCTGGTACCTGTTCATAAGAAGTTAATGTAGCAATGACATTTTTGCTTTTTGAGACAAACTGCTTGAGACAATAATACTATCCTTTGGTAAAATTCTCAAAGTGTATGAAAAACATTTTTAGTGTATTCATCTTTTCATTTGAATCAAGTTTCAGTTTCCTACCACTATTAAAAAAGTCACAGGAATATTAATATCAGTGAGGGGTAAGTCAACCCTACAGTGGAGACTGGGATCCTTATGCCTATAGCTTAAATTTTAATTGTGACAGGATCAGAATAAAGCAAGACAGATGCAAGGAGACCTGTCAAAACTGTTTCATTGTTGTTTTGGTTTGTAGGACACAAAGTTATAGTAGACATGTACAAATCAAACTGCTGCAGAAATTAAAATTTATCAGGGGCACTTTATCAAGAAAGCATAAAAAACTTGTTGATGATAATAGTTGATATTTCTTCTACTTGATAAAGCAGCTATCAACTTTGCTCAGTTCTAAAATGAATTATAAAATTTGAAATAACGGCAATTCCCACATTATATATATATATATATATATTCTCAGGTTTTACCTGGGTGGCAATTTACAGTATTACCTTAAAACAGCAGAAATAAAAATATGGCGACTACATTGTCATGATTTTAACAATCGGTGAGGCAGATTGCCAGGAAACTTTGTGCTCTCCTTTGAGACAGACAGGAAGAAAAATGATCGGAGGTCCAGCAGACAGACTGTAATGTGCAATCAATGAAAGACGTAGATGTGATTTATGTTATTTATAACATACACTGCATTAAAGCTAACTGACCCAACAACAGCAGGCTACTGGCACTATGTGTGTGTGTGTGTTTGTGTGTGTATACAACATGGTCACACTTAGATAGATCCTAAACTACATGCATCTGTTTGAACTCACACCATTCGCAGTGCCTGAGCTATGGCCTAATAGGATAATGAATTCAGTGTGTGTAGTGCCAGTGTAAGGACTGATCGTGTGTGTTTGGGTCTATGTGTGCAGGGCAGCAGTGGGGGTTAATACAACATGATAAATATTTGATTTCTGCTGGGGCCGGTCCCCACCTACAGAATGGGAAATGGCTTTAATGTGATTCAGAACAGATTGTCCTTTGGGAGGGCTGTTGCGTGTTTTTGCTTGTTATGTTTGTGCAAGTGTGTGCCTGTGAGTATAAAGGCCCCGTGACTGCATGTGTACGGCCAGGGGAAATAAAGGAACAAATCGGCTTACAAATCACCAAAGCACCACGCCACTACAGCGAGCGGTGCCCCCTTGTCTGACTATCGCCACCAGCAATGACCCAGAGCACAACAATCAAGTTGACTTGGACTCCTGACATGACATTTTGCACAGATTCAGCAGGACTGGGCTCCATTTTCCATTTTTTTTGTGTTCATGTTCAACAAAAACAACAAAAAAATTATATATATATATATATATATATATAAATGTAAATTTTAATAAAAAAAAAACAACTAATCAGACTAAAAAGGCACCAAACTGTTTCATATCCAAAAACTGTTTAATCTGCCTAAATCAGATATATATTTTTTTATTCAGTGCAGGTAAACATTTCTAAGCATCTGCAATTTGTGTTGTTTGTTGATAGTAAAACTGGTTATGAATCAACGTGTTTATTGTGCAGATATGGATGGTATACTTAATGCACAGGTAAACACTAATTTACTTTTTTTTCCCCAAAGATCTAGAGTTTATATTATTTTACAAAATGGTAAAATAAAATTCAATTTTTTAAGTTGTGGGATACCTACACAAAATGTAGAAAGTATCCAAAATAAGTGCAGTATGTGCATGCACTGCTTTGGTTTGACCCATGATGCTCAGACAGTTGAAGCTCTAAAGTGACCAAAGGTTAGAGTCTGCATTCAAACAAGAGCATCCAGAGCTTTGGTCAAAAAGCCTCTCAGGTGCCCAGCATAGGTTGAATCTTTACCATCAGTTTTTGGTTGTCCTTCAGCTCCAGTTAAATGACATGCTGGTAATAAACAGCATTTTACAGTGTTTGCCTGTAAACAAAACTCACTGCCAAAGGATGTTTAGGGGAAGAACTGCGATAAGCATCTGTCTCCCAAGCCTGAAACCTTTGTTTAACTTCAACCTGCTGTTTTTCATTTCCTGTTTTCCTGATTTATGTTTTGACTTCTGGTCCTCATTTGGAGTCATTCCACTTTTTTTAAATGCATTAGTTAGGCTTTGACTAATATATGTCATACTTTCGATTTTTGAAAATGGGGTTTTGTTAAAATGTTATGAATGGTTACTCTCTTACCTGTTATAAATATCTCTGAAGTAGAGTTTATTTCTTGCCAGACTGAGAAGCTAATAGCTACCAGAGGTGTGACCAAAACTAAAGTGAATTGCTGCATAATTGAAACCGCTCCAGTCTCAAAATTTTCATAGTATATAGATAAGTCCTGTTTACAGTGTAAGGTATAAACATACTGTATCACCAGCCAGTTTAACTGTTACAGCAGGATTAAACCATCATTGTCTGTAGTCTCAGGTGAATATGTTGTGTGTGTGAGAATGCATTTAAGGGAAAATGTCCTTTCCTCCAAATGGGCTGACAGTTCCCTCACCTTTGACAGAAATGGCTCACAAATTCAGCTTTCAATCAATGTTCGCATATTTGCCATTTTAATATAGTTAATGAAGAATATGTGCAAAGAAGACATAGCAAACTGATAAATAGTGTCATAATCTGACAAAGAAAATAGAAAACCATTTGTCAAGTAACGGAAGAAGCTTCACGATTCTCCAGCCAAATTTGAATTAAGTAAGTAAGTACATTTTTTTGTATAGCACATTAGATAAATATCACAAAATGCATCTCAAGGAGCAAAACTACAGGAGATGCAAACATACAACATAAGCATAAAAGCATACAGTAAATCAAGTTAATATGACTAATAAAACATTAAGTAATACATTTAGCTAAAAGCTTGTCTGAACAACAGTGTCTTAAGCTGCTTCTTGAAGAAGTCTACAGAGTCAGCCACAGTGGGCAAGTCAATTCACAATCTAGGGGCTTTTGCTTGAAAGAAAAAATCCTCTTGAGTCTTACTTAAACCTGGTTTTAGGAACCTTAAGAAGAGTTTGATCTGAAGACCAAAAGAATAAGGGGTCAACATTTCTGTAATATATTGAGGGACCTGTCCATTAAAAGCTCTAAAAGTCAAGACTAAAATCTTAAAGTCAATTCTGAATTTAACAGGTAGCCAATGTAAAGGGGATAAAACGGATGTGTGTGCCTCTGTTAGTACCTGTTAAAAGCCTGACTGATGCTTTTATGAGTGACTGTCCAGAGACATTGAATTGTCAAAAATGAAACTAAGATTTCTGAGACTAGATTGGGAAGAGAAGTCCAGAGAACTAAGGTGTTGTTTGATCAAAGAAACTTTCTGCTCAGGGTCAATTATCAGCTTTTCTGTCTTACTGGAATTTAATTAAAGACAGATTTTAGTTAACCAGTTCGTAATACAAGAGACAAAATTGAGTAAGTCGGCTAACTTAAATAACTCTGAATCATTGAAAGACCAGTTCAGTTGAATATCATCAGCATACAAATGATAATAAGACCAAGGGGGGCTGATGTACAAGAAGAACAACAGTGGACCAAATCTTGAGCCCTGTGGAACACCATGTAACAGAGGAGAGGCATCATACATTGTTATTTATAAACATGGAAAAGGATCTGTTACACAGATAAGAGGAAGACCACTGAAAAACAGTCCCAGAGATAGCTAGATCATTTTGCTATGGATGTAGTAGAATTTTGTGGTCAACTGTTTCAAAAGTTGAGGACAGATGTAATAAAAAACAATAGACTGCAATATCCAGGGTTTACAGCCATCAGTTTACAAAAAACCACTAACTTCTCTATAATTTTAGCAAGAAAAGGCTTTTTTGATATTAGCCAAAATGTCTGTTTTATCACTTTGAAAATGCACAATGTAATCATTGTAAAAGTCAGAATGTGATTGGGATCAATAATGGGCACACAAACATTGTCAAAAACACTTGTGGAGCTTACATGCAGATTCAAGCTAAAAAAATGCACACTGATCCACACGTGCTGTAAAATTGTTTAAATATGTTTTCTACTCTGGAACACAAACAAAACAGCATTCTAACCATTCTAAGACCTTGCAAGATTTTGCAGTTTTTTCCCTTTTGACAGAAAATTACTTTTGCTCAACGTGGAGCCACAGTATTCAATAAAACTGTTGATAATAATTGATAGAAGGATTCATGACAGGAGTGATTATGAATGCTTTCATTTCCCCAAACATTTCTCTTTTTTTTGTTTGTTTGTTTTGATAAGTTCTATTATCTCCTCTGAAAAAATGAAAAAAAAGCTGATTTTAAACTATTTAATTAAAACAGTCTTGAATTGGAATGTTTTAAACAATTTGATGTGCATCGTTTTACCTTGACTGTATTCAAGTCATGATTTTTCCTCTGGAAAGGTGTCAGCAAGAAGACATTTATTTTTTAAAGCCTCACAAGTAAAAATTCTTACCAACACACACACACACACACACACACACACACGCTTACACACACATAAACTAGCACAATCTTATTGGGCAGAACAAGGAAAAAAAATATATCTCAAACTCAATACTGCAAGAAGCGACCAGTCTGTGTGATATATTTATAGACAAGTGTGCTACACAATCAAGAAGCATTTTGTCCTCAAGTGAAGGAAATATGGTTTTGGTGATATTGGGTGGCATGGGAGTGAGAGTAATGATTGATTATAGCTAGACAGAACTCTTGTTGCTAATTCAATCATTGCTGAAAAATGACAAGAAATGTTCAGCAACACACACACGCACTCACACACACGCACACATACACATGCTTAAACTCAGCCACTCTCCTCGCTCTTTTCTTTTCCTGTTGTGCAATTGTCAGAGCAAATTAATGCAATTAACATGGCCTTGGGCAGAAAGTGAGGGGTTTTGAGTTTGTCACACTGCAATTCTGTTATCTAAAGATGAAACAAGAAACACACACACACGCAATCTTATTTCTTCAGTTTGTGCTATTTTTTTCTTGTATTTCTGAGGAGCTACCCCTGCCTTATGTGTGAATGCTGTCATCGTGTCTCATCTCATTTGGGACGAGACAGAGACGTTGGCGTCAGCCCCAATGAAAACACTGTTAATGTGTCCTAATGAGTCAGGCGCACTGACGTACATGCTGGCCATTTGAATTCATGTCTAGACACATCACACAAACCGGAGGGGGAAAAAAAAAGTGCTCATACACTCTTACACATACACACACACACGTAAAAATAGCACTCGTAACAATATGATTGCAAGTGTGACTGTTTAATACTAATATAGGTGTAATTTTTTAAAAAGCATTTTTCTTTTTTTTTTTTTTAATTTCTCCTACCCTACACTTCCTATTGCTTCCGGTGGCTGTCTGAAACTTGACCCTGAATGTAACTGCACTGCGACACTTGTAAGAAATGTACGTGCTTCCATTCTCATAATTGTCCTTGTAAATGTCAGTGTTTGACATTTACCAAGTGACATGCAGTCAATATTTTCCACTTCACAGTTTATAATATAAGTGAAATACGATATGTACATAGCTTAAACTGAGGACGATAAGTGCAAACACTCTGAAGATTTTTATCACACCAAGCGGTGAGTCTCCTCCTGGCCTGCTCTTATGGATGTTGGCAGTGACCCCAGACATGCAGAACTGACCCTATTAGTGTTGTTTATGACATGTTTAAGACTAGTAAACATAGTTGTAAACCCTCCATTAGGCTCAAAAGAAAAAAAAAAAACCTTCCACACCTCTATAGCCTTCTCTGCAGCTATATATTCCCCCGTGTAGCCTGTTTGTTGAGCATTGAAATAACTAGACTATTTCACCCTAACAGCCTGGCCCATCCAGGTCTGACCAATTTGTCTGTACAGCAGTTGGTGATTTAGTATAAGTAATAACATTTTCAGATGGAGTGTGTTGCTGCTTTTTAGCTGGTCAGTGGAGAAATGTGAAATATGCATTTGATTTCAGTGTGTGTAGAGAGCTGGGGATGGGGCCATAGGTTTGAGGGGTCAGGGGCCTGAGCTTTTATGTAGTAGGCCAGATGACATTTTTTGATTGAATAGTCCAATAAGAACAAATGATTAATTGATTCCATATTTCTTTGCTCTTATCCTTCAATCTAGTTGTTTTCCGTGCTTTTTTCCCCATAGTTTATTGTTTGTTGTTGTATTTTATATACTTACTTCTCCATTCACTGTAGACTTTATTTACTTTCTGATCTGTGCTTAATGACCTTGAAAAAACGGAAGGGGTCCTCCGTTTTTTTTTCCCCACCAATTTTGCACTGTGGTTTGAATTAGTGTCCTATTACAGTACCATCCAGGTCTTCTGTGTTGATGACATACTTCGATAAAATCACAAAAAAGAACTCAAAACATCGGCGAGAAAATTAGAAACCTAAAAGAGAGGCTTGTTGCAAAATCAAAATGAAACAAACACATTTCACTAATTAAAATTTATAACTTTAAATGTTAACATGTTCTACAGTTGTTCTTATTTTATTATTATTTTCCTATCTATTTTCCTGCTAGGTATTGTGTGTGACAAGATTTCTGGACTAAGTGTAACATCTGGACTTCTTCATTAGTCGCTACCAACATGAAAGAACAGGTTTAGAATAAGTTATTAAATCAGTTCACCGTTGCATCCTGAAATGTGTTTTAAGAGAATAGACCCTACAAATATGTAAAGGCAGCAGATCTGAATGTCACCCAGGTAATAATACAGACAAATTAGCCTGAACCACATTGGTGTGGAGACTCAGCCTTCCTGCTAATTAGAGCTAGGGTTATTGCTCACTGGAAGAACACTTAAGAAAGAGAGGGAGAGACACAGAGAGATGGGTGAACAGAGAGAAGGGTGTGTGAGTGTGAGTGTGTGCGCGTGCGTGTGTGTGTGGGGGGGGTGCAGTGTTAGAGAAAGAAGGCCTTTCAATTCAATCTTTAGCTTTAATGGCAATGTTTAATTTGTCATGAGGAAGGTGATGTTTCATAAAGGGCATCCAGAGCTCATGTTTAATTGGGCTGAACCAGGAGGCTGGTAATGACTAGGAGGAACAGCAATGGTGTGGCAAAATTTGATTTTTATTTACCATGAAATCGGAAGGCATCAGGTGCGATCAAACTGCAGGTAAATGGTTTCAGGCACTGAAAGAGAAGAACAGACAAAAAGTTAGTGAGGTTTGAAAAAAGCAGATACTTGTCCCTTCAAACTCCCAAATTCTATATTAAATTCAGAAGCAGACACATAGAGAGGAATTGGTTAAAATAGTTGCAGATATCACACATATCTGAGGTGGAATAAAAAAAAAATCTGTTGAAATTTACCAACCTATACAGTCTGTCTTTTGAGGACTCCTGTAATAGAAGAAACCTTAACACGAGTGTCACATTTATGCTTGACTGATTCTATAACCTTGTCATATATTAGTCAATATATGCATTAAACCAGTGTGGCAGGTTCTGCTTAAACTTTCAACAATCACGCCATGCCACTGCTACCATCACACTTCACCAAGAACTTCACTTTGCTGCCACCGCTAAGATAGACCACTATGAGCTGTGCATGCTCAAACCCCCCTGTGACCTATCACACTATTATAGGGAGCGCATTACATTCTTGAGCTATACACCTCAACAAGACCCTGCAAAGACCATTCGTGTTCTGGCTAATGTTTTACATTGCGGTATTGTCGTCATCTAACATAAAGGAGTTTTAAGAAAAGAGTTTGATCTAAAAAAAAAAAAAGACACCGGTATTATGGAGACAATAAAATCCTAGATAATAAAACATAAAAATAAAAGTATTTTCTTTTTTGCCAGTTTGCTTTTTTTCCACTGATTTGACAAAACATTACCAGCTACTTTTCATTCTCATTTTCCTATTTAAACAGTAGATAATAACAATCAGTAAGAGGTAAATATGGGGGCCACACTTAAAATTGTAAAATCTATGTGGGAAGAAAAAAACAAAAACAAACAGAACTTGAATCCTCTACTGGCAGCCCATCATTTAAATATCTTTGTAATGATCACTTAGGGGAATAATTAAAAAAAAATTTCTTACTGATAAATGAATGACAAGCAATGCTTTATTTTATTTATTTATAACAAATATTACTGCAATACAACCATTATATAATTAAAACCTTTAGCTTTATTTCAAACATTATGCAGGACAGTGTCACATTTTAGAACAGATCCTACATGTTTCAGCCTTCTTCCTTCCTGGTTTGTGGAAAAACAAATGATTTATGACAAACAAAGGAACTGCATGTATGCTGGCCTTTATTCCCGACAAACAAACACACACACACACGCCTATACATATGTGCATATTTCTCATTAAGCTGCACACATTTGTGTAGCTGGGCTCCCGTGTTTCTGTGATTGTGTATTCTGACACAAGAGGAGGGCTTTTGGCTGCCTGAGGCCACGGCTCTAAAGTGTGTGAAATGAGGGAATAGCCAACAGTGGGCCTTCGGCTATGAAGCAGGACTGAAGAGAGTGTGTGTGTGTGTGTGTGTGTGTATTTTTGGATGTGTGTATTTATGTGATTGTGTGACATGCATTTCAGACATTTGTCAAATTCACTGACACATTTGCTGATGTGAGTGACGCTGAGCCTGCAGGCCCTCTGAGTCTCCTCCCCGGTTCCCTCTGTCCCCATGACATGGAGCCATCCTCCATTTGCTCTGCAGGATAATGGGGCAGACCAACGTGACAGGAAAGTGTGTGTGTGTGTGTGTGTGTGTGTGTATGAGATGAGTTACAGTCAGGTGTTAAACTTACCGGAGGTCTTAACCAAACAAGTGGTAATAACAGATACAGTACATCATTTTCAATCATTCAGCCTATTAACACTCTTGTTTTGCATGTGGGTTTGTTACAGCTACGTTGGATTTTGAAATGTGAAATTTGAAAGACGTGATTATTGACTTATCGCTTTTTACATCTTTTTATAGCCCACCCAATACTAATGCGGTTTGTTTTAAACTCCTCTGTCTTCTTCTTTCTTCCTCACTACTTTTGAAATTTTATTCCTGGATTTTTCTCCACCAATGCTCATTTGGGTTCCTCTATTCTTTCACCCTAAATTTTCCCCCTTTTACCATCATTAGAAGATATTTGCATTTCTGGTTCCCCGCTCTTCTCCGTCAACATTTTCCTTTGATTTTCCTTTTTCATTCTTTTGTGTAAATCATTTGTTGTCTCTTTTTTATATTTTGTCTCTTCCTAATAGGAGGTTTTGTTAATGATCAACAATGGGGTGATTTTCAGCTCTGTTTCCTTTGTTGCATTGTGAAATATCCTATAGGTGGTGCTCTTACCCATGACTGAAACGTTCCCATTCTCGCTCTCAGCTGTTGAAAAGGAAATCTGTTTCTTTTCTCTTCTTTTATCATATTGCTCACTGCTGGATGAGCCTCAAACGCAGACTTAATTTATGATCTAACACTTCTGATGCTTTCTTCTGTTTTGCTCAAAACAAGAGAAAAAAACTAAACATAAAGAAAAAAAAAAAGACAAAAACAATCTAATAAAACATCCCTTCCTCCTGTCTATACAATGAAGTAAAGATTCAAAGAGCACTGAGTAGAAGGAACATGTTGGTTGATCTATCATGTAAAGAAACACAGATTACACATAAATGTTAAAAAAAGTTGGGTTTTCACTTAGCTCTCTAAAAGGAGAATAGCTGAGTTTCAAATATAAAGTAGATGTAGAAGAATTTATACTTTACTAGCATCAAACCACTTTTTTGTTTTGTTTTGAATTGAACCCATAAATATTAAAATGCTTTTATTTTTGTAAATAGTTTGTACCTTGTAATAAAAAGAACAAAACATTTAAACATGCCTCAAATGACTGCAGAAAAGGTTCACGAAAAGCACTATGTGCTTATATTAAAAAAAAATATTTCAGCATATTATTATAAAGAAAATAGTTCTAAAAACCCCCCAAAATGAATCCTAAAGCAAGCTTTTTTACACATTCACAAAAGATGCATTTTAGCATCACAAAGTTTGTAAAGATTTAAAAAAACAACTGAAAAAAATCTTTCTGAACTGAAACAATTTACATATCTTATGAACTGAAAAGTTGTAAAAAAAAATAAAATAAAAAGAAACAAATGCTCAATTGAATTTATAAAAAAAAGGTGATGCTTTGGAAATGGGTCTCCAAAAAACAAGCAATGTGCTGAACATTTTAAAACGTGGCTATCTAAAGTAAGTAAGTATAGAAAGAATAGTATATTTAAAGATTGTTTACTATCAATCAAACTAATCCATCCTATAGCATTTGCTAAATAAATTGGTAAACCACACATCTTAACAACTACGTTTTTTGTTGTTGTTTTAACCAAACACCTACAGTTTGTAGAACTCATCTCAATTAACCCTGTGTAGATTAACAAATGTCTTGTGTTGAAAATGAACTATATATATTTCAGAGCAGAGCTCCGATGATGTGCTCCGATGAGCCAAGGCATTTCCTGACTGAACCCCAAACAAAAAGGCATTTCTATGCAAAGTGTGGAGCCCCTGCAACCATTTTACCTAGTGCTTGGCGAATGGATAAGAGGTTCCTGCATATTCATAAGAGCAGATAAGAGCTACCCATCCAGTCTGCTTTAATTGAGAATGATGGAGAGGGACGGCAGGATGGAGGGATGCTGGAGTGCATGAGTGGAGCGTAGAAGAGTACGGAGGACGGTAACCCGACGCTCGCCTTCATGCATTCATTGTGGGTATTAGACGGAGGGATGAATAGACTGGGAGGGTGGTGGTGGTGCTGGGGTGCCACGGAAATGCCAACAGTGCCAATAAATCACTCCCCATCACTGATTGACTCTGCAGATGTAGTCAGGGGAAGACCGGAGGAAGTTAGAAGGATTCAATCAAGGCACTCCCCAAAAACTTTTCAGCCCTCTCAGCTCTGTAGCAGCAGATAAAAAGGTTATCAACATGACTGGGCAGGACAGGACGCGACCCGGACAATTAATAAAGCTTTTCAAAGACATTTTCCTTCCACAGCTAAAGGCTCGGGCTTCACTGGGCCAAATTCTTCAAGAGTCATAGGTGGAAGGTGTGAGAAAAAAAAAAAAACAGAAAGTTAAACCGCTTTCACAAACTAAAGTTTCTTTGCTGAAATTTAAAAATAAATGTGCCCATCATTTCTGTTTTATCATCTATTTTACATTGGTAGGGCATTTTTAGTGATTGACTCAAGAACAGTGATACTTTCAAAAAACTATATAGTTATTGTTATCCTCGTTGGATTTTTCCTTCATCTAAAAATTAAAAAGAAAATCATGTATTTTCAAAGCAGCGATCATTTTCTTATAATAATCTGTTAATGAAATGTTAATAATACATTTAGGCTGATTTCTATGAATTTGTCTAACGTGACTGAAACAAATGACTACAGTTGAAAATACGAATGATTTGCAACAGTTTCAAATAAAAAAAATTTGTGTTATACGCTGACAAAAAAAAGTGGTTGCAAGAAAACAGCAAATTTTGTTTTGTTTGTTTGTACAACAGTGGTTTAGCAGGCTGCTTTGAGAGCTCCATCTCTTTGACCTGCTCTACCAGAGGTGGCCTCTGTGTTTCTGACTGAGTCTCCATCACCAGCACCTCTGCTGCTCTGCCCTGAGTCACCCACGAGAGGGTGTGTGTGTGTGTGTGTGTGTGTTTGAATATGCACCCAGTGTCATTTCAAGTGCTGTTTCTCTTGTGTTCTTCAGATGAGCAGCACACACGGCATCTGCTTTGGCCAGGGTGTGCCTGATTGTGTGTGTGTGTGTGTGTGTGATGCCATTGTTTGGCCCCTGGAGGTTTCATTAAGGCCCAGTGTCCAGAGGTAAAAAGTCATTCATCTCCCCTGTTGAGAAGTGGCAGCTCTGGGCTTCATCCTCCTCTCCCCTCCTCCTCTTCCACCAAAAAAACTCTCACTTTTCTGTCCTCCCATCTCCGTTTACTGCACTCCTTTCATTCTTCTTCTGTCAAATTCATTTTTGCGCTGTCTCTCTTTTTTCATTTCCTCTTTTTCCATTTTGTTCCACCACTTTCTCGCAAAAAGTCAGGCCTTGTAAGTTAAAAGACTAAAGGAATAGAACAAAAAAAAAAAGAGAGAGAGAGAAGTGGAGAGAGATGGGGGTGGTATTTGATGTCTTTCAGACGGGCCGGCCTGTCTAATGAATCCTTCACCAATCCACTGTGAGATCAGCTCATCTTCTACTTCTTTTATTATTTTTAGTCCCTTTTTTTGCCTCCATGCACATTAATTAGAGCTGTCAAAACTTAAGTCTCTGCCTTTTTCTTTTTCTTTCCCTTTTTATTTTGCTCCTTCAAGTGGCTGAATGGGATACCGTTAATTAAAAAGATATCAGATCATGGAGGCCCCCTGAGCGCTGGAACCGTCTGGGCCCTTGCTTCCTGACAAGTCGAGACGTCATGTTTTTTTTTTTCTTCTTTTTTTTATGTGACCATCTACACAGCAAAGAAATTCTGGTCCCTTTTGTCCGTAAACTAGAGCGATGGATTGAAGTTCACAGGGGAGAAGACTGTAGGGTGTGTATATGTGTGTGTCAGGGGTGAGTGTGTTGAAATGCTCTGTTGATAAAAGACTCTCTTTTGTATTTAATTGCATTTCAGCGTTATGAGAGTATGGCTGTCTCTTCTGATGAGAACTTCAGAAGGTTCACTGTTTCAAGTGGCATAGCTATACTTACAGAGCAAAGCACTGAATCAGAGTTAGTAAAAGTAAAGTACCTTCTAATTTGTGTGTGTTTGTGTGTAATAAAAGACAGTGACAGTGGATCATCAAAATCCTGTCACACTGTTTTGTTATTTTGGTATTCATGCATGTTAGTAATTTTCTTTCTGGGTGGAGTTTCCATGTTCTCTCTGTGCACTCAGAGTTTTTTTCTGCATGCTAGGTAAATTGTCCCTATAGGTGTGAATTGAGTGGGAATAAATAATTTCCTGACAATCTTTGTCAGTTCAATGTTTGGGTTGGTATCAATATTCTAAATATGCGGATCACTCAATGATGTAAAAAGTTGTATGTCCTTCATGCATGCCTTTATGTGACAAGATCATTCAGACTACTGTCGTTTTGAAAAAAATCTGAAATGTTTGCAATTCAGTACATCATACTGAAGAGTTTACTGTCACATCACTATGTGCTAATTTATTGCTGTGTAGGTGAATGATACTCCAGCAAAAGTTTGTTTCTATAGGAGAGTCGTGCTGTAACAGGAGGGTTGTCGGTTTGATCCCCCATTCCAGCTGTCTCCTTGTGTCCTTGCCCAAGACACTTCACCTGCCTTGCCCACTGATGGTGGACAGAGGGTCCGGTGGCACGGGTGCATGGCAGCCCAGTGCAGCAGTGACCACAATGTAGCTTACCACCATCAGTGTGTGAATAAATTTACCATTTACCAGTGACCTCCATGACATGAAAATAAAAAGTGGGTAAGGATAATGGATGGATGGAGTTTGGCAGTGTTCAAAATGATTTTTTACATGAGTCAAAACACGAAGAAATGAAGCACAATTTGTAAGAAGTTAAGTCTTGTGATGTATATCACATTCACATTAAATATATTGCATATATAATGAATGGATCACACAATCAA
This sequence comes from Anablepsoides rubrolineatus, assembly GCA_031762495.1. Taxonomy (NCBI): domain Eukaryota; kingdom Metazoa; phylum Chordata; class Actinopteri; order Cyprinodontiformes; family Rivulidae; genus Anablepsoides; species Anablepsoides rubrolineatus. The sequence goes on from JARVGW010000322.1 coordinate 21,377,499, forward strand.
AATCCACAAGTTTTATCCACCTTTAAGATCCTGTTGATATTTTTAAAGCAGTGTCACTTTAAAAATATTTTTCCTCAATGTTAAAAATAGAATAAATTGAAAAAAAGTGATTACAGCTTTGTCTAATACACATTACAATTTCTAATTTTTAATCACTGCAGCAGGACTGTGTAGCCTAGGGGCTCTGTTTTAATTCTTTTGTGTTACCAGCAAATGCAGGGGGAAAAAATTGAGCTAATAACTGTTTTGCCCAGATCTAATAACAAGCAATAAAAAGCAACCAACCAGTGTGCTGCTTCCACACTCAATTGGGAAATTGTTCTCTGAAACCCTCTTTTTTTGTCATAGTTCTTGCTTTAAAAATAACACAAAAAACTAAAAAAACAACTTTTTGAGCTCATTTTACGTTGTCACTGATAATATTGAGCAGTTTGCTGCAGCTGATAAATATTAGAGGTGGCTCATGAAAGAGGCTAATGTTGTCACATGAATAGAGAATGATCTGTTCTTCATGCTTCATTATGATTTCTCACTTTTGGCCAATGACAGGCAAGCTTATAGAATATTCACAGCCTCCTGAGGTGGCATTTAGCGAGAACACATCACAGCTGACGTGCACCTGGTCTCCGAATCCTTACGCATGAGTGTATAGACAAGTTTGAAAATGTGAGCGCACGTGTGTGTGGAAAGGCTTGACATGCCTGTGGCTGAGTGTCTGCAGCGTGACATGACACCATATTGGAGCTGACATTCTATCAGTAACACAGTCATGAACGCTCTTAGTCTGTCGTGTGTCCCATTTCTCCGCCATACTGTCAACGAACCATTTTATTAAAACCGAACACCATGATGGGAGATTTCTAAGACAAACGGACAAGTTCATAACTTTAAAGAAATGACGAAAAATAAGTGCAACGTACAAGTTGCCTCAGTTGAACTTTTCTCTGCACTATTCCAGCTTTAGGTACACAGGTAAAACAGAGCAAAATTTATGAGATGTGAGATGATATGTATGGGAGGCTCATTCAATAACAATCTTAATCTTAATCTTTAACAACAAGATTTTAGGCCTAAAATTATGTTGCAGACAAATGACTTGAGTCTGAGGCAAACCTGAGGTTTGGTTGGTGTTCACCAGTGAGTATGTGTGAGCACCTCCAAGGCCTGCTAAACCAGGCTCACATACACATTCCAGAACTCCAACAGAATTTCTTGCATAATAGAGAAAAGCACCATAATTTGGAGGTGGTAATGTTGTTTAGTAAAACTTTGGTTGGAGTTGAAGCCCATAACAATTTAAGCATCAGTGCAATGGAAATGTGAGGAAGGGAAATCCTGGCAGGGAGATGCTGCAGATAAGCATACAGTACAATATGTGTAGTAAAGACAAAGGTGGAGAATGACTTCTTGAATTTAGGGAGTTATTTCATTTGTGAAATGTTTACAAACTTTATTGTACTGTCACTCTGTTTTGTATTTCTGTTTTAGTATTTTTTCTTTACATATATATATATATATATATATACACTGTATATATTTCTACATATAGTGATGATCAGAGTGGCGCAGGTGTATGGCAGCCTCCCTTTTGTCAATCTGCCCTATAGGGCAGCTGTGGCTTACCATCATTAATGAGTTAATGTCTGTATGAATGAGTGAATGACTGATAAAGTGCTACACAAGTTCAAGCCATTTACCATTTTAACTTTTTTAAACAGATAAAAAAAATATTGTTTTGGCATGTCACTTGTTTTATGTGAACAAAATAAAGATTTAAAACTACTTGTCTTAAGAGAGTCCTGCCTTTCAATAGGACCAAAACAATGAGCCTCATGCAAGAACATGTTCGTATTCTTATCCTAAATTTCTCTTACTTTTGTTCGTATGAAGGGTTCGTACGAACA
>JARVGW010000322.1:21383525-21404449 GCA_031762495.1 Anablepsoides rubrolineatus
AAAAAGAAGAACTTTACGAGTTCGGAGATTGAAGTTCTGCTCTCAGAGATCCAGAAAAAAAATGTCATTTTTAGCAGTCAGCTGTGGAATTAAAGGATCTGCTTTAAAGCCGAGGAAATGTTAATGTTGTGTCTCCTGTGGATCGTACAGTCACAGAAATAACAATCTAAATCATATAATCATATTCATCCTGCGCCGGTTTTCCTTTGGTCAAATATTTTTAATGTAAGTGTAAACAACTGTGTTACATAGTTTTCATTTTTCTCAGAAGAAGAGCGGTCGCACACCAAACTACAAACACACAGTTTGTAGTTTGAGATCTTCATATTACCATTGTAGTGTTATACAACAGCATTAATAGTCAATTTAATTTAATCTAAACAATTTATGTCGTTAGTTACATTTAAAATCTAATTACAATTCAAACAGAATATTGTCAACATAATTATGGAGTGTGATTTATTTTCAACTCGAAATATCTTCAAACTAATAAAATATAAAGTTATTAATGAAGAAAATCCGTCTGGATAACAGCAGACTGACACTCGTAAAATATACGACAGGTCTGGACCACACGTTAATTGTTTTCATATTTGAAGAAAGTTTTATATTACAAAAATATTGGTGAATGCCACAAATTCTCCTAAATCACTCGTACGCACAACTTGTTCATACGAACGGTTCTTGCATGAGGCCCATTAATCTTATTGTGAACTTGGTTTTAATGTAAATTAGAAGACTTGTATTGTAAAATGTGTCATTGTTTTATATTATACAAGTCCCCAAACACATTAATAGCCTAGCCTACAAATACATATCTGAAAAAAAGATTTAATTTGAAGCAATGTTAAATAGGTTAGTGTTTCACTCTGAGTCTATTTGACTTTGGTTAAATGAAACATTTTTATTGTGGTCAAAAGTTATAAACTGTTATCCCTTAAAGAGACACAACCTACTCTATGAAGAGCTTTGATTATTTATTTTTTTCCCATATTGTGGTCTTGTTTTACACCAGCAACTGTTCCACTGGTAAGACGTCCCACCAAAATGCTTTTGTTAGAGAAAGTAAATCCAAAAGTTTCCTTATTCCACTGCTTTTTCTGGGATGTGTCTACTAAAAGCCCAATGGTGAGGTCCATCTGGAAATGCTCTGAGTGTCCTGTCTTATAGCTGCTGCCATCACCTTTCACAGTATTTCACTATTTTATGGACACAACTCGTTCTGGAGCTATGTGTTTTCCCCTTTTGGAGCTTCTTTTGGATACCTCAGCCAACATTTTATTTACAACCTCTGAGCCAGGTCTGCTCCTAACTCTGGGAGGTAGGAGCATGGTGAATGTGAGATGATTTAAGCCTTTTAGCTTACAAATTTCAAGAGAAGTAGGACTGCATGTGTGGTTGCTTGGTGACAGATCTGCGTACATAGCAAACATGTATCATAAGTACCAAGTGGAGACATGCAGGTTTTTACTACAAGCATCTAAAAAAACACTGCAGCCTCTTTCAGTTCTAAGACTTAACTGAAATCTTCCTGTATTTACCAAGTTTTAAATTGAGATAAAAACCCAGGTAGGTAAACAACACATGGCGGCATGATTTATCAATTTATTTTCTGTACCTGTCACTGAGATCTGGAGCCCATCTCAGCAGCTGAAGGGTGGTCTGCAACTTGGATGGTCCAAGGTCAGTTCATACCTCCACTAAATTATAATATTGCAACTCATACTTTTGAGGTATGAAACAAAAAGTTGTTTCTTTGTATGCACCTTTGCCCACTTATTGCTGTGTTTGGGATCATTGTTCTGTCACATTTGATTCTAGGATACTTTGGTATGCAGAGGAGTTCATGGCCAACTAAATGACTGCTGTCACACTATAGCCCTATCTCCACCTGCGTGCCTGTCTGTGATTAAGCTCGGTTAGGCCTCGACCGTATGTGTCTCCATTAGGTTCTAACCAAGCACAAACGCGAACAGCTGCGCTGTTTCAGTACCTCCTCTGCCGTGGTTCTAGAAGCGAGTACATCACACTTATGATTTTGATGCCAGCAGAATGCTGCCCATTGATTAGCCCTGGGATTGATTGACAAAAGAACGGCAAAGAGTGCCACCTTTGTTATGGAATACGAGCGCGCAGCGCCATACAACGGCATGGTGAAAGCAGTAATAAAACCATAGTCAAACATTTGTGGCGATCTTTAGAACACTTCCTGGAGAGTGCTAAAGGAGACAAAGCTGAGCAGATAACTGTGAGGTTTCGAAAAAGGTGGCCACCTAGTTACACAAGGACTTATAAACAATACTGCAACAAAAATGTAATAAATAAAAAGCAAAGTCCGAACGGTAAAACCACATTTAAAAATGTATTTATTTTTTAAATACAACAGATGATGCTGCTGCAAACTGTCCACCCATAATCACGCCTACAGAGTGAGGGACTCACTGAGATGGAGACACACACACACCTGAACCAAACAGAACCGAACAGAACTGCATAAAGTAGAACCGTGCTCATGGAGAAGGGTTTTATTAGGCCAATAGTAGGCTATCTCTGATCCAGTGTGCGCTTGCAGCTCAGAACTATACCCCAGAGCTAATAACTCTGTTTTTATAGGCTCTCACACTTGCCGATGATCAGTTAATCAAGTACATTGCAATAGCAGCACCTAGCTGCTGCTTTCCCTCTTCATTAAATAGTGTATCTAATTTTTCACACACTTCTTTTGGCACAGTTTTAAAGTAAAGTGTGCTCCTTTACACCATTTGATTCCAACACCTGGCCATTACAACATCTGTACACCACACATGCCAAGCAGTTGTACAGTATCACCTGATCTCATGTGACCCCAATCAAATGCCATCATGGGCTGGTAATACAGTCTAATGCAGGGGTGGGCAATTCTGGTCCTCAAGGGCCGCAGCCCTGCATGTTTCACTTTTTTTTCCCTGCTCTAACACACCTGATTCAGTCAACAAATTATCTCATCTACGTTCAGCAGAGGCCTGATAATCACCCACTTATTCAAGTCAGGTGTGCTGGAGCAGAGAAACAAGTAAAACCTGCAGGACTGGGGCCCTCGAGGACCAGGATTGTCCACCACTGGAATGCATGTACAAAGCATCCTCTGTGTCTGGTGACCTTTAATTGTTATTTTGACTGACTTTTGGACACTCAAGAACTATCGCTATTGCTGCACATGCAGAAGCTTCTTTCAAATGACCAACTTAAAGACCCATTGCTGGTCTGCATGTAGATCAAAATGCACTAAATCAGATAATTCCTTCTGGCTGTTTAACTGTTTTTTGAGGGGTATATATTGTAAAAAATATAGCAAATATTTGCATGTCATACATACATATGTGAATATGTAGATGTCTATCTGTATATGTATGATTTTGTATACAGTAAAGAGCATAAAGAATATAGAGTATTTTATGTGTGGTTAAATGCAAGTGTTTCACAGTCAGCCACATTTTGTTGCATACGTATGTGTGCTTTGTGACAGGCTTGTCAGACTCACCAGCTGACAGTCCACTGTCTGATTATAAAGGCACTTTACTGGTATTAATATTAATGCCACTCCATTTTATTCAGGATGTCTGCCTGCCACTCTGATGAGAATGCACTTTACCACTTAAAATGGTGTGTGTGTGTTCGACAGGAGGCGTGCGTTTGAATGTGGCTGCATATGTGAGAGTACAGGCATGCTGGTTTATGTGTGGTTGACTTTAAATGCAGCTGTCATAAAATTAAGATAAATAAAAAATTCTTGCATTTTAGCAAAAGAAAATTAAGTCTTTTAGAAAATTTTGTATAATTTCCCAACATTTCATTTGTTTAGTAGCCCTATCCTGTTGCAGATGTAGAAAACAATCTCATGACCTCTCTTCTAAGACTTCCACCACCTTCCCTCATCTTTCTGTTCATATGAATACATGCAACACAGATGATCCCCTCCAGATGATTTTCCCCAACCAGTAGTGAGCAGGAGAAGGAGACAGAGAGTAAAAGAAATAGAAAGCGATGCAAGGATGATGACGACAGTGGGCTGCAGCTCAGCGCAAAGCTCCAGGTTATCAAACTCATTAATCTACATGCCATAGTCCTCGGATGAATAATTGTGCATTGAATTTATCTGCCAGTGTGATAGCTACAGCTTTGCTCTCCGTGCACCACAAGCATCTATGCTTTGTGTTTCAGTTTTGTAATTATTACATGTTTTGTCTTTACCTCAGGTGGAGATGATGGTAGAGGTGGAAAACAGACCTTCTTTGTCCCATTTTCACTTCTTTTGCAGCCTAAAGTGTGAAGTATGGTTTTGCGAGAATATTGCACTTTGGTGTGATGGTATCTGTCAACTTACAGACAAAAGGTCTTTGGTTCAGATCAGATTCCATATTGAACTTATGCAAGTGACGCCGTTTTGTGTACTTTTTAAATTAAGTCACACAATTTAAAAACAACCGTGGCTGAGAAGAAAGTGGCAAGGTAAAAAAATATAAAAGTGATATTAGTAAATCAGCAATAAATATATACTATAAAACATCTATCCATCTATCCATGCATCCATTTCTGTCATTTCTTAAGGCAACAGTGCAAAACAACTGTTCCATCATGCAGGACTACCATAAAAGAAAAGTTTAAGACAGCAGTTATGTTTAGATAGCATAATTAGACTAGCACACTAAAAGTGATTTTTGCTCTACAAGGACTAAAACCAGTGGGTAAAAAATTGTTTTAAACAGTGATAAAACAAACAAATAATGGTCCAAGTAGCTAATTTGCAAATAGTAGTAGTTTCACATGTGGCAGGATAATGTTTTTGTTGTTGACTTTTTTTTGTCTAATTTGTAAACAGTCAACTGAGTGTGAGGACTATTTTAGTGTTCATGCATTTATAATATATTCTATTTGTTTATTATTCTATCTATTTACACAAGAAGCAAACTGCACCAGAGTACGTTTGGAAGCAGACCGAGTCGGTCCAGTTGTTTGGTCCGCACCAGGGTTTGCATGAGTGTATTCACACCTCTCAGTGGTTAGCACTGTCGCCTCACAGCAAGAAGGTCCTGGGTTCGATCCCCGGTTCGGACCTGGGGTCTTTCTGTGCGGAGTTTGCATGTTCTCCTCATGCTTGTGTGGGTTTTCTCCAGGTACTCCGATTTCCCCCACTCCTAAAAACATGTACAATAGGTTACCTTCAGGCCCAGGCCGTCCTTGATAAAAGTGATCTGAGATCTCAACGGGACTTGCCTGGTTAAATAACGATAAATAAATAAAAGGTCTGGATTAGCGGGGTAAACAAACTCTGGTTCATTTAAAACAGGTGTGAATACAACTATAGCTTTATACTACAGGGAAAAAAGTCTAGATCAAAGGATATAGGCAACTTAAATGATGGAAAGGGCCACATTTGTTTGTCGACACAACCAGAGGGCCACATGCTGCACACTAATCCGGATATAATACAACAGCCCTTTCTTTTTATTTTTTAAATTCTTTTTACTTAGGAAAACATTCTTAAAGTAGCTCTTATATTCTGAAAGCTGCTTTGAGTGCTTTAATAAAAATGTATATTCATATATATTTTTTTGTGACCACCAGTTGCCAATCACTGATCTGGATGAATTCCTGAAATAAATAATTCACAAGTTTCTGTGGTTTGGAAGCTTAAGAGTGACTGTGTTTGTATGTGGTTGTGTGTAGAATGGCCTGAAGACAGCTTGTCCTTGAGACCACCTCTGTTTGCAGATCACACTTTAAGACAGCATTGTGTTCTAATTTGTTTATACCTGCTGGAAGGTCATCAAGTCTGTAACAAGTTTAGTAGAAGGTTTTGGGGGGTGAGGGAATGTGTTGCCTCTGATTGTAAAAGAAAAACTAAACAAACATTCTCCCAATGTCACATTTATCATTTTCAAACAGGTAATATCTTTGGATGATGGTGACCCTCCCCTACTGTTCCAGCAATGGACAGAGAAGAGGATAGGGGGTGCAAGGAAAGACATGGGTCAACCTTCAGCTGCCCCCACCACTGTCTAGAGGAGGCACAAAGTAAGGGAGGTGATGTTTTTTAAAAAGCTCTCCTGACCTGTAGGGACTCTGTTGACTGCTTGCCTAAATGGACATGCCACAGCGTTAGAATTTGCTTTGTGTAGCAGATTTTCAAATGCACTATTACATTTCAAAGGACACTCATGTTCATCACATAAATTCTCTTGTACTTTCACGCCCCATACGCACACAAAAGATCTGAAAAAAAAAAGGACACACACTTACAAAAGCAGTGTAGGGCATCGGTGTCAGTCTGAAGGTTTCTGGCAAGGTCCTCCAGGTAATTCCCATTCACCTTGTCCAGAAGGGTTGCGTGAAAAGGAGTGTGTTATGGATGTGTGCGTTTGCTATATCTGATTCATTTTTATGGGACAGAAGAAAGGAAAACAGAAGAAGTTTTGGAGGTCACAAACAAATTACAGTTTCTGCCTTTCACTGTGTGATGGTGTGTAGGTTTGTTTGTGGCTTTCCCTGCGTGCACGCTCAATGTAAAAACAAATTGGGGATCGTGTGCTGTTGAGGCTACAGATATTTGGAGAGACTGTCTATATGCAAATGATAAAAGCATGTGAACATAACGACCTGGCATTGAAAAAGACTACAGCTCCTAAACTCCTGAGCCTGGAGAGGAGGAGGATGGGAAGGAACTAAGATGGGAAAGAAGTAAGTTTAGATGCCCCTTTATGGTTGTCGTTAGAGGCAGTAAAGATATAAACAAAGAGACAAGTTGAGTTTGAGCAGAATGTGATTCTTGTTGAGCAACCATTGATTGCGCTCTCTTTTGAATCAACAATTTACTTTCTGATGACATGACAATTTATTACATTTAAGTTTTTTTAATAAAGCGTGATTCATTGCTAATTAGCCTATATATTTTTGTTGCCACTGTCACCCACCCTCACCCCGCTGTCACTTGCACACTCCAAAAAAGTGAGCAGCGGTTGTCTGGGAGCAGGAGAAGATGGCTGCAAAATATTCAGTAATACAATTCAGCTACATAAATAAAAAAAAATAAATATATATATATATACATTTGTAAATTACAATCCAGATAAAAACAATACAGCAACTTGTACATTTTGCCGTGCTTCACTTTCAGAGATGGCAGGGTCAAACTTTTATTGTCATTTACAAAAGAAGCACAAAGAAACCTCAGCTCCACTGTTCTCTTCTCAAAGAATCTCACTTTGGAGTGAGGTTTAAGATAAGCAATAAGATAAACCTTTATTGTCATTGTACAGCGCACCGATTCTGGAAACTTTGCTGACATGGCAAATATGAAAGTCATCATTTGATTTTCTTTTAGATGGACACACACTATCAAAGTGTAGCAGATCACTGACATCTTATTAGCAATGACTGGCAGTTTCCTCCACCAACAATAATCAACGTAGCAAAGACTGTTTCCAAAACTCTGATGATCTATTCGGTAATCACCTGATTTGCAGCACCTGGGGTAGTAGCTCTAAACAAGTGTCAATAGTGCCCCCACTGTATGTGTAGCACTGCAGCTGCACAATCATCGTGGACTCCTGGGACAAAAGGCTGAAGGTAAGAAAAAAAAAACTTCAATAGACTCAGGGTTAGTTGTATCTGAAGTATCAACATTATCACAGTAGAATGGGGCTTGGAGGGGTGCCGGGCTCCTGGAGTCTGGCTCCTGGTTGCTGTAGTTAGCCCGCTGGCTGGGGTGACTGCTGAAGTCCAGCAGGTGGTCGGTTGTGGGTGTGCGCTTGGCCGTTGGCGGTGTGTGGGGGTGGTCCAGGGTGTGGTTTCTCTGGAGCGGGGGGGCTGGCCAGTCGGCCTGGTGCGGCCTGGGCCGAGACTTGGTTGTCTGCTCTTCTCCACCCCAGAATGAATGGGTCTACCCCCTGGGTTCGGATGTGAGCTGCCCTCTGTAGGGGCCGGGTGGATGTCCTGGACCTGGGGGGTATAGAGTATGTATGGGGAGTGTGAGAGGAATTTGGTGTCCATCTTGTGTGTCTTTGAATGGGTGGGTGGGAGGATGATTGTGTGATTGTGTCTGTGTATGCTTGGATTTTTGTCAGGCTGGGATTTGGGCGGGGTGCGCCCTGGGGGCCCGGGTCTCTTTGTCCATGCCTGGATCTGCTCTGGCACGGTGGGTGCCGGCGGGGCCTGTGAGATCGTCGCTGCTAGCCCCCAGGGGTTTACTGCATGTGGTCACTGGTGGGGCTCTCCCTGTTCTCTCCTATGGTCCCCTTTGGGGGGCGGGTGGGCGGCCCTCCCGGTGCGGGTGCCTCTGGCTCCGCGCTTGGGGTCCCTTATGTCGGCTTCGGGCTTTACGGGACGGGTCTGTGTTCCTCCGCAGTCACTTTTAAACATTCCATTGGAGAGATCTTGTATATAAATGCATGCTCACAACCTTTCAGCAAGGTTATAATCATTATTATTATATACATATGCATTTTTGTTGCTGTGTTTTTGTTATCTCGGTTTCTTTAGGTGTGCAGCCAAGATGTTGAGTGTGTTGCCTTGTGTTTTCTCGTTATATTTTTCACATATTTTCTAATCTCTCTTTCACTCTTTCCCATTACATTTCACTTTTTTCTTCTCTTTTTTTTTCTTTAAAAAAAGTCACTGATAATGAAGAAACTAATATTGAGTTCTGCTTATTGCTGAAGTGGCTTAAAAAAACAAACAAACAAAAAAAAAACATGATCACAGTAATCACACAGGTTTCTCTTTTTACCCAAGGTGTATGGAATCAGCTGAAATTTCACTCATATCTTGAACCCTTAAACACTAAAGTACTGTAAAAAATCAAGCTTGGATGGCAAAATCAATAGTGAGTGAAACAATGTTTTAGGAAAGTAATGGTCAGTTATGAAAGTAATTTATTTTTTTTTGCTTTCTTAGTTGCATTTCTTTAAAAAGCAGATTATACACCATTTTAAGACCTGGTGCTACTGTATATCTTTTATTGTGACTGTATGTACTGTAGTAATAGTTAAATGATGGAAAGAAAAGTGTAAAACATATTCTAACTGATGTATTTTTGTGATGCATTTCTTGTTGATGGGATTTTGTAATGTTATTTTTTATCCTCAGCTGCTGTAATAGGAACCATTGGCTGCCCTGAGGGTTGAAAAAAATCCACAAAGTGTGTCTCCTACTGCTGGGGAAATCAATTAGCAGCACAAAAGTATTGCCAGTTATAAGTAATTGGCATAATAGGCTAAAGTATTGAGGCTTTGTGTTCAAAAGTTTCATTAATACGATCAATTCAGACAGTAGAACAGACATGAGACAAAAGCACTGACTGATGACTGTTACAGATTTAGCGGCATGCAATTTTAATAGCTTGACATACATGCATTTGGGCTGGTTTAGTTTTCCTCCAGATGTAAACCCATCTGGATTAATGACACACACTTCTGCTCAGTGTGCTCTGGGGCCTATCTTCTGTGCTTCTTATGCAGGTTAAATGTTTCTCTCCATTGGCTTCGAAAATGGTTGGCTTCCCAATGGCCATAAATAACGGCGTTGCTTGACATAGCTTTTAAATCTGCATTAGAGTGATGCCTGTTAAACATGGAAAACTGGGCCCTACTGCTCATATATTATAGGGCTGGGAGTGCTGTCAGATTTTGGTGCAAAATTTAGAACAGCTTTGTTTCTTGTTAAATTACAACAGTCTATTTTCTTAAACAAACCCCTGTTATGCCATTATTTCTTTTTACACTTACAAATGTTTTTTATGACACCTTCAACTTCTACTTGGTTAAGTGAAGAATGTCTCCTATCCAATTTAGTGTGGGTAACACGTTTCTGTGAAAAAACAGGATCTTGTAACTTTCCAGTTTAAATCAGGCTGTGCAAACATGATATATTTTCCAAATAAATACGCATTATTTGCTGTCTAAACAAAATGTTCCTGTCCAAATTTTAAAAAGCATGTTTAAACCTATCAAAACTAAAAAGCGAAATATAAATAATTGCAGTGATCCTAAAACAATTTAAAAATGTATTGTTTGTTTTACCCACCACAAATCTTTTGTTCATTTTTCTTTGAGTGACATTATACATGTGTTCAGCACAACTAGTAAAAATGTGTGTCCCACAGAACAAATCTACTAACAGATCATTGACTCTTTGCAGCCAGTTAATAATTTCAACTAAATACATGTAGCTATCGTGTAATAGGTCATCAGTTTATTACAGACAATATCATTTCAATTATTAACATTTTTGGTCATTGCATTTCAACAAAATTGAACCTATTCTTCTCTGTAAATAAAATGTGCTCCTGTCAGTATTTATTTGTTACTCGCTGTGTTTGTCCCATGTTGCGTATTCAGTTTTCCACAGTATGTGCACAGACCTTTGTGCCTGTCATTATGCCTCCTTGCATCAGCACGGAGAGCTGGAAACAGGCTCATCATTGCTATGTAAAAGGACATAGTAGTGGAAAGCAGACAGAAAGTAGGGAATGGCAGCGAGGACAGGGAACAGAGAAAAGGGATACAGTCTTAAGTGTTAGTGATGTACTAGACAATGAAAGGTGATGTAGGATTTAAATCAACTCTTTCCCCTCTCTGAGCACAGGAAGCTGATGGGTGAGGAAATGGCTCTGTGATGCCATCCACTGCAATCCTGCAGGGAAACTTCTGTCTGTGTCTTCTTAACTCAGTTTCTATATATTTTTTTCTAACTATAGGTCAGAAAGTTTTCACCAAGAGGCTGGTGGCTGGGCTGACAGCGTAATGCTGCTCCGTAAGCTAAATAATTATTTATTGTTATTAATCTTCATATGGTAGTTTGGAGGTCAGTGCTGAAATCTTTTATTACTGAGGCTGCAGGTTTGGGCTTAGGTTGTGTGAAGCACACAAAATGTTCAGTTACATTTGTTTTATATAATGAGAATGGTTGATTTACAAGTTTAGAAGCACTTTAGTTAAAATAGAAAGAATTCTTGCAAGTAGTTATTATTAAAGTCTCTTTAGTTGATTTGGAGGTGAATGTGATGGTTGAGTGCACTACAAGAGGGCAGTGTAGTGAGCAGGCAGTGGGTCTGCCAGGTGGAAGGAACCTGCAGTTTCCACTCATATTATGAAGCGAGGCTTCATCAAACCAATGCTTGCTGCCTCTTGTCTCATCATTTATACTGTTTATTCAAGTAGTAATGCATAAAACACAAATAATATATAACAGGACTGTATATTATTCTGGTGCTCTATAGCCAACATTTTAGTGGTTTTAAAAAGGCACGACAGCAAAGGGCTCGGTTATAGTCACGCTTTGCCTTCCCCCCCCCCTCGCCAGTGGATGTTTTAAAATGTTCAGTTTTTAACTTCCATATTTCTCACGCGCGGGGTGGGGTGGGGGGGTGGACAGCAGCCGCTGATTATAGAGCAGGCAGGAGGGGGAGGACGGGGGAGCAGAGTGGTGAACTTATTTCTAACTTTATCTGACTTTTTAAATTTTATTTCTTGTTGTCGCCCTGCAGGCTCTGAGAGAAAATAAAACTGAAGCTGAGTTTTTGAAAAAAATCGTGAGATTGCTCTAAATGTCTGTAAACCTGCAAAATGAAAGACAAGCTGTGTCAAAATACAGACAATCTGTTTATGTGAGCAGCTGTCAGCACCTGTCATCCTCCAGACGCACAACGGAGTGAGCGTCTGAGCCGACCAATCGCTTTTTTTTTAACATTGATCAGCTGACTGATTTAAATACACGTTAACATTCATGAGGTACTTTGCATTGACTGTTTATGGTTGAGTGTGGGCGTATAGAGGGCAGAACCTGAGGCGGGACCTTGTGCGCAAACTCTGAGGTGCAGCTGTGATTTATAAATGAAATTTGCGCAGGAACATGCGTACGCACAGTTTTATAAATCTGATTTTTTTTTGGCGTACGCCATTTTCACCTTTTGGCCGTACGTTCACTTTTAGTATGATTTCCATGGTTAAACTTTCCATTAGGATCATAGATGAGATTTTTCATAACAATGTAAACTATAATTCTACTTTTTGAGCTTGTTGAATTTGTACAATGCCAACGGCACCCAGATAAGTTAGGCTAGGCTAGCACTCCTAACTGTGAAATGGTCTATTCTAACAGTAAAAAGAGAATAAAATCCCAGAAATTGTTGTAAAGTTAAAAGCATTACTGTTTAAAAACAAAATAGTTATTGTATTGTGGTAATTAAATATGTAAAGCTAATGGGAATATTATGCGTTGATACACAAGTAACACAAAAAGGTTTATTTAAATGTGGAAAGCTACAGATGTGCATACAAGTGGAAGCACTCTTTTCTGGTAATAAGATATGTGTGTAAAAGCTAAAGACCACATATGTTAGAATAGACCAGAAGATGTAGTAACAAAGTAAACAGAGTATAAAATTATTAAACATAAATTAAAATTTTGGGTATAAAATACAGACTGAACAAAAATGTGAATGAAAAAGTAAATATAAATTTAAATACTGTATCATTAATTTTATCGTTTTTTAAAATAAATAAACTATGAATTTAGGCTGCATCAAACAAAGCTCAATCATTTCTCCTGTTTATTCAGGATAATTCTTCTGAAGCAGGTCTGCCCCCAACACCGGACCCATAACAGTTGCATCAGGAAGGGGACTAGACATAAAACAATTGCCAAACCTTTCATGCATTTCCTCCTGCTGTTGTAGAAAGGCCCACAAAACCCAAACTGTGATTGTGTGAGAACAGTTAAAAAGTCCAATATTTCTGTATAACCATGAAGTATCCTTACACAGCTTAAAGAGGGGTGGATGTTCTTTTTTTCTTTGTAAAGTTAACATTTAATATTGATAATAGAATAAACTTCTAAATATATTTGTAAAAGAAATTATTCATCTTGAATAAGAATATTTGGAAAACCTCATGCTAAAGATCTGATGGGCTGCTTGTACACTTGAGTCTAGGGAAAGATGTTTTTGTGATGTTTTTATAATTAAAAAATTGCACTGCAGCTGTGACTGCTGACCAGTGTCTGAATACATGTGGGGTTCAACAGCAAGAAGATGATAGATGACTTGGCTTCTTGTAATATCTCTATACCAGAGGGGCCTATGTACCACTAAATATGCTCACATATGATTATTACAGTGGCACATATTAATGACCGGTATGATGGAAGCAATAAAGATGAAACTGCAGTTACACATTTAGAGTTGTGTGCAAAAATAAGCATATTCTGTGAAAATTGTTGACCTTTTCAACAAGAAAAGAATTGATCATCTGGAAACGATGCTTCCAGATGAAGATATTAGGTAAAAACAAATTACACTCCTTGTCAAAATGACCATGAATTTCAAAACATGGCTTTGGACCACAACGTTTCTTTGTCTTGGACTTGGAAATTTACCCTGCATGTCATTTTTTAATTGTTTTATTTGTTTCTGTGATAATAGCAAAGGCGAAAATCCAGTGACTTCAAACCTGAAGCCCTTTTTCCAAAAGTGTGGGTGGAGGGACACGTTTGGCCCCCCTCAATAAATCATTTGAGGAAACTGTACTTTAAAGCAACATACAAAAACAGAAAGCATATCCACTTTTTATATAGACAAACTCATGCCTTTTAATAATGATGTCCCTCACCCCATCAGAGACGTGCAGGAAGATGCCTGAGGAGTGAAGCATTGGAGCTGGCATTAATAAATCTTCCTGTAAGCACTCATTTGTGACAGCTTTTCATTAGAATAGTGGTGAGTAAAGGCTTGGTTAAACTTCACAAAATGCAAAACATTGGATCTTGCTGACATGATCGTAAGTCTTTTTTGTAATGATGATTTGTACTTAAAGAAACTGGGTTAGAGAAGTCTTGGTAAACCCTCCCATTGCAGCAGACATCACATGCAAACGGCAACAAAACAAGAGCCATGTTGACGAAGAGGATGTTTATTTTTCAGTTGAAGATGGGGGAGATGAAAGAGGAAAATCTAGTATTTAGTAAATTTTGTCATGAGACCACTACCGTTTTAACAAATGGTGCAGAAACCTGTCCCTACGCTGCTCAGTTGAGGCGTACTGCCACTCGAACAGAACAGCCTGTGTCTCCTCGATATCTCCTCTGTGCACAAAAACCAAGTTTCCACCCAAAATCCAAAAATGTATGTTGGCTTAATTGGTGACTTATTTGTCTCATGTGTGCTGGCCCTATGATAGGAACTCAGCAAATTATTTTTAAGGTGTCACCCACCTATCTGTCAGGGTGTGTTAGGGTTTGCTCAGTGCATTTATTGAGAACAGGTGCTTCATGAATCTGCCCTTCCCAACAAATTACTTTGAAAATCTAAGAGTTGTACACCAAAAATTGTTTATAAATCAAAAAAACTTTGCTATCATAAATGTACTTAATCTTTGTATCAAAGGCATTGCAACTTCCACATACATCCAGATCAACAGAGTCAACACACGGCTGTATATATTGTAGGCACATAGATCTGAGTAATGCTTGCTGTGCCTTGATCCTCTCTGCCTCCTGGAACGTGTCTTGCTTTAGCCTTAGCTTGCCTGAGCTTCACATAAAAAGACACACGTGGCTCAGAACTCCCTCACACACACATATATGCAGCTGCTTAAGCACCTTTCTCTCTCATGTGTCGCTGCTCGGTGTTGAGGCATGGTGGAGCTGTGACAGCTGAGTCTCAGGAGAGGTTGTGCAGATCAGGCCTGAGCTGAGAACTAGGGCCTGGCTGTATTAGAGGGAGAGTTACACGACAGCAGCCCTACGTGAGAGACTTATCTCCTGGCTGCTGCCTCTCCCACAGCCCCTTGAGCCATGAGGGGAGGATACACGTCTTTCTGACTTAGCCCCTTACTGTCGGCCTGACTTACCTACTAACTGTCTGTTAGATTTACCCCCTGCATGTCGGATATATTTACACGATTTACCCAGTGATAAACTGTTTGTCTGCTTTCCCAATTGATACCAGTGTATCTCTCAGACTTATTAACTTAATACATCTTGTCAGTGTACAATTTCTACTGTCCCAAATTGTTCACAGTTGACAAGATTATAGCCTTAAGCTTTGATGTAAGACATACTTACCAATGGCTGATTGACACAAAAAATTACATTTAGTCATTTAGAAGACATTTTAATCCAAAACAACCTACAGGGGAGGAACAACATTCAAGTTTCGGTTCAGTACACCACATCCAGCTGTGTAGATTTCCTGCACTACACAAGCTCGGTCATGGAACTTTTGGTTTCACTTTTTCTCTAAACAAATAAAGAAAATATCATGCAAAAACTTCATCGCCCAAAAAATGTATTTGAATAATACATTAAACTATACCATTTTTATTAGGACGTTGCTTGACCAAACTCTGACCCCACCTGTCTGCATGCTGGTCAAATGACATCATCAGACAAGAAATGTTTCTGACTTTAAGTAAACCAATTCAATTAGAAGTTTAAAATATGCATATTTTACTTTTAGTCCTTTTTGACAGGACATTGGTTGGTAAGAGCCTGAGAAATGGGTCTAAAGTGTGTGTTTTACTCAAATAACATGAAACTGAACCCTTATGGTAGTACATTAGTTACTTTTTATATTTCTTTCTGCTGTTTGAAGTCTTAGTAGCATTAATAGGTGTGAGCAATTTTGAGTGAGTTATTTTTTATTTAGGGTTAAGAAAGTCAGTAGTTGTTTCTGTGGGAAAAGAATGCAGGCATGCACACATACTTCCAGTCATGCTCCTGTCAATCATTCATTCCACTGCAGTGCTTAGCATTTTGCTTGATGCTAGCTGACAACTTTATGTGAAAAAGTAGGGACAGAAAAAAAAACCTAACCGTGCTGAAGATGAACTTATAAACTTTAAAGGTTTATAAAGTTGAAGAAAAAATAGTGATCGAGCTCTAATCTGCTGTCTGGATAAGAAAGCCACCTACTGAGAGAAGCACTTTCCTTCACTCATGCCAAAAATGTATTCATAATCACTGAGAAATAAATCTCCATTTTCTCTCGGAGACATGAAATTCCCCAAATTTTTTCGAAACCTTGTCAATATTTGCAGAAAAATCATGCAGAAACTCAGATGTTGAGCATTTAAAAGCTCTGAATCGTAGAGTCTTACCATATATCTCTATTTCCTCTGCAGGGGATGGCACTGAGCAATATTCAATAGGCGTCTTCGATATCAACTGCTTTGTCTGCTGCTCGGGGTCAGAGATGATATGAGCCCTCTCTGACATGATAAATGTGTTTTTCTCTTTCTGTTCACACCTTCTCAAAGAGAAACATAATAACAAAAGTTTTCTCCCTAAGTTAGAAAAACTTAATTTTTTTTTCCTCTTATTTTTCCATTCCTAAACCCCCACCATTCTGCTGTTTTTCTTTTTAACACAGAGAGTGAAGTCAGGGTGATTTGGGGTGGTGGTGTTTGGTGGGTGGGGTGTCTGATTGCTATGCATTGTTTAGTTTCTTTCATTAATACTGGTTGCGAGTTGAGGGCTACAGATGAACAATAGCAGGGGCCCAAGGCATGGATCAATAGCAGATTGCTGATAGTGCCCCGTCCATTCTCCCCACCAGATTACATGATAAATGGGTTGGTCCATACCCAGTGACAGGCCCAGGGCTAGCAAACCTCAGGTAAGGCCCTGTGTTTTCTGGATATCCCATTCTGTTCTGGTTCTGTCACTAAAGGCTGGTGTGAGTCAGGATATGAGTTTGTATTTTTCATAACTGTGTATTTATGTAAAAGCATTTCAGCTTATGCCCCTGGGAAAGTGCTGCTTTTGTATTCTTGAGGGTGACTCAGTATGCATGATGATCTGTGAACTAATACCAATGATGCTCCTAATATCAGGTAATGCATGCACATATCAGCAAGCTGCATAAACTCACAAGGGACTCTAAATTAACATTTATGAAGGCTTGCTCTAGTCTTTTTATATTATCCTTTTTTCAAACATTTAAAATTGTGGGTGATTTTCAAATTTTATGTTTTACATCAGGCACGTCTACACTCTTTGCAAGCTACACTGTTAGAATGTGCTGCCACAGAAGTGATATAGCACAACCTTTTTTTTTTTGTTTTGTAAATGCTCTGACCCACCATCACCCTCTCATGCTTCATCGTGTATATTGTGGAGCCCACTGTTCTCAATATGCACCTTAAGAGACAAACCATCAGTTTGCTGACTTTTTTTTATGTCGTAGAGGAGTTATAATCCAAATGCCTGGCAACTAAGAATTTCTGTATTTAAGTGAACCTACTATTGAGCACTGTCTGGTTAAAACAGGGGACTAACTTCCTGAGTAGTAAAAGACAGAAAAAAAGTCTGGCTGTTTGTCACATTCAATAAGTTATCCTAATAAAAAAGCTGATCCCTCTTTTAAGTTTTTATCAAATTATGTTCTTCTGTTATTTTAAAAGTATCTATGGGAAAGAATAGAAACCATAATATTGGTCTTTTTTTCTTTTTTGTCTCATAAAGACTAGTTTAAATATTTTTAACTGTAGATATACAGTAAATGCAATATATATATATATATATATATATATATATATATATATGTATATTGCATTTACTGTATATCTACAATGTATATATATACATATACACACATATATATATATATATATATATATAATATCCTAGAGTTTAGTATCTGCAAGTGTTCTTAACTTTTATTTAACTAGGCAAATCCCATTGAGATCTCAGCTCATTTTTCAATGGATGCCTGGGCCTGCAGGCAGCCTAAACATGCATGTTTTTGGACTGTCAGAGGAAATCAGTGTACATGGAGAAAACCCACGCAAACATGATGAAAACTCCACAGAGAAAGACCCCAGGGTCAACCTGGAACTTGAACCCAGGACCAGGAAACAATCCATTCTGCTGCCAACATTGTACAGTTTGTGTATTTCAGGGTTATAAATTTGAGTCAAATTTACAACATTGAAATACACAAATACTTATATTATGTCAAATTATTTAAGATAATAAAATGATTTGAGCATAACTTTATGCAGTTTTGGAATATATAGTACATGTATCTGTGCACTGAATGTGAGTAAAATATTTTAGAATTGGGCAACAAGGATTTTTCCTAAAGTAGACAAAAAGACTGTTGCTATTACAAGATTCCAAAGTGGGCAATTTATTGTCACTACAGAGAGACACAAAGTCAGACAAGCCTTAGTTTAATAGGTGGTAAAAACCTTAAGTGGTGCAAAAAGCTGTCCCTTATTTGAAAAAAAAATGAAGCAAAGATTAAAAGAAAAAAAAAACACCACAAGTAATGGCCAAGAAATGAATTGATCATGTGTTCCTCAAAAGCTGCTCCCAATTATTTCCCGTCTTCCTGGCAATAATAAAAAAAAAAAAGTATTTTGTGTTATTTTCCCCTGAAGCCACACATCCTTCACAGTACTTGTGATTTGTGTGATAATTTCCATAAAATAGATGGGAGGGAAACATAGTGAAAGTTAGTATAATTCAAGGTCCTTTACCATAGCTAGGAAACACCAGTGGCTAGTTAATCTACTCATTGACATGTTGTCCTCTGGTGCATCTGAAGGACGGTCTTTAGACTAATGACCACACATATGGCGCGTCGCCCATTTAAAAGAGAAACAAACACCTCCTGGCAATTGTGAATGAGTGTGTCGTAAAACGATGTCTGGTACAGACATGAAAATAAAATGTGCACACTGAAAAAAAACACACTAGTCTGTCTGTGTATTTCTGCCATACAAAGTCACATGCATGTTGGAGCAAGAACAACACAATTTGTGTATAGGAGACAAAAAGGAACATTTCAATATACATTTATTTCTAATATCCAGTGACCACTGGTGGGCCTATAAGTAGGACACATCTCATTATGTCCACTGTCATTGGCTAAAGCAGTGGTTCTTAAAATATTCATGAGAAACACTGTGACACTGTGTGTCAGATAATACTCATTGTGTCTCTAAGTACCACTGTTATAACAGACATTATATGAAGTGATTACAAGATTAAATTCATAAACAAACAAAATTACCTACTTGAATTTACAACATTAAATCTTCAACAAACTCAACTGGCTAAAGGGACACATCAAAGCCCAATCTTTGGACCTTTCTTAAATGCAGGGTTCTAGGGGTAGGGACTAAAACATCCAATGAACTAATGCTCCACTTTTGAGGATGCGTCTCAAAACGTTAACATTTTGATTTTTAAAAATCCTAATAACTATCATTTTAAATGTGCTCATATTTGAATTTCTGCACTTAACAAACAAGATGATATTTTGATTGACATGCACCAGTTTGTGCCTTGCCTTTGACTCTGTAATATAAATAGTTTGAATCATGAAACAGATTCAGCAGGAGCCATCAAGATATAAACACATCTAACCCTGCGTTGAACAAAATGAGATGGTTTTGGGTCTTTCTTGCTTTTTTGTTTTTAACATGTAAGTAGTTGATATAGAATACTTCTTTGTAGCACAAATAGGGAGATACTGGTACTCAGAATAGAATAGACTTCTTGTGTCCTGTACTGTTTAATTATTTTGTCAAGTAACAAAACAAACTTTAAGTAAATAGGCATTTTTTTTTATAATTCAGCCAATGTTATCCAGTCCAAAGGTCCTCACAAATGCAGAGAAACCTGAAGTAGTAATGCCAGTCTCTACTTTATAATGCATAAAAGCAATCATCTAAGGGGTGTATAATTAAAGTGTGTCCACTCCCTGCCGCGCACGCCGCCTGGATCACTGTCACACAGATGACAGTCTGTATATGCAGCTTTTATACACCTTCAACACAATTAAACAAACACACTGTACAGCTGTTAACCCAAACTTACAGCTTTATTTCCTGTCTGTTTTTACTATGTCACAGTGCAGAGATAAGTGGCACAAATCTGTGAGTAAGAAAAAAAGTAACACAAGCCCGTTGCTCCCATGAAAAAAAAAAAAAAGACATTGCAGAGCATTTATATGATCTGTTTTTAAACTTAGCAAGAAGAGCTTGTCTTTTATATACAGAATAAAGCTGCCATTTATTCTGTGAAACTTTCCCCCAAAATAACAACTGTGGATTAAAAAAATATAGAAAAATCACGTAAAATATATTGGCATATATTAACCAAAAAATTACACATTTTTTGTGGGTGCAAATCAGGAATGTGTACATTCATTTTACTCTGAAATACATTGCAAAACTTGAGCCACAAACTGTGCATCAATTTACTGCTCTGGTACATTTAAACAATATATTTTTCATTAATTTAGAGGAAATTCTACACCTATAAATAAATAAATAAATAAATAAATAAATAAATAAATAAATAAAACACATTAAAACTTCTATATTTTTACCAGAATGCATAAATGCTGTGGTAAAAACACATACTCATAATGATTTCTACTGCAATTAAAAGGCAACGATCTGTGTGGCTTTTATTTTACAAGTCAAAGGGTCATATTTTAATTGAGAGTAAAAAAAAAAAAAATCACATCTGATTATGCGTTCAAATTATTAAATCACATCTGTAAAACTTTCCTTTGGTGGAGGTTACGTGTTAACTGCAAGCTGCTAAGGTTGATCTTGGCTTGTAAAATATAATTGAGAAAAATATAAAACGTCATCTTTGTGACACTAAAACCTTAATTTTTAGCTCAGCATGCCTTGCATAATCTTGTGATTTATAGCCTCTCATAGAGATGTGCGATATGGCAAACAATTCCTATCAGGATATACATTATGATGGATGGAGGTGACAATATATATCACAATATAAAACAAATAATAAAAAATAAATAAATCATATACTAATTGAGTGGAATGTAAAAAATATGTATATGTTATGTTTTTAAAGGAAATTTTAAGGTAAGGTCCTCCTTAAAATCTCTACTTTAAATGAGACAG
>JARVGW010000322.1:21404549-21437447 GCA_031762495.1 Anablepsoides rubrolineatus
ATCTATAATTTATATGAGACAGGGCTGGTTAAATATTATATATATATATATATATATATATATATATATATATATATATATATAACTTAAAAACAATAACTTTAATTAAATAAATGTCTGCATCCATTGGATGTTGTGTTTGGAACTTGTATTAAGCTGCATTAATTCTATTCAATCACCTGCTTCGTTTTAAGGTGGTAAAACAAATTGCTTGTATTTACTCCTTTCTACACACTTTGCAAATTACTTTTTCTGCACTCCACATGTGTTTTACTCGGTGCGCTCCTTTACAGACGTTTTTTTTTTTTTTTTTGAAAGACCCTCAGTCTATCATCCTTTCCCACAGCTGCCTCGCTGTATGACTGACAGCATCACGCTTTGACCGCTGGAGAAACGAGGTCCTTTAGACTCAGTGAGCTTTACTCTGTCTTAAATCAGGTCAGTTCAGTCAGTTTTAAAAAGAGAATCACTTTAACAAACAACACATTTCATTTGTCCTGTGTTCTGTACTGATAAATATTTACAGCATGTTGGAGATTTCAGAAATTTAAAAGACAAAAAGAAAGGTGGAAGGCTTTGATCTCACATATATGCACTCACCAAAGAGCCACAGAACAAGGAGAAAACAGGTTTTAAAATAATGATGAGAAAAGGTGAACTGCAGGCTGCTGAAATTATTCTCTAGTCTTTAATTAAATCTCCCTCTTGATCACAACCTGAATGATAGAATCATCATCACAGGCCTTCATTATTTAAATAATGTGAACAGATGTATGTATGAATGGATGGGGGGCTAAAGTGATTTTGTCAAACTACTACACAAATATGTTGAGCAGGTCTCCATTATGATGGACCCCAAATATGATTCAGATCGAATCATGTGTGTGATTTATAGCCAATCTGTGCAAAGTGGGCGGGACTGAATTGATCTTGTCAAACTACTACACAAATATGTTGAGCAGGTCTCCATTATGATGGACCCCAAATATGATTCAGATCGAATCATGTGTGTGATTTATAGCCAACCTGTGCAAAGTGGGCGGGGCTGAATTGATCTTGTCAAACTACTACACAAACATGCTGAACAGGTGTCCTTGATGATGCATATAAAATTTGGTGCAGATTGTTTCATATATGTGTGATTAAGAGCCAACCGTGTGCAAAGTGGGCGAGGCTAAAGTGATCTCATCAAACTAACACATTAATGTCTTTAGCAGGTCTCACTGAGGGTGCACACATGTACATGTACAACCCCTGGCAAAAAGTATGGAAAAAACAGTCTTGGATGAGCACTCATTCAGACATTTCATTCTGTAAAACAAACTCAGATCAAAAACATGACACAATAATAAGGTCATTCCAAAGTGCAACTTGTTGGCTTTCAGGAACACTCAAAGAAATGAAGAGAAAACATTGTGGAAGTCAGTGAATGTTATTGACCAAGCACAGGGAAAAAATATGGCATCACTCAATTCTGAGGAAAAAAGTTTTGAATCACTCAAATTGGAGGTGAAAGAGAAGTCAAGTTTGTCTTTGATTTAAACATAAAAAACAGCATTTTAAAAGCAACTGAAGGTGACATAGTTACTTTATTATGGTATAGAATATAAATATATGCCTGAGCAACACATAATATTGCCCCTTTAAGGACTGGCCTGCACTCTTTTCCAGGGTTAATGTTGAAAATTATCTTTGTACTTATTTCACTTTTTAATTCCACATTTAAATGTCAATTTTTAAAATTACCTTACACAATTATATTAGTCAAGCAGAAGTAATTTTTCACTTCTAAATGTGTCATCATTCTATTCATAGGAACATGAGGAACAATAAGAACACATTGGCATCTCCATATTTCCTCTGATGTGACAAAAAGTTGTGATTTGATGTGGACATTGGGTTCTTTTATAAAGCTTGTTTTAAAACAAAATGCCTTTCATTCTTTGTTCTTTACTTATCCATAGTCGAGTCACAAAAGTATCAAATGCATTATAGAAACCAAGACAGAGACACTCTCCAGCTCCACTTGAGTGATCTCAACATGTTCACAGGTCTGAAAGGATACAGTCTATGATTCTGATTCTTTTGTTCTTAATTTAAATAAATCCAAAATAAAAATAATAAAGATAAGTTGGATTTGTACATAGCATGTTTAAAGAATAAGTGCTTTATTTTCATAATCTTGCTTTAAATATTTAGCATTTGGAGCCACACAATACCATTGTTATTTTTAATATAATGAACAAATATCTTGTCTTTATTTTGTGTGACATCATGTTAATCTTCGCTGCCTCTAATTGACATCTTTGGTTGATCTTGTCATGCGTGTTCAAAAATTCATTAGGGTTGAGCGTATTGTTCCAAGTAACGATAATATCAATACCAAGATCAATATCAGGTCAAGGGAGTTTGATAATCCAGTCTTCATGTGGTTTGTGGACTTGGAGAAGGCATTCAACCGTGTTCCTTGAGGTACACTGTTGGGGGTGCTACACGAGTATGGGATTGTGGGTCCGTTGCTATGGGCCATTCAGTCTCTATAAAAGTGGTGCAAGAGTTTGGTTCCCATTGCCGATAGTCAGACCCCTTCAGAGTGGGAGTTGGACTCCACCAGGGCTGCCCGTTGTCACAGATTCTGTTTATAACTTACATGGACAGAATTTCTCGGTGCAGCCAGGGGGTGGAGGGAGTCCGGTTTGGTGGCCTCAGGATTTCATCTCTGCTCTTTGCAGATCATGTGGTTCTGTTGGCATCATTGCGCAGTGATCTTCAGCTCTCATTGGAGCGGTTTGCAACTGAGTGTAAAGTGGCTGGGATGAGGATCATCACCTCCAAATAAGTCTATTGTCCTTAGTCGGAAAAGGGTGGAGTGCTTTCTCCGGTTTGTGGATGAAGTTCTGCCTCAAGAGGAGGAGTTCAAGTATCTTGGGGTCTTGTTCAAGAGTGAGGGAAGAATGAAACATGAGACTGACAGAGAGATCAGTGCAGCTTCCGCAGTTTTGTGAACTTTACTGGTTTATTGTGGTGAAGAGGGAGCTGAGCTGTAAGGCAAACCTCTCTGTTTACCAATCAGTCTACATTACTACCATCACTTATGGTCACAAACTTTAGATAGTGACCGAAAGAACAAAATACAGTTGATCAAAATGAGTTTTATCCAAAGGGTAGCTGGACTCTCCCTTAGAGATAGGGTGAGAAGCTCTGTTATCCGGGAGAGACTCAGCGTAGAGCCGCTGCTCCTCCACATCGAGAGGAGCTTATTTTCCCTGCTCAAGCTGCTGCCCCCGTGACCCAACTTTGGATAAAGCAGAAGAAAATGGATGAACTTTCTTTTTCACAATAAATAATAAATTAAAAAATAAAGTCAGTAGTGCTGAGCCTCCAAATTGTTTGAAATTAGTCATTAGTCCTCTACATTAGTCCTCTACACGTAAGATAATTTGTTATGTTGTTGACAATGCTATATTTATATTTGTGTTACATTTTTTTTCACTAGTAACTTTTCTTAAAGAACTGTGTGCAGTAGAAGGTATGGGGGAATATTTTTTTAAAATTATTTTTATACTGTTACATATCGATATATATCGCTGTAGTTAGTTGATATAAAATTTTTTTTTACCTAAAATCTCTGTCCTGTGTTTTATCATAATTGACTAACTAAGGGCAACATCACAAATTTATTAAATCTACATGACAAGTAACGGAATCAGAATTGGCCATACTAAGCCATGGTTTTACTTGGTATTGCATCAATACCAAAATTGCCAGTATTGCCCACCCCTAAAATTCACAAAACAAATCTGCCTATCCTTAATATTCACAAAAAAAAAAAAAAAAGAAACATAGAGGCTAACTTTTTAATTAATACAATTTATTTTACTTTTGCACTTTATTATTATTTAAAGAACAAGCATTAAATCTACCAAATCTGTAGAAATATCAACCATGAAGAGTGTTCTCTTTGGAACATCATTCATTATCACATCTATGAATAGTTTAGCTTGGGACATAGGAAAACATTGATTTTCTACAGTTATAATAATTTTTTTAATCAGTGCAATGTTAGAGAATAATTATAGTGCAGAACTTAATTTAACTTAGTGACTGTACACCTGCAGTGTGACTTAAAGCAACGGCAAGAGTTTAAACAGTGGGAACAAAGTATGAGTCAAAGCTGAAAGCATAAAATACCTTCAGAGGTGGAGGAGGAGCTGAGAAACACAAAGCTCATACCCCACAGAGAACTTATTAGAAAGCCTTGGTTCTTGTTCATTCTGTAAAGGCTTTTCCAGAGGCAAACATTACTTTTATTCTTCTGACACATAGTGTAGGCATATAAATGTGTGTGTGTGTTTGTGTGTGTATGTGTGTGTGTGTGTTTGTGTGTGTGGGTGTGTGTGTAAGGGTGTGTGTGCATGTGAAAGAGAGATAAAGAGATAGAGAGAGAGAACACAGAAGAGTAAGAATGTTCACATACTCAATATTCAGCCTGCAGATGAGTCCTGTTTTGCTCTTGGATTAAACATGGAGGTGTCTCAGGCCAGTTACTTATGACACTCAATGTTCCATCCCTCAACATATGCACACACACACACACATACACACACACACACACACGCTTGAAAGCAGAGGGAGAACAATCTCCAATCCCTGGATAAAACTATTCATAAATATCAAAACAGGGAAGTCGAGTTTCTTGCTATCAAATCCATGATAGCATGCACTGGTAATATGTTTTCAAATGGCACATGAGAAATGTGCTTATGACAATGATGTAACAAGATAGTGGTGGTGATGGAGCAGCCATATCCCTCAAGTGGTTTAATCTTGTTGAATTTTAATCATACTTAGCCTAAAGTGTGTACTGATAGCAGAACTTTTGTGATGATATCATATTGGTACTGCGTTCAAACTTTATGGATTAGGAAAGAAATTCAAAAACAAATGAGAAAATCTTCTCACCAGCGGTGTTGGCCCTTTGTTTTTCATTGCTGATTAGAGTAATTGAGAAGTAATGCTGTTTAAGAGAATGTGACACACAAAGATGTGCAAGTCCAACACTTTTGCATCCCACATAGCAGACAGATGTGAACCAGGTCTGGTGTTAAATTGGCACTAATGGCTCACTGCCGGCATGGCAATTGGTTTGTAAAGTTAATGTGAACCAGGTCTGGCAATAATGGCCCTGTTTTTAGGATGATATTTTCAGCGTAAGCAGAAGCAACATTGAGAGAAGATGTTCGGTAATATCATTCGTTTGTGCCCGTCGTGCCAGATAGAGTATATCCTATCTTTTGACGGCACTCAAGACCTCTGAGGGATGCCTGGGACCTCAGCACGCCAACCTTGCCCTGACGCCTCAGCCCTCCTGCCGTCCCTGTGCTCTCCTCCCACTAGAGGAAAGGAGGCGGAGAGTAGCCTTTTTCAAGGCTCTTCCCGAGCCGCAGGGTGAGTCGACCGAGTCCGGTAGCAGCTTGCGGAAGGAAGCTAGCTGCACTCAGCAAGCTAGCAGCGCTGAGCGGGAATCGAATGATCCCGCCAGCAAAGAAGACTCCGTGGGAAACGTCGAGGTTGATAATGACCCCAATGACAGGGGAAGCAGCAGCGGGTTGGATTCTGCCTCCATGATGGAGAGCTCCATCGTGGAAGAAAGGTGGCTCAGTCCACCCGGGGCTTCCTATGTCCGCTACCACCCCGCTCCCAGTGGTGGGTGCACTCCTCCTCGAGCTGCCTAGCTTGATCCAGGAGGTTGCTAGCGCTTAAGGGACTCCCGGTCCCTCAGCCTTCCCCGTCCCGCTCAAATATCCGGGCCGGAAGGTTTGGTTCAGCCTCAAGTTGTCGCCCAGACTCTATCTGGCCTCAGTTTCCCGCCGTGATGGATATTCTGGCTGAGGCAGTGGCTGAGCCCGCCAAGCTGAGGGCGCCTGTCTGTATGTGCCGATCACCAGGGTGGAGGGGTTTACAGAGCGGAGTTTTCCCTCTGTTCCCCCTCTGGATCCAGGTCTTTCTGAGGTATTTGGGGCCAAGACATCTGGGTCGGATCAGCGTCCGTGCTCCCCTCTAAACACGATCAGCTGATCACTAGGTTTTCTGATCGGGCCTATCAGACCTCTGCAGCGACAAATAATGCTGCCTTGCTGGCTTACGGCATTTCCAAGCGGCTGGATGAAACTGCCCTGCCAGAGGATCTGAAGAGCTCTCTCTGTAAGGCGGCTGATGCAATCCTCAATCTGTGTGCAGTTAGGGGGTTAGGGTTAAGACCTGCTTCTCCAGGATTGCTGCCTGGGCCACCCAGATCCAGAGAACCACCTGGCTTTGCCTGGCTCCATCTATGACGGAGAAGCTCCAGAAGAATCTGCTGCATGGTCCCATCACAGCTGACGGGCTGTTTGGCGCCAACTTCCACTCCCTCCTGAAGAAGTCTCAGCGGACTCACTAGGTTTCCGAGTCCTTTCGCCACCTGGTGCGGCCTCAATCTGAATCCCGCACCTCTGGTTGCTGGAGGGACCAGTGGGGCCCCCGTCAGCAGCAGAGCTGCTCCACAGCTGGGGCGGCTGTGGTGTAGTGGTAGAGCAGCCGGCTTGGGACCCGTAAGTCACAGGTTCGACTCCCCGCCATGCCCACATGTCATGGTGTCCTTGAGCAAGACACCCAACCCCCCACTGCCCCCCGGGTGCTCATATAGCTGCCCACTGCTCCACTTGGGTATTTCTCCTGTGTGATGGGTCAAATGCAGGTCATTGTATGGGAACATGCACTGATGACCAATAAAGCACCTTTACCTTTACCTTTACAGCGGCTGCAGCCTTATCCTGCCCAGCTCCTCCACCATCCTAATCCTCTGTTCGCCAGTCCTTCCCGGGGCGACACCCAGCGCCCCGCCCACCTGCCATAGGCCATCAGCCTGAGCCATCCTGGTCTGGCCAGCAGCGGGGCCCACGGAGGAGGCAGACCAAGAAATGACATGTTGGGGGGGATGTGTGTGAAAATGTGAAATGTTTTGAAATAGAACACGAACAACAACAAGAGCGAAATTCCTATAAACCCAGCTTGTCTGTCAGATCAGCTGATCTTGCAGCAGCTCCCTCACACACATTCCCCACACAGTGAGTCGGTCGTCTCTAAACAGCTGTTTACGAGGTGCCGCAGCTCCACAGTTTCTGCACAGTTTTTCTGTCTCAGCGCATCAGGCCGCCTCATCTGAGCAGGCTGATTCCAGCAGAGTTTATTGTGAGTGGCCAGAACATCTGGATGTTTCTGCTGCCTCCTCACACACACATCACAGAGTGAGTGCTTCATCCCTCCAGCAGCGGTCAGAGCCCAAGCGGCATCAGAGCGCACCAGCTCGCTCTCGTTCTGAAGAGAGCGCTGCCTAAGCACTGCATGAAGGATGACAGGCAGCCCTTTCTGCCCAAGCCCCCCATGGGTTCCCCCTGGAGTATCTCTGAGGCAGGGGATGGCGGTAGGGGCTCTAACGTGGCGAGTTTGTGCGGACCACAGTGCCACACATAAATGCACGCCCGCTTTCAGAACATTACTCAGAGTGGCGACGCGCATGTTCCCTAGACAGGTGGATAGATCAGCTGATCAGCAGGGGCTACACGCTGCAGTTTGCAGGTTGCCCGCCGCCGTTCAGAGGGATCGTGGAGACAGTTCTGTCATCTCTGGTGCAGAGCATTGCTCTCTGGTCAGACCTTTTGGAACTGATGTTAAAACAGGTAATTTCCACGGTTCCCCAAGGAGAGAAAAATGCAGGGTTTTACTCCTGCTATTTTCTGGTCCCCAAAAAAAACCAGAGGAGTGAGATCCATTCTGGACCTGTCTCTGTTCAACAGCTTGGTCATGGAGAGGCCATTCCACATGCTGACAATCAGACAGGTGCTGGAAAATGTTCACCAGAACGACTGGTTCACCTCCATAGATCAGAGAGACGCATATTTCCATGTTCCCATCATCCCGAAACACCGAAAATATCTGCGTTTCTCCTTTCAGGGGACCCAGTATCAGTACAACCGCCTGCCGTTCAGTTACTCTCTTGCCCCGCACATGTTTTCCAAGTGTCTGGAAACGGCGCTGCAGCCACTACACGGCGGGACTGAGGATCATCTTTTATCTGGACGATCTGCTGTTACTAGCTTGGTCCAGAGAGGAAGCCGCGGTGCAGACCCAGAAGCTGGCGACACACCTGCTGAACCTGGGGTTTTCTATAAACTGGGAGAAAAGTTCTGTTCTTCCATCCCAGATGATTGTTCATCTGGGGTAGACCTAAACTTAGCAACAACGAGAGCCCATCTATCACAGCCGAGAGCCAACGCGCTGTCAGCTCAGCTCCGCTGCGTCAGGCCTCGCAGCTTAGTGACAGCTCTGTCAGTCATGCGGTTGCTGGGAATGATGTCAGCGGCTCACGTGGTGGTCCTGCTGGGGTTGCTGCACATGAGACATCTCCAGAGGTGGTTCGCTCAGCTGTGCATAGATCCTGTGTGTCAGAAGAGGCGCATGATCTCTGTTCCTCCCTCAGTGGGAGCCGATCTGGCCCACTGGGGGAGCCCCAGCCTTCTGTTGGAGGGTGTTCCCCTCAGCAGACCTACGTCACACATCTTGATGTTCACGGACGCGTTCCTGTCAGGATGGGGAGGAACGTGTCTGTCTCAGATGGTGGAAGCAAAGTGGTCAGAGCACCTGTCCCTGCACATAAACATGCTGGAGCTCCTCACGGTGCTGAAAGTGACTCAGCATGCTCTTCATCAGAGCGGTGTACATTCCCGGCATCCTGAACAGGGGAGCTGACATTATGTCCAGGGTCGGTCCTCGTCACGGAGACTGAAGTCTCTATCCCGAACTGATCGCTCAGATCTGGAGCAGATTCAGGAAAGTGGAAGTGAATCTGTTTGCCACATGGGAGAATGCACAGGTTGGCTGTGGTTCTCACTTAGCATGTAGGAGGATCCACCACTTGGGGTGGACGCCTTCGCTCACATTCCATGGCCAAAAATGCATCTTTACGTGTTCCCTCCAGTTCAGCTGATTCCACGGCTCCTGGACCGAGTTCAGTCCGGGGTCCTGGTGGCACCCAACTGCAAAAACGCACTGTGGTTTCCGAGCCTGCAGCAGCTCCTGTCGGGCCAGCTGTGGGAGCTACCATGGAGGGAAGATGCGCTCCTCCAGGCGGGGGTAACGATCAGGAGTCACCCAGAGATAGGTCAACATCTTTGGGTCTGGCCACTGAGTGGCAGCGCTTAGAGGGGCTCGGCCTCCCGCAGGATGTGGTGCGCACGATCCAGGACGCACGAGCCGTTTCTACTACAGCGCTTTATGCATCAAAGTGGTCAGATTTTCAGTGCTGGTGGGCGGGAAAAGGGGTGGAGGCCATTTCATGTCCTTTTGGCTGCTTGCTGTCTTTTCTCCAGCAGCTGATGGACAGGAATTTAGCTTTCAGCACCATTAAAACTTATGCTGCAGCTATTATCTCGTGGCATGAGGGTTTCGGTGACAGGACCACCTGTGTCACGCCCACTCATCCCCTTGTGGGATTTGGCGCTGGTTCTACGCGCACTGGTTAAAGCTCCATTTGAACCTTTAGACCAGGTTCTCCGCTGCTCTCAGCGTCTGTTTGTGCATTACAGAGAGAACACTGTGGAACGTCCTCTGTCTGTTCTGCAGCTTTCACACTGGTTGTGTGAGGCTATTTCACAGGCTTACGTTTCCTCTGGTCTGGATCCTCCAGAGAATCTGAGAGCTCACTCCACCAGAGGGATTTCTTCCTCCACAGCTCTGTGTGGAGGAATGTCTGTGGAGGACATTTGCACGGCAGCTTCCTGGTCATCTCCGTGCCCATTTATTCGTTTTTACCTGCGTGACGT
The DNA here is from genome assembly GCA_031762495.1 of Anablepsoides rubrolineatus. Lineage (NCBI taxonomy): Eukaryota > Metazoa > Chordata > Actinopteri > Cyprinodontiformes > Rivulidae > Anablepsoides > Anablepsoides rubrolineatus. Next base: position 21,414,410 of record JARVGW010000322.1, read on the forward strand.
TTCCGCATTCTCCATGATTCATTCTGTTCTCAGAGTTGTGACAGAATGATTTTTTCTGTTATATTTTAATATTTTTTAAAACAACATGCTCTGTTCCTCGTCACACTGTTACAGTTCGTAACCTGCGTTGTTCCTAGTCACAGCAACTTGTTGTTTTTTCAACCTCTCTGCCAGATATTTTTCTCCTCCATGGTGTTCTGCTCCGCAGGTTCACATTGGAGTGCGTAATCATGGAGGATGTTTGACTTGCTCTGTTCCTCGTTGCACTGTTACAGTTTGTAACCTTCATTGTTCTGATTCACAGCAGCAGGTCTGTTATATTAACACTTTTTGACCAGAGATTATTTTCCTCTCTGGCTTTCTAAACATCAGAGGTCTGTCGTGCGTAATTACGCATTTCAGGCTGAGAGTGTTTTTTGTTATGTGCGATAGCCTTAAAGAGCAAAGCCTATACAAAATAGAATGTTGTTTACATACTGTAACCCCAGATTCTATGAGTATAGGCGCAGCCCTTTAAGTTATGGGCCTCACTGGTTTCTGATTGGCTGAAGCCGATTGTCCGGTCTGACTGTTATTTATACAGACCGGGTAGCAGGAGGGCGTGGACTACGAGTTTTCAGAGTTGCGCTGCGCATGAGGGATAAACCCACTAGCGATAGCCTTAAAGGGCTGTGCCTATACTCATAGAATCTGGGGTTACAGTATGCAACCAACAGTTTCCCAAAGGAAAGGAAAGACAAGCTTTTTTTTAAAGCTCTCAGCAGAGCTAAAACTGTTCAGTCTGGGAAGAGGAGGGGGTTGACCCCAGGTGGTCAAAGGTCAACCAGTGGTGAGGTGAGGTGAGGGGTTTCCCTACACAAGTTTTAATCTAATCTAAATTTCTCTTGTAGTTACTTGTATTTCAAGTTTAGTCTTAATATAATTCAATGATATTGTAGGCCTCGTGAGTGAAGGCTATCTGCACTACAGTCCCTTATATAGTCATTGGGCTAAAGAATAGAATGGTTGGGTTTGCAAGCCCAAAATGGTTATACCACAAGAAGTTTTATATACAGTATATTGAGCTGAAACTTGATGTGATAGTAGCTAAGGGTCATTCACAACACATACTAAAATGTATGTGTTGTGGCGTTTGACCATGCAGGATCTCACAACAGCCTTTTAGAACTTCACTGTTTCTCAAAAAAAGAGGATGTTAGTTTAAAATGTTGGCATGACAGGCAGTGGGCAACATGCATTAATTTGAGCAACATTTTTTAGGACAATCCAGTGGTCCACACACGCTAAAATAGTCTTGCAGTTCCCAGTGAATCTATTCATGGCCCCACTATAAAACTACTATTTCATTTTTATGCTCCGCATAAGGCAGCATATGCAATTAGTTATGGTATTGTTTACTGAGCCCCTCTCTCTTGTATCTGTTTCCACCAGTCTTGGATGACAGGTGACATTTAGTGGCAGAAGATAACCGATGAATATGGCCGCCTGCCATAATCTCTGTATTGGTGTGTGTCTGTGTGTGACAAATTTGGTGTATTCCCAGCCAGTCGGGTCATTCAGAGTATTACATGTGGCCTGCAGGGGCAATGGGCAAAGAAAATGAAGGGCTATTAGACAGAGAGGGAGAGAAAGAAAGGAGTGGCAGGACAGGTAGACAGGGAGAACGACAGCAACATTTGCACTGGAGGCTATGTGATAGTGGAAACTGTCCAGTAATGATGATGTGTCCCTATCAATCCAACCGTGGCTGCACCACAGCTCACAGCTAGCCCCGTGATTCTCTATATGATATGAAATATAAGGTTACACCCACAACAAGTAAAACGTGTTAATAGCAAAGGAGAGTTTACATTCTCAGATAAAGAGTTGAATCACTCAGTAATGGGTAATCTTTCTTTGTAATGGTGCAAAAACAGTTTTCCCCAGAGAGAGAGAGAGAGAGAGAGAGAGAGAGAGAGAGAGAGAGAGAGAGAGAGAGAGAGAGAGAGAGAAGAAAATAGTTTTTTTTTCTGTGTAGCCACATTTGCATGATGAGAAAGCGCTCCTCATATTCATCTTAGTAAAGTCACAGTAAATGACTCCAACAGCATTATCATCTGTTTTACGCAGGTGTGCGGTCGGGAAAAATCACTCACTTCAATCAAAAAGCTGCAGCTTGCAGTGTAAGGAGCCTCATTTTTTACCATCATACCGGAGGACGTAGGAATTAGAGACAAGAGCCGGGGAGACTTGGGGAGAGAGACATCATAACTTTGTTTTCTCTGTCGTTTTCAGGGGCAATCTCATTCGCATGGCTTTGGGATTATTTGTTTAAGTTTTTATATGAATTTCACCAACATTTGTAGCATAAAAGTAAGTAAACTCCCTGACAGTCTTTATCAACTTGAAACACATGTTTATTCACAAACATGCTTTCTTTTTCCCCCACAGTACATGATGCACTCGAAAACACTCCATGAGAAAAAAAATAAAATAAATAAGGGCATGTTAATGATATAGTTTTATTTTAAACACACATAATAGAAAGAACTGCAAAGATTAAATGGGAACAGTGTTAGAAAGTTGTAGGTGTGCCAGCTGTCATGTGCATCTTTATTATCTGTGCCGAATCAAGCCTGTTTTAATAGTTCACGAGAAGCATACAAACTTCACAAGAAATGGTTATTATAACTTCAAAACCAATTGCTAATTTCCTCAAGTCTTTAGCTTAGGTTTAGTTGTTTCTTTTTTTTTGGAAAGATGGTCTGAAAAAAAAAAATTCTGTGCAGAAACAAGCCTGCAAAACAAATAAAATCATGGATGGATGGATGGATAGATGGATGGATGGATGGATGGATGGATGGATGGATAGATATTTGCATGAATAATCGTCAGCAGCAACCAGAAAAGTGCAATTCATAATTCAATGACAAAAAAAGTATTTATTCATTTACTTTTATTAGTTAGCTGAAAGAAAGGTGAGTCATTCTCACTTTTGTAATGTAATATACTCTAAAGTGACATAAAAAAGCACTCGCATCGTTTAGGCTGGTGAAGAATCCTAATCATCCAGATCAGTGTTCCCCAACCCTGGTTCTCAAGGCACACTGCCCTGCATGTTTTAGAAATTTCCCTGCTTTAACACACCTGATTCAGATGATTACCGTTCAACAAAAGCCCGTTAACCACGTATCAATTGAAATCAGCTGTGTTGAAGCAGGGAAATATCTAAAACATGCAGGACAGTGTGCCTTGAGGACCAGGGTTGAAAAACACAGATCCAGATCATGATCAGTTAAAAATAATTGTTAAAAAGCAAAACAACTGGACTTCAATTCTGAAACACAGTTGTTGATGAAGACCAATACAAGAAGCTCGAGGATGTAGACTTTAACTTAAAAAAAAAAAAAAGGCAGCAACAAATGACACAACTGAGGAATAGCACAAGGAGGCATGAACAGTCACATAGAGTCAAAGAAAGTACTGGACGTTACATGAGAACCAACAATGATGACCTGATGAGTGATGAGAACAGCGGACATAAAAAAGCTGGGGCTAACGAGGAAAGACTGCATCTGAGACTTATGGGAATGGGGAACGGGTAAAGGTCAGGTGTGAGTGGCAGGACTTAGAAGCAGAGACTAATGGTAGAAAAAAATACTTAGAATGACTGGAAACACTGAGGAGCGAAGGAATAAACTGAACACAAAGAAAAGACAAAAGCTAAACACCACAAGAAAACAACTCCAAAAACAGAATATTAAACACTGAAAAAACCCATCATAGCACAGACTTTTGTTCCATTCTGTCTCTGTTCGGTGCTGAAGATCTCTGGGTTGTGGTTAGATGGCAATGACTGTTAAATCTCTGTGTGGCAAAATGGTTGAAATGGTTTGATTTAGTAAATTTGTCAGGAAGCTACTTCAAAGCTGGACATAAAAGATGCATCTTTATACAGTGTTTCAGTTAGGCTCCTGGCAATGCATTGTATTTCACTGCTGTAATGAGTTAGATGAATGGGTGTGTGTGATCACCGCCGCTTTAACAGAAAAGCCAAAGAATAATGCATTTCATAAATATTTATACCTGTTTCTGATTTCACATTCCCAACAGTAGAGTCCAGGATGAGCCTGGATGTGTGTGTGTGTGTGTGTGTGTGTGTGTGTGCGCAATGTTAGGGCTGGTGACTTGGAGATTGGGGTGAGAGTTTGTGGCAAACCTTGTGTCACACTTTTTAATCTCAACAGAACATCACTTGCATTTGAAACTGGGAGATAAATATGATCTCACATCAGTTTGTTGATATATTTGTACTAACTGTTGCAGCCTCTAGCCTCTAAACTAACTTTTTCTATCAAAACCATAATGCCAAACAACTTGCACAGAAGCACGTCATTTTGCTCAACATTAAAAACTGCTTTTTTAATTTGTTAGGAATAACAAAGAAGCTAAATGACAGGTGAGTACATTTGGTATTATTGTTATAAATCCATAGTTGTTGTCACTTTTATTTTTAACAGACATCAGACTTTATCCATGCTGCTCGACTATGTCTTTTGGTAATGAAGTTTTATCACTAAAGGTTTAAAAGATCTTAGGTATACTACAAATGTCTGTAACATGCTTTACATCAATTTCTCAGTGCAATAGTGTGAGGCTGTGCCTCAAGCGGATGAGCTCAAGTATAAAGGAGTCTTCCTCACAAGTGATGGTGGGTTGGAGCAAGAAATGAATTGGGACTTCAGCTGTCCTAGTGAAATTGGAGCTGAGCTGAAAGGCAAAGCTCTTGATTTACCTGTTCATCTGCATTCCAACCCTCAACTATGGTCCTAAGATTTGGATAGTGAGTAGAAGAAAAAAATCCCAAATAACTGATCTTTCTCTGTAGGGTGTCAGGGCTCAACCTTTGAAATAGGTTGAGAGCTCTGTTGACCAGGGGGACCTCATAGAGGAGATAATACATTGAAATTAGTCACTTTAGTTGATTCAGGCATGTGATTAGGATGTCCAGGGCCGGCCTGTGGTATAGGCAGTTTAGGGAAATGCTAAGGACGCCATCCATCTAGGGTATGCCACAATTGTGGGAAGAACAAAACTATTTTATAACTTTTTATAAGACTATAGTTGATTTAGTCTGTAGACTGTAAACTCAAGTTTATAAAGGTAACTTGTTCTATGGGTTTCTCAGCCTACGTGAGGTGTTCTATGACATAGAGGATATTTCATGATAAAAGTATCTTATGATGCAGTCAAAACTAACTACTGGTGCTCAGCGTGTAAATAAATAAATAAATAATGGAATTTTCAGTTACAATTTCAGATAAAGTACAGGTTAAAGTTTTGTTTTCAGTGTTCTATCCCCATAAAATATTTATTTTATGTTATTTTATTAATCTCAAGAATTCACAAATGGCTAGAAAATGCACAGTTTTGAGTAGATCTCTCACAAAACTCTCAAAGAGAGTATACCCCATAGAACTGCTTCACTCCACAGCTGTTTGTTAACATGAACAGGTGTTCCTCATTGCTGTCAGCAGATATTGGCAGGTATGAAGCAGCCGTCTGGTATTCTGTTTCAGATTAATTATATTTTTAACTATTATAGTCTGACAACCTGGTTTCTTAAGATAAAAAAAACAATGTCAAAGACAAAACAATTTCATTTGGTATGTAAATGTAAGTAAATTGGCAGTGAGTTGTAGAGAACTGCAAAAGGGGTGGCACCTAAAATCTAAGTGTCAAATTAGCTAATGTTGGCCCTGAACATGTCTCCAGGATGTCACCTTTTGGAGGCACATCCTACTGAGAGGAGACGCCAGGGCAGACCCATATCTTGATGGATAAATTATAAAACCTCTCTGGCCTGGGGACGCCTATGCGATTCCCTAGTAGGAGCTAGAAAGTGCCAATGGGGAGATGGATGTTTCTCTTCTTTACCTGTTATCATCTGACTATGGATAAACAGAAAATAAAAGGCTGGCTGACTGGTTGGATGCTCCTGGAAACCAGTTTATAGGGAAACATTCATCTCCTCTACACCCATTCTGCTGGAAGGTTGTTTTTTTTTATATAGTTCCTTTAGAATTGCCCTGCCAACACAAACCCTTTTAACATGTTATTATCAAATGAAGCATCATTCAAACATGATGAAATAAAGTATTGTATATAAACAAAAACATTGTCATTTTGAACAAGAATCATAAAAGTGGATGTAAGTTTCATACTTATTACTTATTTTGTAATTATTTGGAAGTGACACACAGACAGTTGGTATTGATCCATCTTCGAGGTGCAATTTTGATCCAAGTCATGAACTGAGGTAACACAAGTTGAGTAACGAGCCCACCAAAGACCATAAAAAAGATAATAACTGAATGGTCCTGAATGACCATGCTATAATTCATTTCCTGCTGAGTTCTCACTTTAGCAGGGAAGATCCACTTAAAGGGTTAATAAAGTAAAGACTTCCAGCACCTACCATACATAAAAAGCAAGATCCAGGCTGTACGGTGAAATATACCGAGTCTGCTCAACATAAAAGTGACTGCTGCAACCCCTTGATCAAAGTTTCCACCCTCATTTACCCCAATCCTGGTGATTTTATAATGCACCAACTGAGCCAGCCCAACTTGCATTTTCCATGTTGCCATTCTGAGGAAGCATATACACGCCCCAGATTATACACAGTCAAACTTCCAAAGTGTATCATACAGCATAATTAGAAGTATTGTCCACTTTTAAGAAAAAAATGTGTAATATTGCGTTGATCAACCTGCCACAATCTAACAGCTGTAAGGATGAATGTTGTATTTAATTTCACATGAAAGCAAAAAAAAAAAAAAAAACCTCCACAAAAGGCCACTTTTATTGTACTTCTTGAAATCGATCATGCTGACATATTATGAAAGCACTGTTTTCTTCATATTGCCGATCACTACCCTCTCGTCCAAATCCAATGATTGTCATCCCACGTCAAATTTTGAGAGTGGTAACCGAATACAGGGAATATCACTCGGGTGTATCTTCTCTAATCGTGCTCTATTAAGGCTTCACTTTGCTTGACAGCTTCACTTTTAGTTCTTTTCTGGCGAGCGAGAGCAAATACACAAGGATGATGCACCAAAGCACAGAGACGAAAGAACTACTGCACGTGTGCGAAGTAACCCTCCTGATGAAACCTAATTGTATTTTAACTTGATACAACAATATTCCTGGCCATAACTCCGCTCAACTCTTACTTTTGACGTGGTGTTGAAAACACATTACAGGGTGAGATGTAAGCCGGTATCAACTCTACTCGCGCCCTTTTTTTCTGTTTTAAAGAGTTACATTTTGAGCTTTCTTCATGCTCTCTTCATCCTCCCATCCACTTTATTCTCTTCCTTACACCAGAGAGGAAGGAAGGAAGAAGTGGTAGCACACTGCATGTCTTCATTAAAGTGTCACTCCCCATTATTTTTGTCCTATCTCAATTAGCAGCAGGTTTAATAAAGGGCCTCTTCTCTTTTCCGCTCCCTTCCTGCATCTCTCTCCATCTTCAACTCCTGCTTAGCTGCAGTCAGACTGAGTGATAGAGTTGCTCCTCATAAAGTGATGAACAGAGTAGGAGGAGGTGAATCACTGCGAAAGAGGAGAGGAAAAACAAAGTGCTGAGTACATGAGTGGAAAGAGAGAGAGGAGGTTGATCTGCACCAGTTTTCATCAACGCGTCTCTTTCTCCTCTGAGATCAATTAGACACTGCCGGCAGTGGCCAGTCCCCAGACTGAACCAAAGCTTCTTGTTGTGTGTGTAAGTGAATGTTACTTTTATCTGTGCATGTGTGTGTGTGTGAGGGGAGGAAGTGAGAATCAGCTATTATCACCAGAGAATGTCCGAGAGTTCTTTGTGAGTTCAGCAGAAAGCGGGTGATGTGGCTGCAGGTCAGCTGAAGAAGACAACTTTTACCTTACCACTCACCCACCTGCTTGTTCACACACTCTCTCTCATTCTCTCTCTCTCACACACACACACACACACACACACACACACACACACATCCACACACACACACACACACACACACACACACACATACAGACAGAAATATCAACTTCATCAGCACTGTGACAGTCAGCTGGCCTGAGTTGGGCAAAGAACTCAAGCACAGATCGTTTCCACACAGAAAAATACAGGGTTTGTTTTTTAATCCAACAAAATAGTATTAAGAGGAGATACTTAATGTTCAGGCTCAAAAATACACTTTGCAATACCATTAAAATAAAAATCCCATATCTGAGATATGGGATGGTATCATATAAAACCTTAAATAGGGACTCAGCACATACAAAAAGATGGTCACAGATTACCTGCAAGAACTTGAAAAGGACAAAATAAATAAACAATTTAAGTATTTTTAATTTTACATGTTGTTAATGTTATGTTTTACTGCAATGTTACTTTATGCACAATTATGTTATATGATAGTGTCCCAGTGTGATGTGTTTTGGAAAAGGAAATAGAAACCAGAAAAGCTTTGATTGTACAAAATCCAAGAGAGAAATCCATCCATTCATTATCTTAACCCATTTCTCTTCTTTCAGGGTCATGGGGGGTCACAGGTGCCTATGTCCGGCAGTCACAGTGGAAGGGGTGGCGTACACCCTGGACAGGTTACAAGTCCATCACAGGGCCACATTGAGACAAACAATCATTCACTCTTACTCCCACCTAGGGACAATTTAGAGCTGCCAATTAGCCTAACGTTCATGTTTTTGGTCTGTGGGAGAAAGCAAAGAAAATGCAAACTCTTCCCAGAAAGGGATTTGATCCAGCAACCTTCTTGCTGAGAGGCAACAATTCTACTGAGCTCTCTAACTGAGCTGCCATGCCGCAAGACAAATAATATGAGGGCAAATCTTTTTCTGTTGGGATTATCACATTGAGTAGTAAGAGATGAAAAAAGAGACCTACTGTGTAACATTTACTATGTTATTACCACACATTGAAACATAACCCATGTTAGTAAGCCATTGGATTTATGTATTAGAACTCTGGCCACATCTTTAGTGTGAGTGGGTTAAACTTAACCTGTGATTCAACTAGTTAAACTACAAAAACAGTAGTTATCATCCAGTATTGTTTTTCACCATATCTTACTTAGTATGTATTATCTATGTAAACACTGTCTCAAATAGAAACAGGTAAATCAAGTAGCTTTATATACATTTTATCTGACAGTATAGTGCTTGTTTAAAAAATAATAAATTAAGAAATAAATAAAATTTGCTTATTATATTTCCTAAAGTGAAGACATATAATTGTCCATGGAATATATTGAGTACAATGAGTAAAATAACTTCATTCAAGGTTTTCAATGTTTATTTACAGGATTGTGGTCAAGCAGAAATATTATATTTCAAAGATTACCATTTTGTACAGAGTTTATTTTGTGTCATTATAGATAATACTTTTAGTCATTTATTAAATTACCTTCAAGGAATAACTCTCATAATTAAAAGCTCTTGCCAATACTTATGCTTGCCTAAACATAAAGGTGTGATTATAAATGCACTGAAGCTCAGATACAGATGCCGGCTTCAAAGAGACACACAAACACAACCGCCTCTTTCTTGCAAAGAACTGATTACTATGGAGTGCTCTATCAATGCTGCCATCTTATATTTAGGCTTCTATGCTTTGGTTTAAGCATGCAAACTTAGAATGCATTCATTTAAACCATCCCCAACCCCCCTGTTTTTTTTTTTATGGACACATACACACACATATACACACACATGCAGGTGTGTGATGACCAGTGACAGGAGTGGTTGGTTAGTCAGAGGCTGATCTGAGTGTAATAGGGGGGATATTACAGCAGCAATCTCACTTAGCCTCTGGGAGACTGATCTATATTCACTCTGCAGCTCATATTCACAAAGCTTCCTGCACATACACACACATACACACACACACACTTCTATGCAGACACTAAATAGCCTTTTTTTCTGCACTGAATTTACAGACCCAGGTGAAAACAAAAACTCAGAACACAGATGTCCACAGTGCTGCTGGGAGCACAAAAACACAAATCTGCACACAAGCCAGTTTAAGATCACTTCCAATTTTATTTCAAAGTGCTTTTTGTTGAAAATAAGAACAAGAAAAAACATTTGGTTTTAACAGAAGTGCAGAAACCAAGGCTTGACTGGTAAAATACACAACTATTGCATTTTGAAATTTTGACCCCCCCCCCCCCCCGATCATTTTAAATTTTAAAGTTTTTTGTGTTAACTATGAAGGTTATATCCAATAATGTGAGAAATACACAGAAAATAAAACAAAAATTGCAGTGACATATTTAGAGTTGAGATTGTTGTATATCAGCAGTTTGTCCTGCTATCTGAACTGATTAAAACTAAAATTATTGAATATTTAGAATATTCCTAATATCACAACATTCTACTTCTTTTCCGACCTGTGTTGTAAAGCGCTCTATATTTTTTCATGGTATTTTGGATTACATAAAGTCCAGTTAAAGACAAAGGGCAAGTTCAGAGGCCAGCATGCTTTTGTATAATCATGTTTTCATCTTTTGCAGTGTCAGAAAAATATTGTCCCCCTCCGTAAAGTAAGAATTACGCACACATCTAAATATATACCATGTAATTAAGGAACAATTTAAAATTTGCAAAAGTGCAGACTAAATATTAAAGCGTCCACTGGATCTATAAACTAAGTTTTGTTCACTGAAGTTTCCTGATTTAACAAAGTGAATCCATGAGTTGTAACTCTGTCAACACAACAATCTCTTCATGTCTGAAATGTCCCAGGTTTTTTTAAAAAATGGTGATGAGTGTTCTTCTTCATATTTAATGAAAACAACAGCAGAGAGAAAGAGAGCAAGGTGATCTCTGTGCTCCTGAGAGCTCCATGCTAATTTTTCTGGGGCACGGTCCCATTAGCATAGGGAAGCTGACACCATTGCTTTAGGCTACATATAATACCCTAATGACCATTCTGCTGTTACTTTGAATCAAGGGTATTAGTTTTGTCTCTGATAAAAGGCGGCCACAATGGCTCAGCCTACTTTCGGACTGGACTGTGATGTTTTCGGTTTTATTTATTGTTTTCAGTGTTGTAAAGAAAAAAAAAACATGATTTATGTTTGACTACAACTGAGAGTCAACAGCTTGTCTTCTCCTCTCCCGTCTCCGCTTCTTTTTCATCTCATCTCTCCCGCCTTTTGCGTTGCTTTGTCTTTTCTCTTCTAACTCTAATATTAAAAACACATTTACTGCATAAATCAATGTGAACCTGTGCGGTTACACAACAATTACAAAGAAAATCTGCCTTTTCTCTAGTCAGAGCTGAGTTTATTAAAAGCAGCAATGTGAGATTTTCAGTGGGTTCTTTTACCAAGCGGTACAGCAACTCTCTGTAATCTTCTATATTATTACACAAGCATGTCTCTAAGTGACAGGGCTGTTTATGAACAATGCAATTTTCATAGAAGCCCACACACATATAATTTCTAGAAAACATGGACTCCTCAGTACTTTAGTATATTTACTATATGCAAATGTATAATTTTATAACAGAAAGTAATCTCAGTGTCTCATTTACAATGATCTTTAAGACTTAACCTTCACTGCAAAGAGAAGAAAATCAACCAACCAAAAAATATGTATCATAAAAACAAAAAGTCTTACAAATATTTTCTTAATGTGACTCACAAGCAGAGATTGGTCCATCCTGTCAAGCATCCTAATATCATTTGCCTACTCCTAAATCGCACCACTTAAGTCACACTCAACCGCAGACCTCGATCTGTTTCATATCAACTTATTTTGCATGTGAATATATTAATGTCAGTCAACCATGTTATTTAGAAGTTTCATAGGAATTCATAAAAATAATGGACTGGGATGGAGAGGTTCAAAAATTAATGGGGGACTTTGGGAAGTACAATAAATTATTGAGCACCGGGCTGATTAATTCTTAATAGCCATTGTCAAAAAATCACGTCTTTGTGTGCTGTTAATTCTCTTCAAACGTATTTCCAAGCAGCGTTCCTGCCTCGGCTCCGATGCTGCAGCACTTCACTTTCCCCCACCGCCCCCCGCCCCCCTCTGCATGTGGCTGTCTGCATAGGAGAGATGCAGCTTCTCTTCGGCGGCTTGTCGAACCAAACGAGATACCTAAACTATCTTGCAGGGACAAGTGCAACATTTGTGAGTCTTTACTCATTTGTTTGCATTTTAAATTCCTAATTCATGTTATTGTAAATACTTGAAATATTTTTGTCAATTTGATTTTAGTACTTTTTCCTTTTTTTCCGGGTTTGCTCTTATTCTTTTCTTCTTCTATTTTTTTCTTTTTTTTTGGTAATGCATTTAAATCAAAAAAGCAGAAATATTGTGCCTCATGTTATGACTGCTTTCTGATTATGCTGTTTTTTTGGGAAAAGCATTTCCTGTCTAAGAGTGTCAAAATTCAACGATAAAAACTGTAATTTTGTAAGATTTTTTTATTTTATATTTATGTAACTCACTTAGAAGAGATGTACAGGACCTGATTTTGGTTACCCACTTTTGAAGTAAAACATGTTTAAAATCTAGGTTTATAAAAAAAAAACATGGATATAAAAAGTATTTCTGATCTTACACATGTACCTAAACAGATGAAACAGCTACTCCCTGCGCAACCCGAGCACCAAAATATAGCATCTTATTTTGAATATTAATTTCAAAATATGTTTCTATGAATAATATATAACGGTATGGTAATGAGTACACAACATATGGTTAGCTTCCATGATTATGGATTTACACCAGTAGGGGGAATAGTGTGCTAGGAAACAGATCCTGATATTGAAAGCAGCAATATGAACGTGCTCAAGTAATAGAAAGACAGATTACAAGTTCTTGCACACATTCACAGACATTTACAGTCAAGATAAAAAGCAACTCCTTCTTTTTCATCACCATGGTTTTAGGTATCAATAAATGCTAAAAATAATATTTAGTTTTTACCAGGTCTAAAGATTAGTTAAATGTAACATCAAATAAACATGTTTAGTTAGAGCGTGACATATTTAAAACTAAATAAAAAGACTGCAGAGGCAATGGAAAACTAAATAAACTGTTTACATAAAGAGAAGTAGGAACCAAATGCTGCTAATAAACGTTCTTTCCTGATTATCAAAATGTCTGAGAGCATTATTTAAATCACTTAAGTGTGCAGTAATATAGTGCCAAAAAGGAAAGACAACAGCAATAATGATTAGTCTTTTCCTTGTAATAAAAAAAACAATAAAATACAATTCACCGGCAAGTGAAAAATATTTAAGACAGTTGCCAAACTTCCACAAGTCAAACAATTTTATCCTGAGGTCCAGCCCAAATATACATAATTAATTCAAAAGTTTATGACAAAATCCCTAGAAATGATAAAACATTGATAACATATTTATGATGGTTGACTTAAAAATAAACTTCATATGTTAAAAGCAAGACAGAAATACAAAACTCCTGCTTCAAACAAAGTAGAGACGTTTGACCAAAAATGCAGTAATTTATATTAAACTAATACCAACTAAATATCAGCACAAACACCTCTCACAAGCACAGTGTTAGAGGGCTAATAATCTGGTCCTGTTTCAAAGCTACCTGCCCAACAGTTTCAACTTGGCTCCAAAACATTGAACGGGACAAACTTAAGAACCATGGTTAATCACAAACTGATTGTGCTGAAGAGCTGTGCATAAATATGCACTGGTAAACATCAGTGAACTGAAGCCAAGTTGAAAAGAAAAATAATTGTGAGACAATGTAAAAAAAAAAAACACAACATCAGAAAAAAACATTATTAAAGATTTTTTTCTGCTAAAAAGGTTGTTGCTTTTCTGCTGCTCAGCCTCCTTACAGTGTGCGTGTGGGCCTGCCACTAACTATTGACGGGCACAACCATGCTTGACGTGCATATTCAACAGCTTCTTTGAATACCAGCGCTACTTGATTGCATCATGATTATTCACAAACCTCCCTGTCTCCCTCTCCATTCCCCCTTTTACTCTATTACGAGTCAGAACACAGCCCCAACGTTGTAGCATTGCCAGCCTGATCTGACACCGTTCCTTTTACGGGTTCAACAGCTTGCTTGTCGTACAGCAAAGTAATTAGTACTGCATGCTCATATTAATTAACAAAGAGCGTTATCACTTTATTAATCCATATTAGCAAGGTGGAGGAGGAGGGGAGGGTGCAGCCTGTGTTAGTGTAAGGAACCATCTCACTGGGAGTTTCCCCCAGCTCCGCTTTGTAGTCCCATTGTCCATGACCCTTGCTGCCTTCGTAACACCCATACACAAGTGGTGTATGGCGTACACTGTTCATTAAACCTCTAAATGCAAATAATGTCTAAGGAATAAACAAACAAGGGTGGCAGGATCGTAGAAAACAGGTGCCATGGTGAGAAAGCACGCTAACTGATGTGATAGTGGGGGAATTAATTACTACCACCGCGCTAATTGGAAGCAATAATTTGTGTGATTAGCGGGCCGCTTAAGAAGTGAGACACATCTACCGCTTGTATACACAAGCAGAGAGACACAAGCCCAGTGTTACACTGCAAATACTCCCATATAAATACCATCAATACTAGAAGTGATTCTTTCTACACAAAATTTCCCAAACTTCACACAAACCCGGTATCTTGTCAGCTGACTGAGATTTACTTAGCTTCATCCTAAGCAAGGGCATACATTTCTGTCTCCCCCTGTGCAAACAAACACAGTCTCCCTGTGAAGAGCCATATCTAGAAGCATTCTTTGGAAAATGCTGATGTGGCACGGGTTAATTAACAAAGCAGACTTAGGAGGTGGGGGGTGCCCCCTGCTTTGTTACCTCTCTCCAGCCCTTGAAAGAGCTGTACAACCCTCAGAGCTAGAGTAGGATGTTTACACAGCACATCTAAAAATGTAGACTACATTCAAAACAACTTGCCTACATGAAACCTCTCCTCATTATTTTCTTCAAATTGGGATTAGCCAAATTATTAAAATGCATAATTAGTTTCCTTCAAATGAGGATATAATTTGGTCTATTTTATTTCTGTCTTGTTTGTTATCCTTTTATTCACAGCTCTTGGAAAAACTGGTAGCACCTATTTTTATTAAAACTTTATTTTTTGTTGTTGTTAGTCAATGATAAAATTGAATCTGCCAATATACATTTTCTCATAATAACTGTTCCTTAAGTATTTTTGTCTTAGATGGCAAGATTGTTGATGTTCCCATAAAGAGACGAAGCTGTAAATGTAACATGAAATTGTGCTGCATGTTCACATGTAGCTATATTACTGCCCTGACTTTATTACCGCCCCAGTGGATGTTCTTGAAGCAATAACTGCCTATTGTCATGTTTTTCTGTGCTGCAGTGACACTGAGGGCTAAGTGTTAGCTGGACATTTGACCTGACTTTCATTATACCCCGCTGTCCATTTTCACCGAACTCATCAGACATCGTGACATTATTCTACAATATATGGCTACGTTCACAGTGAAAGCAAATGCGACCCAAATCTGATATTTTTGCCCCTATGTGACCCATATCAATTTTTTTTCATGACAGTCTGAACGTGACAAATCAGATTTTCTTCAACGCTGACCCAGCTCTTTTCAGTACGTGCACCTACAACCACAATTCCAAATAAGTCGAAACAATGTGTAAGACAAATAAAAACGGAATATGATGATTTGCAATTTTTTTTCAACCTGAATTCAACTGAATACACTACAAATACAAAACATTTAATGTTCAAACGGTTAAATTATATTGATTCTTTGCAAATATTCACTCATTTTGAATCCGATGTCTGCAACACGTTCCAAATAAGGGGCAACCAAGAACTGGGAAAGTTGAGGAATGCTCAAAAAAACAGGTTAGTTGGAAACAGATAAGTCAGGATTGGGTAAAAAGGGAGCATGCTTGAAAGGCTCAGTCATTCACAACCAAAGATGGGGTGAGGTTCACCACTTAGTGAACAACTGCATGAGCAAATGGTTCAACATTTTATTTAATGTATTTTTTGTCTGGTGACCTCCACCTATTCTTGACATATGATCTGCTGGTTCGGTACAAACGTGTGTACTATTATACCCCCTTACTTGAGCAGCAGGTAAGCATTGAAATCCTTATGTGATTTACCTGTCCCATCTGAATAGACATTCAAAAGCAAATTTCTGCTTTGTCAAATACTGCTGTCTTCAATAGCTTCAACTTTGTTATCACATAAGTTGCAGTGACTTGAAGAGTTTTGTAATTAAATATATATTTTTAAGCATGTTCCCTGATGAAACTCTGAGCAAGTGGCATATGTTTAAAAACATGGATATCACAGAGCTGTTATCTGATTCCTTCTGATGAATCTGAGCTGAGTCCCTCCAGAGCTCAAAGGGAGTCCACTCGACATGAATTATTACCAAATATAATTTCAGCTATTAGTCCTCTTTCCTGAACATCTGAACATGGAAAATTTGGAATTAGAAATTAATACGTCTGAATATGAAGGCAGGCCTTTTCTGAGTAGGAGAAGATTCATTTTCGTGTACTGCTCTTTCTGTTTCTTTGTATTCTGAGCGAGTGTTTGACACATTTACGTGTTAACTTAGGCTCAAGCAATTCTATTACCATACAAATTATCCATTGTGAGCTTTGGCATGGTGTAGGAAAAAAAACAGCATTCAGTAGAGTAAAAGAAAATACAGAGGCAAAGGAAAATGAAATGAAAAAAGGGATTAAGAGTATCTTGCTTTCCTCATGTTTATGTCGCTAATCTTCACTGGGGTCAATATTTTATCTAAATTGATTTCTGTAGGCTAAATGTTTGTATTCCTGTCTATACAATTAAATATATGTTTTTTTCTCTAACACATCCGGAAACAATGATCAACAAATACTTTTTTTTTTCCTGTGGTTCACAATTTACACACATTACCAAACATGCTCAAACATTTATTCAGAGTTTAACCAGTATTATTCAAATGTAGAAAAATGTCACTACAGGTCTTAATCTGTCTTTGAATAAATTGTGACATCCAATGAGCTGACTGTCCAACTGAGTAGTCTATGGCTTCAGGCACAGCGAATGTCTCTCAGTATTTCATCATCTATCTAGCTCATGTTGAGTTGAGCTGTCGCTGACCAAGAATCTGGTGTCAATTGTTGAAGGTCTACAGAAAATGTAATCCTCTTAATGTAACTGTATGAGGTCAATTGACAATTCTGAATTTGATTTTAATCTTAAAAAGTTTACATCAGCTGATGGGATTTTGCATCATATTATTTGTTTTCTGGACTCCAGTGAAAACCCTGAAGATTTTTTTTCTACTGGAAGGCAGTCATTCCTTTCCAATGTTGCCTGCACCTAGTTTACAGGCAAATGATGAGAGATTATGTCAAAGTAATGGTTTAACAACATTTGCTGGTTTCTGTAGACAGGCAGCTTTTAACTTACTGACATGTTGCAGTATATAAAAATTAGAAAAAAATGTTGATACATTAATTTCTTCGTCTGTGAATCTGGATCTGTTTTGGACTGACTTGGATTGATTTATTTGGACTTGTTGCTTTTTATGCAGTGCCTTAATTGAATTAAATTAAAGTCAGAATCAACTATAAGTTTCTTTGCTACCAGAATGAATGAACTAAAGATATTGAATACTGATTTTGGGGGATTAAATATTTTATTCATTAAGAGCAAAATGTGTTGCTGTAGAATTTTTGTAGTATTGAAAAAATGTGACATAAACATTAGGTTTAAAAGTACAAAATATTTTCCGTTTTCTAAAATACATTTTATGTGCTCTCAGCTTTTTTTCTGAAATTGAATATCTGCATTATATTGTCCAAACTATTGTCAGTACAAACTATCAACAAAACTGCTAGGATCAAAAATGTAGCAGTTTATCAGATTATAATTCATGTCAGTTGTTTCTTTGCTGTGGCTGATGCATTTCAAACATCAATGCAATGTTGGTTGATTATTCCTCACAAACTCTCATTACTTACTTGTACTCTTCCCTCCCTTTACAAACGGAAAATGTCAGCCTCCATATCTGACGTCTCGTTCGGTTTACAGTCCTGAACCCGTAATATCTGACCATCTCCTGATCTCTTCCTCTTTTCTCGCTTGATTGTTACCCCTCTTGGCCACCTTCTGTGTTGTACTTTCTTGTTCCAGTCTTTCTCTTTCTCTCTATCTGACCTTACACAGAATAAGTCATGAGGGAGGCTCCCATCTCAAAGTTCAGCCAAATGTTAGCAACAGAGGGAGGGATGTTCCTGAAGCGAAGCCCTCTCTTTCACACTCTTTGTCAAACACGCCTTTCTTCCCCTGGCATGCTCTTTCCTCCTTCTTCTCCTCCTCCTCTTAGGTTTACCATTTCTCTATTCCCTCTAGAAGCTTTCTGGCAGACTTTTTGAGGCTGGCGGCCAATGACGGTGGAGTAGTCTGATACCACCGGATGCCGGAGGGAGTGGAGACAGTTGAACAGTTGTCTGGCAAACCCAAACACCTGTATTCTGTCATTGATTTGACGGTTATTTCTCACCCCTCAGTTCCTTATCCCTCTGCCTCCCTCTCCATCACTCACCTTGCTCTGATCTTCCTGTCTGTCAGAAGGGATCTGTCAAGATTTCCGCAGCCTGGAGAGGTGTGTGTACACAGTGTTTTTGTCTAGTGCATGTATGTGTGAGTGTATTCACTGATTTTTTTTAAAGAATGAATATAAAGGTGACTTATTAGATGAGAATGTGGCAGGGTTTGAAATAAACAAAGCCACAGTTCTGATAATAAAAAAGAAGAAGAAAAAAGAAAACATGTCACTGAGGCCTCGGTCACTTCTAATGCCTTCCACTTTTTTTTTTTCTTTCATTTTTATTGATTGCCTTTAGCCTTTTTCACACATGAAGTATGAAACATCAATGACTTCCTCACTTGGTTAAAGCAATGGCATTAAGTCGTTCAAACATTAGTCACTTTTCCATTATTGTTCCTCACACTTCATTCAGACAAACCTGTTAAAGTGATAGAATGAGCCCCAGTGCTCGCACTATTAGCCAATCGTGCCAGACTGGAAAGTTCATCAAGTGGTGTAGCCTGTAATATAAAAGTCCTCATAGCGTCAGATTTCTAACAATCTCATGCCATATCACCATATTCATGTCCATATTAGCCTGCCATGTTTGCAGGAGTTGAAGTAAAATATTGCAATGATGGATAAAAAGGAGCCCAAACTCTTTTTTTTAACAAGTATCTTGATGAAAAGTCAGTGTAACTTAAAGTAACCAGAATAACTTCACCTGAGGACATTGTAGCAATAAGAATCAGCTGTTCTGAAAATCACACCATAAGCTTTGTGATTTTTTCATTTTTTGATATCGAACAAGTTGAACACTGTGGAATGCAGGTTTCATTGTAATGACAATTTATTTATGTAAATATATAGTGCAAAGTTTTATTTTGTAATTATGTTTTATTTAATTTATTTAAGAGGCTTTATTTAAAAGCGACATTGTGCTTTAAAATCCTTTTCCACATTTAAAGCATTCAGTTGGGGTCTGTATAAAGTGGAACTGCAATGCTTCGGTCTGAATTCCTCCTTATTTTAATTTTACAAGTCCTCTTTCACCCCTTTTCTGAGGTGGGTCTCAGATCAACTCATTTCTCTTTAAATCCAAATGAGGCGCTTCACACCACCCCCTCCAGCTTGCAGAGCAGTCCATTCCAGTTTGATAGCAGAGACACAATTATCTATTGGCGCAGAAACATTTTATTTCCAAATTCTTCTGCACTCTTAGAGAAGCCAAGAACCCAACAAAATGCTTGGATTTTGCACAATATGTCCCTGTTAACTAAGAGTTTTTATTTGATTTAGAAACTTGTTTGAGAAAACAGAATCATCTTGTTCTTTAGGCTCTGCAGGTCGTATATATAGTTGGGTTCACTTCTACTTACAGCTTGGGTTCTGTAACCAGTTTCCTGGAGAGGGGCTGAACTCTCTGCTACTCTGAAGTTGTCCAGAGAAAAAGGCATTGGGCAGGCGTGGTAATACTCCCAAGCCCATGGTTGTGTGCATCTGTGTTGGAATGAGAGGGTTGCCTCTCTGCTGCTTCATGCAGGGTTAAGGGAGTTGTCAACTGATCACCACCTGGTGGTGAGTTTGATACGGTGAAGGGAAAAGCAGTCAGACAGACCTGGTGAACCGAAATGCATAGTGAGGGTGAACTGGGAATGTTTGGTAGAGCCCCCTATCCGTGCGATCTTCAACTATCATCTCTGGGAGAGTTGTTCACATGTCCTGGGGGAGGTTGGGGACATGGAATCCGAAGTGGCCATGTTCAGGGCCTCCGTTGCAGATGTAGCTTCCAGGAGCTGTGGCCTGAAGGTCATTGGTGCCTGTTGCTGTAGCAGTCAAAATACCCACTGGTGGACACCATCAGTGATGGAGGCCATCAGGCTGAAGAAGGAGGCCTTCTGGACTTAGTTTTCTTGGAGAACTCCTGAAATGGCTGATAGGTACAGGGTGGCAAAGAGGGTCGTGAAGCAGAGTCTAAAGACTCAGTGAAAGGCAGGTTTATTACTATGGCAGAGGTCTCTGAGGGAGTCTAAAAGCTTTTTGGTGGCAGGGTGAACAAGATTTTCCCCAATAACCTGAAGACTTTGGATGTTGTGGGGCCTTACCTTTGAGGAGTTGCTATGGGGGTTGTGGGAGTTTGCCTCTTCAGTCTACATATGTTTTGTAGACTTTGAGAAGACTTAAGACCGTGTTCCTTGAGGCATTCTGTTGCGGGTGCTGTGGGAGTATGGAGTGCCCGCATTCTTGGCACAAAGTCGAGCTTGTTCTTAATGTTGGGTTGACTCCCCCAGGACAGCCCTTCGTCTTTCATCCTGTTTGTGGACAGGATCTCAAGGCTCAGTCGTGGAGAGGAGAGTGTCTGGTTTGGGAACCACAGAGTTTTGTTTCTGCTGTATGCAGATGATGTGGTTCTCTTGGTGTCTTTTGGCCAAGACCTTCAGCATGCTCTGGGGTGGTTCACAGCTGAGGGTGAAGTAGCTGGGATGAGAGTCAGTTCTTCTAAGTCTGAGGCCACGATTCTTGACCGGTAAGGGTGGAATGCCCCCTCCAGGTCAGGGGACAGTCTCTGTCTAAAATGAAAGAATATCTGGGTGTCTTGTTCAAGAGTGATGTTTGGATCCTGGACACAAGCAGCCGAAATTAGCTTCCCTCATAGGCTCAGTGTTAGAGATAAGGTGAGGAGCTCCATCATCCCGGGGAGCTTGGATCAGAGTCGCTACTCCTTCGCATCGAAAGGAGTCAATTGAGGTGGTTCGGGGATGTGAATTGTTCTGGAGGGATTATGTATTCTCTCTAGCCTGGAATCACCTTGGGGTCCCCGAGGATGAGCTGGCAAGCATTGTTGAGGGAGAGATGTCTGGGTTTCTCTCCTGGACCTGTTGCCTCCGCAACCTGACTATGCGACAGAAGAAGGAGACAAAGACAACATTCCATTCTCTTTGCTCCTCTGATGGGAAAACACTGAAATATTTCCAATGAAAACTTTTCCATCCTGTTTCTTGTACCCTGGGACACAATGTTTTTGTAAATAAACTTTGGTTGATTAAAAAGAAGTTATGTATCAAGTTGTATCTCTTTCAGGAGGTCAGTGAGACCAAACTCTCTCTTGGTCTCTATTTTGCCACACACTTGCACACATTACAGCAGTAGGGGAAACAGGAAATATAGCTACAACTTTTAAAATGAACTATGTTTAAAGCAAAGTAATGTTGACTTACAACCAGCACTTTGACTGCAGCCTCTGCTGAGAACTCTGAAATCCTGAAGTGTAAATGAAGAAGATGAATGGCACACAGTTCTGTCACTGTCGTGGTAGCCTTTCCACAAGGCTCCAACTTCACACAGTGTGTTTTATTACAATCAGTAACCATGTCTTGCTTGCACTGGGGAAAATGTGCAAGAAATAATGATCTGGATGGTCTTGGGGGTCTGAATTGAAGTGTTCCTGTAAGAATTCTACCGGTGTAAGCAATTTATTTCTTAACACATAGTTCATATTGTTTAAGACACCACATATATCTGCCAAGTGTGATGCGAAATATGGCTTTAATACAGTATCACGCACTCCGGGGGGACAGGGAAATATTTCTACCCCCACCTCCACCCATGCACTCACCCATTCACCAACCAAAAGTCAGGAGAAGCTGAGCTTTAAGAGGAGAATCACACACATACACACAACATACTAAATGATCATGTTGGTTTTATCTTTAAAACAAGGTTGTTGTGATTGCAGACATAATGTAAACAATAATACAAAACCTAAAAGGGAAAGTTGTTAGAACAAGAAGACCTAAAACCTTTTAGTTTTTTAATGATTTTATATTATTAAAATAATTGAATTAACACAAATAATACACACATTTTTAGCATTTAAGTTTAAACCTGCTGTTCAATGCATTTTTTTAAACATTGTAGCTGTAACCAAGAATAATAAAGAAAGTTATATTTTCCTCTTTAAATAAACACATTCAAGTAGGCTACACACAATCGCTAGGGACATTTCTTTTAATTTCCCCAGTTCTTGTTCAGCAGTTAGAGTTAGAAAAAGCTGTGGTTATCAATATCACAAGGTAAAACAAGATTTCAACCAACAATGTGCTCACAAAGTGTTAACAACAACAACTCTATTGTAAGTCACATGTGTGAACAACATATTTACAACAATTACGATGCATATAAAAACATTACCGAAAAAGAAAATAGAATAGAATAGAATGCCTTTATTGTCATTACACGCGTGCATAACAAGATAAGAGCCACTCCCACAGCAGTGCAAATACACATTAGAAGAGAATAAAAGAGTAACAGAATAAAATTAGCTACAGTGGGTTGCAAAAGTATTCATACCCCTTGAACTTTTCGATATATTGTCACATTACAACCACAAACATAAATATATTTCACTGGAATTTAATGTGAAAGACCAACACAAAGTGGTA
>JARVGW010000322.1:21438710-21449220 GCA_031762495.1 Anablepsoides rubrolineatus
AGAAAACAATAAAAAAGAACAATGAGAGTCAGTTGTAAATGTGAAACTAAGTAGAAAAGTTAAACGACAAAATTGCACATTGTTTAAGTATTGCACATTTTGTATATTGAGGTATATAGATTATACTGGTATTGCAGATGATCATTAAGAAAATAAAGTGACATGTGTCCCACAGATGTATTGATCAAAAAGGTGTAAAAAGAATATGTGTCGCAGTCAAAACCAGATGGTCAGATAGCAAAATACTTTAGACTAAGCAAAGACATAATTTACTAGGCCTATCATTATAATCACCACATCATCAGACAGGCACAAGTATAACTTGTTAAGCATGTCTGGTAAATAATGTGTGCAAATTTGAAAATTCATCTGCATCCATTTGTTATTGAAACAACTGCATTTATACAGTCAAAATTGCAGTGGCAAATTGCCAGGGTCAAGTTAGAGTACAAAGTAAAGAAAGTAAATTAAGCAAAGAAATAAAGTTAAAGCCCATTGTACTGTTTTGTTTCTGTACAACAAATTCTGCAGTTTTCCATAAAAGCAATGTGATTTATTTTAGTGATCACAAAGTTAGTAACAGTCATTGTTACCCTTGAATGACACTGTCATTTTTATCTGTAAACTTCACTGATGATTTCTTGGTATTATTTAAGCACTGTAACCAACAAATATAATTGTCATTGTGGCTCCTTTATTCTGTTCTTACCCACTTACTGCCCTGTCCTTTACCTTTTAGGCAAACAGACAGCTCGTTTTAGTTTGTTTATTTTTTTTTTTCAGGAGATAGCTACCAGATAAGGTGTAAGAAGGGAGAGGTGAGAAGGGAAAAAGTAAAAAAAAAAAATGTAGAGGGTGCTTGCTGGTAAGAGCGACTAAAAGCTGGGGGAGGGTTGAGTAAACAGGCATTAATTAAGAGCTGAATATTCCCTTTCATTGCAGTTTTCATGCCGCAAAGGACTACTTCAGAAGCTCTTTTTTTCTATCTCCACACCCAAAGCTAATTTCCCCACACGTCAGCCACTCTCCACTGCCACTGTAAAGCAGTGTAGAGTCACTGTGTGTGCATTTGTGTGGAACTGAGTCTATGTTTGTTGCAAAGGCCTTGGGCATC
This sequence comes from Anablepsoides rubrolineatus, assembly GCA_031762495.1. Lineage (NCBI taxonomy): Eukaryota > Metazoa > Chordata > Actinopteri > Cyprinodontiformes > Rivulidae > Anablepsoides > Anablepsoides rubrolineatus. The sequence goes on from JARVGW010000322.1 coordinate 21,439,825, forward strand.
TTTAACGCCAATTAAGAAAGGGGGCAGAGAAACCAACCCCGAGCTGAACTAGCAAACGCTGACAGGGAGGAACTGAAACAGAAGCGAGACAGGAAGGAGGGACAAATTTGCCTAGAGTAACTGGGTTACATTATTGTCATTATTGCTGGTTATACATTAAAGCAGGAGTGTTATTTAGCACTACTGTGACTTTACTTCATTTTAGTATGTAAGACCTACAGATTTACTGTACTTCTAAGTTTTACATTTCTGATACAGAGGCTGGGAATTAGTCACCACAAAATAAATACACTTTGAGGAAAGTTTTTTTAACTGCATCAAACTCTCAAGAAAAACAAAAGCACAATGGACATGATATAACAACTGGCCATGTTAGTTTTAGGCAAACAGGCTTGTAAGTGTAAAAAAAGCTTTGTAAGCATTCATCACAGTTACACTTAATCTAAAACAGAGCTGCAACACTCCACTGGGTGGCAAAAACAAAATACAGAGAAAAAAAACATCCTTCACTTGGCCAACAATTCTCCTCAAGCTCCTCTTTGTTGTTTAGTACTGTTACAGTTTCCTTTAAGTTACATTAACCATTTCAGCACATAATCAAAGTTTGTTAGAGACAAAAACAAAATGAAGTGGAAAAAGTTATGCGAGAAATGTTGAAAGCCTTTTTCTAAAAATTGTCAATTAAAAAAATTAGTATGTAGCAGAAAATCTCTGTTTTTAAAAATAATTAAAGTAATGCGGATTGACCTTATATTTAGAGCACTAAAGAGGCATTAAACTCTCACAGCTCAAACATGAATCCAGCCTAAAATAATGTGTTTTTCATTCAATTTAAAGATAAAAATAAAAACATCTGTTTTTAAATATAAAATTATCTAAGTAGGCTAATAAAGATGAACTTCTACTGGATTTAGAGTTTTAGATGAAAGGTTACAGGTTTTTAAGTCAGATGTTTCTACATTTATACACACATTGGCACTCCAGAGGTTGATATCCAAAATATTTTCCAACTTAGTAATCTTGCACACTCATAGTGCAAAACATTACTGTCAAAGAGAAGAGAACCAACAACTGCACAGAACCTGCCCCAGCTTTAAAACAGCTTCAAGGGCCAGCAGTATAATTAGCTAGCTGCAGGTTCCCAGGCCCTTCTCATTTGTGTCAGGCACCTAGTAATTTTGGTTGTAATATATCAGCTCAGCCTTGTGAGTGTTGGCAGTGTAGAAAAGAAGGGCAGGGATTGAGAAAAAGAGGGAGAGAAAGAGAAGAGAATGACACACTGATTTGTGACGCTCAAGCTCACCCCTTGCATTTCTAATACAATTCTGGCACACTTATTTGTCCATCTGATATAAACGTCCATGAAAGGAGGAGAGGAAGTGAGATGGATTGGCAAAAAACGAGAGAAGGAGACAAGGGAAAAAACAAGATACAAGAGAGAAGGAAAATGCAAAAAAATCTAACAATTCAGCATTACATGGAGGTAGATTAACAGAATTTCTGAGGCACAATGAAAGGCCTTCTAAACAATGACAAATGTTTTAGTGTTTGCGTGAAAAACTGATAAAACATTTAAAAAGTTCAAATACAAGCCAAAATAGCAGGGATGCACCAATACTAGTTTTTCTCAAACTGAGTATGAGTACAAGTACTTCAAATTCAGTACTCGCTGATACCGAGTACCAATACAAGTACTTACTGAGTTAGAACTTAAACATTACACAATGATTATAAAAACACAATTTAAAAGTTAAAATCTGGCACTAAATCAGATACATTACTGATGTTTGTCTATAAAGTTTTTCGGCCATATCACATTTCTCAGACATTTATGACTGAGGTAGGGGTATACAGAGTGATCCAAGTAATAATGATACTAACCACGAGTCATGCAGTTTAAATTTGGTCTCCGATGCAGCTCCGGCATCCGGCAAAAATGGGATCCAATCTAATTTTGGCGGATCTCCGTCTGCTCACCGCCACCCTGCGCCGCCGTGTGAAGTCAGTGCTCTCATTGGTTATAATGGTTGTGTATTTGTTGAGGAAGTTGGAGCGGAGCAGATCAGAACCGCATCTAGTGTGAATTAGGATTAGATATTATAACCAGGACTTGACAAACTTTTATTGGGGTCACATTGGGTTTTCCACTTAAGAGATTCCAGTTCAGATCAGGGATAATGCATGAGCTGTTTTTTTTTTTTTTTTAATATAAACTTAGCACAAAAAGTAAGGAAATTTGTGTTTGGTAGATTATTTTTGTCTGTTGTAACAATGCTTCTTTGCTAACTGATTGGCAGCACCTTGGGCTACCAAAAACTCAAAACAAGTATCAATAATAACAGCAAAATAAGCTGTTTGGCAAAGAAGATTTGGCAATTTTTTAACCGGAAGGTCACCGGTTCAATCTCCCGTTCCAATCGACTCAGTTGCTGTGTCCTTGGGCAAGACACTTCAACTTGCCTACTGATGGTGGTCAGAGGGTCCAGTGGCGCCGGTGCATGGCAACCCTGCCTCTGTCAGAGTGCCCCAGGTTCAGCTGTGGCTGTAGCTTAGTGTAAAGCACCTTGGGGTCCATGTGGACTTGATAAGGTGCTATAAAAGTTCAAGCCATTTACCATAAAACTGCAGTTTTTAAGGATGTTTTTTTGGATAGATCTGAACAATTTTCTTGCAAAATTCAAAATCTCACTTGCATTTGGTTGTCTTCTGTCAATTCAGATAGCAACAGCAACTCAAGCCCCTTTTTCAACACAGTTTTACAATGTGATGATGAACCAATTTTTATTCTGCCTTATTATGCACCAATTAAAACAGCCATGCCCTGCAAAGATACAAGCTTTCATTTTGCAGAACCATTGGAGGTGGGGAGCATAACTCATGTGTTGACATTTAACGCTACAAATAGAGCGTGACACAGATATTCTTTTTCATTCTCCATTGCAGGTGGGTCACGTATGACCACTACAGTGGGTCACCTGAGTTGGAGTGCCATCATATCCTTACATTTATAGACCATACGGCTTTCTCACTTGGTAGCTCAGAGGTATAACAGCAGAGGGTTGACGTTCATCCCCCTTGCCATCTTGATCCTTACATAAATCAAATCAAGACTAGAAAAAGGTGTTACACACTGCTTTGAAAGTGTTTTGTGTGTTTCAAAGATCCCCCTTTCCTGCCCACCACTTACAGTACATCATTTTACATCAGACATTTACCCTACAGTTCTTGAAAAGCAGTGAGGTTGTAAGACAGAGATGAGTGTTGCAATATGTGGGTATTGCATGCTGGGTTGTTTTTCTGTAATTGTTTGTAACATCATGCATGAGCTTGAAAAGGTTAGTGAGCTCCCACTTTCTCTTAAAGTGTGTGTGTATGAGTGTGTGTTGATAGCTTGGCTCCAGGATTCAGTCAGTGTGTCTTGCTCTTGTCTGTGTAAGAACAGATGCTAACGGCAAGCCCTGGGGCTGCCTTCAGGGCTTTATACACTTGGGAGATACACACACCTGACATGCAGCCATGTATGCCCACCCCACTCCCCCAAAGCACACATATATATGCAGAAAACACAATCAAGCAAACACATTTTGTGAATAGCTGCATTTAAACAAGACTTTCTGATCAATGTCACTGAACTAATGACAAGTCTTTTAAACAAAAAAATAAATCCTTATTAACTTGTCATTTAAATCCTCTCAAACATTAAGGAGGCTGCTGTCTTTCTCAGCTGTTTTGCCACCTACAGATGCACTTAACCTGCAAGAAGATAAATGCAGTTAAAACGTGAAAACGTAGCTGTTAGTTCTACCTAAACATGTATTACTCGGTGTCGTAGATTCAGTCTAATTACCTGTTGGAGTAGCCTACATGGATTTCTACTCTGTCTGTCAGTGAACTCAGAGCAAGCCGCTCATTATCACAGCCAGACTAGTTTTAGCTGGAGGTTGTGTTTTACTTTCAACACCCTAAGGTGTCATTATGGCTGTCAAAGACAGTCAAGTGGATGACACACATGCATAAAATCTATTCACACACATTTGAAAGCACAAGTCCTAGGAAACAAGTAGCTAGAACTACCTGTGGATTACTTTTATGCTGCTAAAATAGTGGGCAATCATGCAATTGTCTGTGCCTATTTGTATGTTTTAGTATGTCTGTCTGTTAGCAAAATATATATGAATCACTTGCTAGATTTCAATATAGTCTTTAATTGAAACTTTGTAATGTACAACTACTTACATTTTGGAGACAACCCTGTTAATGTTTGTCACTAAAGCTAATCAGTCTTAGCAAACACAAAAATGTCAATAATCGAATCAATTTTACAGACATCAGCTAAATTATAAGAATAAATCTTAAAGTAGCTGAGAGTAATCTTGAATGGTCACTCTGAGTACAAACAGCATATTTTGCCATGGGGGGCTATTTGTGTTTCTTCAAAAAATGCTACTTTCATCAGTAACTATGCTGAAGAAAGTGTGCCAAACAGTTGTGTCCAAGCAAGAAGTGAAAATATGTGTTAATCTATATTTGCATTACATTACAATGTTAGCTGAAATTGATAATACAAAAAAATAAGAAATAATAGAAAGATTGTTTCAATATTGGGTTAGAAATTTGTACTTTTTTAGCATGTATGTAGGTCTTCAACAAAACAGATAGGACAAGATTACGCAGCTGCAGGTGGATTTTTAAGGAGATGCTTGTAATCACACTCTTCCCTTTTAACCAGCTTTATACTGTCTCCTAAAGTCTCTTTGAACCCCCAAAAATGCACAGAATAGAGAATGCTTCTTATCATTTTGCTGGTTACAATTACCTTTATGGTGATAATCCACTTGCACTAAATTCCTCTACAAGATCGGAGGACAAATGAAACAAGAAAAGAAGCGAGGGGAGGTGGATAGGTGAGGTGATGGGAGGAATGATTGCAGTGTGCGGCGAGAGCATATGTCACATTGTATTAGGTGACAGGACCAGTGAAAGATACAGTATTGCTTCTGCTGTGTTAGGAAATCACAAACACACCACTATGACACGGACATACACACACTAACACAGAAACAGAAAGGCGACCCAGCCAAGCTTATCTGGCTCTCCACGGCTGTGCGGCCTCCATGCAGAGCAGCCGTTGCTGTCGGCAGAGGCCCGGATCATTTTGGACAGTATCATTAAATGCCATGTCATTACCCGTTATGGAGTAGTGCTCTCACTCCCCGTTTCTCCCCCCGGGATAGTGAAGCCCATCTGATAGGTATGGAGAAGTGTGTGTTTGCATGCATGTCAGTGCATGTCTGCATTACTCCACGTGTTTGTGTCTCACAAACGGGTTTGATGGAGGCAGGCAGAGACAGAGGCGGAGGGCACGGTGTCGGCTGCGGAAATGGGATGGACGGGGTTGAGAGATGGAATTGGCATTAAATTTCAGACGCAGAACGGGGATTGACTTTGACTGGAGCGCAAGGGGGCTGTTAGCTTATCTGTAAGGCCGTGTTTGTCACAGCACTGAGGGCAGCTCCGCTAGACAGGCCGGCAAAAGAGGGAGGGAGAGCCGAGTGGAGCGTGGACTGAACGATGTGGATAGGTGAAGGCTCCCGGTGGGACTCACTGCCTGAGCTGGCAAGCTGCGTGGAGGAAGGAGTGGAGGAGAGCCGCTAAATTGAAGGTTTATTTATCCAATTCGCTGTCAAGGTCGGCTTGTCGGTGAGCTGTCCTATGTGTGTTCACAAAATGCCAAAATTCGATGAATTGTTTAAAAATAGAGGGAAAGTGCAGGCGTTGGGGAGGGAGGGGGAATCAATGACCTTTGGTTGCGTCAAGCTTCAAGCTGCCAGTAGCTCTTAAGGCTGTCCTTACCGGCCATTATGGTTGCCTTTTAAAAACAAGGCAGGGAAGAGAGGAGCTGTCGAGTGAAAATAGTCCAACATTGACACAAACACACACAAAAAAAAAGTCTTGCACAAAGACTTAAAGATAGATGCACACAAACCTCTCTGTACAACCACAAAGTCCAACAAGACCCAATTTGCATTTAAAAAAACCAAAAATCAAAAAAAAATAATATTTTATTATTTGTAAAAGTTGTTTAATGTTGGCATATATCAATAATTTAATCTCCAAATGTGTATTTTCTCTGAATAAAGATGATGTGTTCATAATAAGCTCATCTTTTTCAACTTTTGGTTTGTTTTCCATGAACGAGTGGTACAGCTTGTGCCCAAGCACTGCTTATCAGTGGTAATCATTTTGTTGTTTTGCATCATACTGAATAAAACTTGAAAGAATATAAGAGCTTGAGCCAGCTGGCCATCTTGGTTCAGCATGACTACTCCCTGAATTGCAGCTTGAATTGGAAAAAAAAAAAAAAGATTTTGATGTAGAGCATTAATCAGGTTGGCTGCAGCTTGAGTTCCTACTTGTGCTGCTGCAGTGTAACAGTGCTATCCTTTCAAGGGACCCCCTTATCAAAGTTTTGGAAGGCCTCTGTCAACGTGAAAAGAACATGACCTTTAAGATTGTATCAGCATGTTTGCTGGTGCATACACAGTCAAGTAAAAGGTTCAGTGGCCCTTCAGAAAAAAAGAATTGCAAAAAAAGAAAGAAAAGACACAGAAAGAAAAAAAGAAAATTAGCTAGAGTACTGTTTGTTGGAGAAAGTTGTTTACCGTCAGTCAAAAAGGAGCAGCTTTAATTTCACAGAGGGATGAAAATGACCACTGTTCATTGATTTATCTTGATTGGAATTTCAGATTTGGTAGACATCACAGCAGCACATGATCTCCATAAGTTTGGACATTGAAACAAACAAACAAACAAAAAAATAAATCTAGAAACAGGTATGATAATTAATTTTTTTAAATCCATACTGAGTCTTTTTGACCCAAATGGATTACAAACTAGGTGGACTGTTTAAAATTTCTAAGACAACCATATCTTGCAATTGAGCTTTGTCTTTTATGATCGCCCCCTCCCCCTTTCTCTTGCTGTATGTTTCTGTGCTTATTGAGTGTTATGAAGAACTGATGATAGTGCTCATCAGTCACCTCCTACACCCTGTGTATAAGTCAGTGAACTGAAAGTTCTGTTACATACAAATACACACAAAGACATGGTGACAAAATAGAATAAGCTGTATCATCTACGCTTGGGCATCAATATCCATACCTATAGAGATTGAACCCAGACAATCAAGTAAATTATGTGTAGAATGTTTACTTTGTAAAGGTTTTGTGAAGTTAAGTTCAGGAATTGTGTGCAGGTGGACACAATTTCTGAGTCTTTTGCAAAAACAGGCAAAATGTGATTATATCACATGGGAAATCTGAACATGAAGAAATAATATATTTTATCAAATTTGATTATTAAATCATGTTTGAGAAGAATATGTGCAATTAGAATGTTTTTTTTTCAGAATGTTTCTAAATCATAGGGTACACCTGCAGTCTTTGGTGTAAATCACTGGGTTTGTTTTATTAGTAATGGGAAGTACAACATGTAACAAAGCACTGTGAATCAAAGTTTACAGCTTTGGTCCTTGTGAACAGTGACACATGACTAAAATGACATCAATACTTCTTGCCAGGACTTTTGTGTAATCACATACACTCCCTGACACAGTTTGTTTTACTAATGCACATTGTGGTGAATTTTTCTACATAAAATAAGTTTTATTCCAAACCAGTTTCCATAAAATAATCCAGAGATCACCAGCAATGACACTTTGATTTATACCATGCAGTTTGTTCCCTTTCAACATAAGAGATTAAGCTGCTTCAACACGTTGTTCCTATAGTCTGTGTGGTACTAGGTCTGATTGCTTTAAGTGCGATGCTAGTTTCTTTTCAATCTTTCACAAAGCCAAGTCTCAGAATGCAATAGCTCTTTTTACCCCCCACCCCCCATTCTTCCAAGCTCAACACATTTGCCTTAAGCATTCTGTGATTACAACTTCTATTTTCTCGTGGCATTCTTGCTTTTTCTTTATCAGAGTTAAGAAGAGATCACACAATATCTCCAATGAAAATTTTCAAGGGATAAATATCCCTGGGCACCCACAGCATCCGGCTTTTCCTTAACTTCCCCTATTTTCAATTTGCATTGGCCAGTTCAGCACGTTGTCAGGAGAAAGAAGCAAAATAAAATAAATTAGTTGCATACGCATACCATACATCCCTAAAGCAATTATATGATGAAAATCCATAGCACATTCTTGCTGTTTGTCCCACTGGCATTTAGAGGGCCGGTGTGTACTGTTCATTGTTATAGAGCAAAACAATGTAAAATAAAACCAAGTAAATAACTCACATGGTTTTTTGTTTTCTTCTAAAGGCCAGCTCTAGGCCACATGTTTTGATCACTGCGTTGAGCTTAAAACAAAGGTATTTTCTCTCTTTCTGGACGTAAAAATTAACTCAATAAACTATAGCTGCAAAAAATAACTTTAACACACAGCATGCATAAATGTCCTGTTCAATACAGGACATTTTGTAAAAAACATACTGTTCATTCTCCAATAGAAAAAAAAATCATTCAACAACATATATAATTGTTTTTGAGATGTTGGTCAAAACATTGCTCTTTGTTAACTATCTCAAACCTTTTGTTACCACACTACAACCAAACACAGCTAAAGTAGGAGAAAGTCACAAAAGAAACTGCTTGAACTGGAAACATTCTTATTGATGATCACTCTAAAAGTAGTTAAACATTCCTTATTTTTCCCATTGTTTCTCTCTCTCTTTCTTCTGTTGTTAAACTGGGCCACTGCAATACATTTAACTTCAAGCTGTTTCTGGTTCCACAGTAGCTCATTTAGTGAATCTTCTCTTATTCTTATTTAGAAACTGAAGTCTAGCAAGACATTAAACGACATAACACCACCCAAAATGTATGCCTGTAACATAAAACACAAAAAGAAGTCAGATTTAAAAAAAATGCATCTTCTTTATCCCGACTTCTTTTACAACATATTTGCTACAACTAAATTGCTCGTTGCACTGAAATAAGACATCCATGAATGTTTAATGGCACCACAGCTTTGAAAATGTGCTGCTTTTTTAATTTTCTATTCCTGCATCTTCTTTCTTTGTTAGCTTACCCCATATAAATGTTTCTGAATGTCTCACAGCAAGTCCTGAAGGGCGCTGAAACGATTGTGAAGCTACACTGTTGTACTTCTAATGTACCTATGCTAATTGAGCAAATGATGGTCCTTTGTTTTCCTGTTTTCTTCCAACCTTAGATTTTAAATATGCATTCCCTCGTTTGAGCTACAAAATTCACACCAGCAACAACTGTCCAACATGTTGTGCTTTTCACTTGTTTCATTAATCTCCATAGACAATGTTGTTTTAAAGCTAAGCTATATATGTATACATATATTTATATATACTCATGTAT
>JARVGW010000322.1:21449320-21466654 GCA_031762495.1 Anablepsoides rubrolineatus
TATAAGATATATGTGGTGTTATGTCTAAAACTAGTCCCTCCAAGGGACTACTTTTTAAGCAGGTTAGATGGATTTATCCATCTATCCATCCATTTTATGTACACGCTTATTCCTTTTCAGGGTCATGTCATTCATTCGTCATTCATAAATACTTTTTTCATGGAGAATGAAGAAATAACTATTTCAACTTTATAAGTTCCATACCTAATTAAACAAACAAATTCCCACCCATCCCCCTGTTAAATCATCTTGATATATTGTTGAAGCTTAGATATATTTATTTGGATGGTGCTTTTGATGCTCACTAGCCATCTGCCACTTTCTGTGCACTAAGTGGATAGCCTGTGGATACTGGATTTGGGGAGAAATCTACCATGCACGAGAATAACTTTTGTGTTAACATCAGTGTTCTGAATTTTCTTCTTTGGCCAGTTTATTATCCCAGCATGTTATCTGACTACTTAAGGCATAGCTGTTGATTGTCCAGACCTTATTTTTGCCATTGAGTTGACTTCTCAGAATTTGCCTTACTCATTACAGGTATTTTGCTGTAGTTGCTTTCTTTGTGGCCTCTTCATGGTTGCCATTTGTCTGTGGTATTCCAAGATACTTATAGCTCTACTCAACATCTGATATTTTCCCTTTCTGGGAGTGAAATTCCTTCCATGTGGATTACCTTCCCAGTCTTTGTTACCAACCGACCAGATTTCTTCAGCCCAAATGACATTCTGATATACCGGCTGAAGATTCTGGTGGTGTGAATCAGTGAGACAATACCATGCTCAGTCTTACAGCTTAATGCCATCCATGTAGAAGAGGTGACTGATAGTGACCCCATTTCTGAGTCAATATCCATAGCCAGTTTTGTTGATTATTTAGCTGAGGGGGTTCAGGCCTATGTAGAACAGCAGTGGGGACAGATCATCCCCTTGGTATATTCTGCATTTGATAGAGATTTTCACAATTGGCTTGCAATTGACCTCAAGGGTGGTTTTCCACAGCCGCATGGAGTTTGCAATGAAGGCCCTCAGAGTGTTGTTATGTGATGCTTCTTTCTCCCAAATACCTTTCCAGTAGTGTTCAGTCTCCAGCCTTGGTGGGTTGGCTCACGTATTATTACCTTATCACTGAAAGTACATTTTAGCTGGTTTGATGGAGAAAAGCCTGTTTAATAGTCTGGTTTATATCTGATTTGTGTAAATCTTCAGGCAGCCAGGGCTTGGAGTCTTCCAGGTTCCAGGGCCTCAGGTATGGGTATCTGTTTGTATATCTGGGGTATTCCCTTTCTGGATGCACATTTCTGGAGTTCAGACAATTGTCTAACTTCTCTCTGTGTTGCCTTGATTTTGCCCTCCAACTTTCTCTTCAATGGTGGAAATTGTGGCTACTCCTAACTTTGCCAAGTATCTAAAAAATAAAACTCATAAAACAGGCCTGAACAGAAATGATGTTACCCCTGAAAATAATGTGACCAAAGGAACATATTAAATATTTTGTGTCCACTTATTAGCATCACAGATGTCTACAATATTGTAACCAGTCAGTGGGCCCGTGTATAAGGCTACAGACACTAACTGTGCTGTTTGATGACATGGTGTGTACCACAATCAACATGGACTAGAAGAAGCAAAGGAAAGAGTTGTCTCAGGAGATTGGAAAGACAATTATAGACAAGAATGTTAAAGGTAAAGGTTACAAGACCATCTCCAAGCAGCTTGATATTTCTGTGACTACAGTCACACATATTATTCAGATCCATGGGTCTATAGCCAACCTCCTTGGGCATGTCTGCAGGAGACAAATTTATGACAAATCAAAAAACAAACAATACGAATGGTAACAAAAAATCCCAGAAAAGTTTCCTAAAAGATCAAAGGTGAACTTCAAGCTCAAGGAACATCAGTGTCAGATCACACCATCCGTTGTTGTTTGAGCCAAAGTGGACTGATGGGAAATGACCAAGGAGGACCATAAATCATAAAAAGGCCAGACTAGAACTTGCCAAACTACATCTTGACAAGACACAAAGCTTCTGGGAGAATGTCCTATGAACAGGTGAGACAAAAAGGGAACTTTTTGGCAAGGCACATCAGCCATCAGCTCTATGCTCACAGATGAAAAAAATGAAGCATATCAAGAAAATAACACTGTCCCTACTGTGAAACATAGCGGAGGCTCTGTTTTGTTCTGGTGCTGCTTTGCTGCTTCTGTCACAGGGTGTCTTGAATCTGTGCAGGGTAAAATTAAATCTCAAGACTATCAAGGGATTCTAAAGATAAATGTGCTGCCCAGGATGCTTGGTCTCAGTCGCAGGTCATGGGTCTTGCAACAGGATAATGACAACAGGATAATATGATAATGATAATAAATAAACCCAAAACACAGCTAAAACACCCAAGAATGGCTCAGAGGAAAACATTGAACTATTCAGACCTTCTATGAGCCCTGACATAAATCCCATTGAACATCTTCAAGGTCCTGAAACGTCTGGATAAGGCACTCTTCAAACCTGAGACAACTGGAGCAGTTTACTCATGAAGGAGTCAGCCAAAATACCTGCTGAGAGGTGCAGAAGTCTCATTTACAGTTACAGGAATTGTTTGATTGCAGTGATTGCCTCAAAAGGTTGTGCAACAAAATAGGGTACCATAATTTCTGTCCTGGCCTGTTTCATGAGGTTTTGTTTTTTTTTTGTTGAAGGATGGTTGAAAAGTAATGTCTGACTTTCATTTGTTCATTTTCATAGAATTTTGTCAGATTCTAGTTATTTCTGTGGCCATTGTAGGTTTTTCTTTTCATTAAACGAGGGGTACCAACAATTTTGTCTGCGTGTGTAACTTCTGTAAAGAGGTTGTGTTGGTTAACCATACTAGTGGCAGCGTATCAAGATCCGGCTGGGTGCTTAGTGGCAGGATGGACATATCCATGATTTTGCATCCACATTGCTTCAGTGGTGTGACTTTGTTAAGAAGCATTCGAAGCATAACTGGTGAAGCTGGACTATAAATCTGTAACTGTAATCATGATAAGGTCATGGAAATAACGTAATGTCTGTGGTGGTTTTGTGGTTATTTAACGTGTAGTGCATCCTGACACAGCCTGAGAAAGTCGTGCCAGTGTGGACATACAGAGTACGTTTAAGATACAGGACAAATCCAGTCATGTTTTTTTAGGTTATGCATAAAGTAAAGAACAGCGTCTTGTATAAAGGTGGGATAAATAATTCCAACAAAATAAATCTATCCCATTTAACTGTAGACCATAAAGTAAAAAAAATGTATCCTTTCCTCTGACCTTTCTTTACAGGGCAACAGGGCAAGCCCTGTGCTTGGGCCTTTGTATGTTTACTCTTGTACTATGCATCTGTGTGTGTGCATGTGCATAAGAGAGAGAGAACTTATTGCTTTAGTCCTGGAGTGATGGTGATACCTGGAGGAGAAGGGGTGACTTTAATCCTCAACTTTCCACCCCCAAGGTAAAACTGAGCAGATGAGAGAAGAATTTAGCCAGGTTTCTGTGTATGTTGTGTGTCAGTAGGTGTGTGTGTGCAGTGCGCTCATGTCCGTGTAAGTCTTGGGCTTGGCCATAGAGAATGAATGGGTTTAGTACTGCGGCCAGACAGAAAAATCAATGCTTCATATGAGGAGGCTGCGGGGGTTAGGCCTCCGTGTTCATGTCAACAAGGCTATTGGTTTTCTTAATACTCCAAAGTTGGCGTTTCCCCGCTTCGGGAGGGCTGGCGGGGTGACTTGTGTGGTCAAAGCTTAACAAAGGGATCCTGCCTTCTAGCCTTAGCTGTACACTTCGGCAGAGGGAAGCCAAGCCAGGATTAATTACCAACTGTACCGGCTGGATATTAGTTGTTGTTTTCTCCCATTGTCACATGGCACCACTGGACTGATGCTGTTGGAAAGTGTTTGTGTGCTGCAGACCAGTGGGTTAATATTGTTAGAGGGAGTAACATGGTTAGATGTAATAGTGGTGGAATGGTGGGGTGGTAATCTCTCTTCCTCTCTGAATGGTGCTTAGAGAATAATCATTAACCATATTATTGCCAGCATATGAGTACTGAGTAAAACAAACAGCAAATTGTTCACTCAACAAAAATCTATGCAAAGCCAGTGTCAAATCTAACATAATCTGACATTCTTCTGGGATATTATAGGTCAGGTTGAAGAAAAAATATATAGTAATCATCATATGTTTGACAAATAAAAAAGATATTTATTAGAAAATGTATTTAGCTGACAAAAATATTATATGATGAAACTATAATCATTAATTTACCTGGAATAAAAAACATGTATGAAACATGAAAATCTATACTTTTGTTTCAGTTTCATTACAAAAAATATATTTTTTTAAATATCAAAAAATGATGCTGTTATTGGTTTAAAATTAAACAGCTTTACAACACAATACATAAACTGGACAGCAAATGAATACCACATTACTGTAATCTTTTGAGCTTGTCAATAAACATACCACTGTAATCATGTATACAGTGTTAACACATATGAACATTTGGTACTACAAAATTGGCTTGGATCATTGTACTACTGAGCACTTCTATTTTGATCTTAAAAAAATATTGCTTGGAATTTCTAATGCTACTGCATTTTTCCTGGAAATAAATGTTTGCATTTTTCTTTTGCTACTTTCTTCACGTACATTTCTTTATCTTAATAAATGGAAACACTTCATGATAAAAGCCAATAGAAATGTTTTAATGCAATTGTGAAGCCACCAAATCCATTTTTCAGTACTTCTTTTTATCAGCATAATTTAAAAAATATATATTGCTGTATATATTCACACGCTTGCATACAAACACACAGACACACACAAACCAGTTGTTAGCAACACTGTGGTATGGACAGTAAACCTTTAGGGAGAGGTCTGTAGGCTGGCAAAGGCAGGACAAACCCGGCTGCTGAGCATTGCTCACCCAGAGCAATCGGATGAAAACGCAGTGCAGATGTAATTTGTTTTCAATGGCTGTTTCAAAAGAATAATTGTGGTGACACTGGCTGGTCGATAATATGGATTTTTGTTTTCGAGTGCAGTGTGTGTGTGGCGCTAAGAGAGCATAGGAAATACAAGACTGCAGACCCAAATACAATAAAAATGGATTGTGTGTTTGTGTGTTTGTGTGTGTGTAGGGGTATTTGCAGGTCTGGTAACCATCACTGGACCCTGGACATCATTGGAAGGATTACTAAATGTGTCCTATGGGCTAGCAGCGGCCTGGTATTCTCTCTCTCACTGGTTGCTTTTGTTTCCTTCTTTTATTTCAGAGAAAAACACTGACTGGCCCTGAACAAACTCACTTAAGATGAAACAGCAAATAGTGTGAAAAAGCCTGGGTAAAAAGAAGTGAAAGTAATCTGCACAGGGTAGTTTATGTGTATAGATTGTTGCAGAACAGATTGCACGTCCATGCAGTCAAAAACACTGCATTATATGAACATACCTTTAAAAATAATTACTGTTTTTTAACTAAAATTGTCTATATCCTGACCTAATAAAACCATATTTTTTTTGTTTAAAAACGAAAGTTGGAACACAATCCGAAATGCACAGACAGATTAGGTAAAACTTATAATAATATAGTAATAAAATACTTTGAAATGTTATAGAGATTTTGTTTTTCACTTTGTATTCTGCTTTCACACACCATTCTGATTCGTTTTTTTTTTTGTTTGTTTTTGGTTGGTTGGTTGGTTGGTATGAATATTTTTTTTTTTAGTTTTAACCTCTATGTTATGTCCTGTATCTAGTGTTTAATTTATATTAGTGGAATTGGAGCAATCTGAACTCCCTTTCCAATACCATTACAATTGAAAACAGAAGATAACTAAGTGACTCTTTGTCTGTTATGATGTGCTCTTCTTTAACAACTTGCAGTTTAGTGCAGTGCTCTTTTTTTCTTTGCAACAACCAGTTGCATTTGATGACAGGACCAGTGCATGTAGGGGTGCTTTGACTAGTCATTGTTACATGGAAGAATGGCAGGATGATTGGTTTGCATACATGTCAACATGTACGTATTGGCCGTAAATTATAAGGATTCTAAGTCATTTTGCAGGTATATGGACGTATAGAGCAATCTGACGGATTTTTTTCAAGTCTTACAGATTTTTTCAAAACCTCATTTTCAAATTTATCTAACATGTCAGAGCCTGTAGAATGATTTAAAAAACAATAAATAACATCAAATAGCCATCTTCCAACCTGTTCTTCTGCTAGAAATAACTTTAGAAGTTTTTTCCGCTCTGCTTTCCTCCTCCTCCTGCTGCTTTGGAGCAGGCGCTCTCATGTCCGCAGCCGACAGACCCCCCCGGGTGCCAGTTGTACAGATTTTTTTAGGCTTTTTCTACAGGTAAATGTCCGAAGAGGTTGACATGTAAGGGTTTGTGTCTATGCATCTAATAACCCATTGATTGAAGTTTTCAAAATAAAAATGTGCATGACCAGGTGTTTACATTTTTCACAAAGAGTGATTTTTCCCCCTCTCATTTTAATACGAAGCCTCACATTCCTGCTTCAAGGATATTACACGTGTGATTGTTGGATCATATTTATGACAGCAGCTTCAGCATATTTTGGCCTTGGAATATAAACATCAGCATGTAAGTGTTTATAAAAAGGGGCAATCGTCAATATACAATATAATGAAAAAAAAATGTGATGTACAAATAAAGCCTACTGTTGACAATTTAAATACAACTTCTGCACACTTACTCTTAGAGGAAGAGTCATTTCCAGCAGGGTTATAGAACTCATTCACATTATAGTAATGTCACATCCTGTGGATGGTCTTTGCTTTGTCCTTCTGTCCCTTCTCCAAACCTTATTTTGGGCTTATTCTAATGTAGACCCTCTGCTTTCTAATAGTATTCCTTATGACCTTTTGCTATTCAGGTATTTTTTTATTAAAATATTGTAGCAATTCTAATTTGTCAGAAAAGGCAAAGGTGTAGGTGTGTGTGTGTGGACATTCCCTGGTTCATTGAAGGGGTGGGCTTCTGTGACATTAAGTGATTGGAAGTAGATCTGGATGGCACACAGGGGCTGGGTGAAAAGGGAAATACAGTAACAGGACATCATTTCTCTGTAGACCAAGCCTACTAACACTCTCCACCTTACCTCCCTTCTCTTGCTTTCTGTCTTCCGGCACTATTCCCTTGCTGCGGGTGGTCACCAGAGACCAGACTGGTACTGATTTATTCCCCCTCTCTCCTGTCCTCTGCCTGACTGCTTCTGCAATGGAGAAATTTCCGTTCTCCCTTTTTCTCTTCTCAGCAGCAGCATTAGAAATAAGGCAAGGAAAGCTGAATGAGAAGGCCAAACATTAGAACATCTACTACCCTAATACACTGTCTGAATCTGTCTGCTACTTGACTGCAGCTCTCCTCTTCCCGACAATGTCTTCATCAAGGGGAATCTGTATGCAGTATATACGGAGTCACATTTATAGGCCTGGAAGAAGCTATTATTTCAAAAATATCTGCTCTAATTTAAGATCATTTGAATTATTTTAACTTAAAAAAGTAAAAAAAAAATGACAATGGTGTAGAATGTACTTCATGATGTAGTTCTTATATATATATATATATATATATATATATATATATATATATATACACATATATTAGTCACACCCTACCCCTATTTCCCTGGGGGCTGGGTGGGTGGGTGGGAATTTATGGTCCACTCATATCTCAAACCAATGTCAAACAGCTCTTTCTGAATCTGAGTTTCAGCCTCTTGTTGGAACCTCAGTTGGCACCTTAGATAACATTTCCCCAAGATGGGTGATGAGTATGGTCCTTTAATAGTGGGAACACGCTCTAGTCGGTCATTTTCCTGTTAAAGATCACTTTTCAAGTTAGCCACTGCAAGGGTGTTGTCATGGTGTAGCAGACCAGATGCGAACAGATCCCTTCATGCCAGAACATACCCATCTATATACTCATGTAAACCATAATCTGGCTTGAGGGGTATGTATTGGCATAGGCCAAGTTATACCCCAGATAATAAATTGGCCTAGGTCCCAGTAGACTCAGTGTATAAGCTAGCCTAGGCCCCTTTAACTATTGGTAAAGTCTGAACTGGGGGTATACTATGGCCTCGTACACCAACCCTCCATGCAAAATTAAAGAGACATGTCAACCATGACAACCCCACAACTATCAGAAGCTTCAAGATCTCAGGGCAGATCTTGTTCAGTCTTGGCGCCCTGCCACTGAGGAGCTTTTTAACTACCTCAGCAACATCTGCCATGGTAATGAACTCACCCTCCATGAGTTCCCAGCCACTGCTTCCTCAAAGGTGGACATGGTGACCAGATTAATGAGGTCCTCCAAGTGTCTCTTATGCCTTCCAACAATATCCCCAGTCCAGGTTAGCAGCTTTCAAATAGCCAGGAACAGAAATGCAGATATTTTAGACTATTAGGTTTATTATCCACATGTTTTCATTTACTAAAATGGTAATAATTTACATAAATTTAGGGAATAAATTAGGCCACTATGAGAATTGGATCTTTTTGTATTTATTTTATTTTATTTTATTTTTAATTTTTTTATTTCTGATATTGCATCATATTAGTACAAAAAATTAACAATTCTCAATTGTGGTCTAAGCACATCCCACAAACAAATAAACAAAATAAAATGAACTGCAATCTTCTCCTTCTATTCAATTTCTGCTCTGTAGGCTGTTGTCTTGGAACACTTATTTTCAGCAGCTGGCACTTTCAAAATATTGATTTTCATTTAGACAACTTAATGTTTCTCAATCATGAACATTCCATTCCCTCATTGTCCCCTGCCATCATACTTGTTCTTTTATGTTTTCTTTTCTCACCTCATAGAGATTATTTTATTTTACTCATACTTAAACAATTTCCAAAAAACAGCAAATAAATGGAAAGTGAGCAAAGTGTTGATCAATCAGGTGATCTAAAACACACAGGCAAGCAGTGCAAATACATTTCCCACCAACAGTTTTCCTTTTCCAACCTTACATTTCATTACCTCTTGGTAGCTGTCCAGTCGAACAGGGATAAAAATTGCACCCCAAACATCATATGTTAGGGATGATTTGTTGAGCAGGAAGCTTGACAATTCAAAGACTTACACCACTCATGCTAGCGCTTGAGATCAGGCCTGTTATGGCGGCTGCACGTCCATAAAGATTGCTCATCTAGTGGAAAACAGCTACCTAGGCAGGAACAAAGAGCATGATGCAGAAAGTGTAGTAAATACTCAGGGAGATATATAGGACTGGATGACCTGGGGACTGTAGATTTATGATCATGATGAATCCAAGAAAATGGTCTCAGTGAAGGGTATTTTATAGGGTATACAGGGATTATTCTTGTTAAACCAAAGATCAACATGTCATGACCAAACATTATTTCACTTTGAAAATACAAACAGAAAATCACTCTTTTTTCTAAAAAGTGAAAAGGAAGAATCTTAATCCACAAGTAGACAGGAAGGATGTTTTTAAAAGCACATTTGTAATATAATATAAATCTGTGAAAGGCTCTATCAAAGTTAAGCAAAACATAAAGAATGAACTACATTTACATTGAAGCAGGAAAAAAAATATTACAATTGTCACAGGGAGCTGGTGCCCATGTTCAAGAGTTATTGAACAGGTTGGTTGCTAATCCATTACAGGAACTTATCGACTCCAAAACACAAATTAAACATAATTATTTAATTAAGTTTGGGCAATTTTGGCTATTTTTATTTGTTTGTTCTGCATATATTTTCACCTTCTGGTTTTAATAAACTGCTTCAAACATCCATAATAAACAAAATTTTGTTAACAATTTGTTAATCTTTTTTTTAAAGAGTACTCTAACAGCTGCATTTAAAATGTACGAAACTGTGTGAGAGACAATGAAGCTTTGTTTTTGACAATTATTTATTTCTTGCATACATTTTTTTAAAACATTATTATTTGAATTTGGAGAAAAATACAAAAAATGTTGAAAGTTGATTTTTTTATTTTATTGTACCACAAGCCTACATCTATACATTCTCAACTGCATGAATTATGCCACAAACCACCTTTCTGAGCACTCCAAAGAATCCTGCTAGTTCACTTTTTTCACTTTGTAAAGTCCCATGCCCCACCAAACACCCCTTACCCTAGCCACTTTTTAGCCTGTCTCTTTCATCTTTCTTCCAGCTGTCCCCTGAGGTGAAGGACACTTGCAGATGAAAGAATGAAAAGAGACGAGTCATAGTGAGGACAGCTCCTGCTACGCTCAGGCCACCACACTACACACTGGCTGACTGGCCACTACTTACTAGGATCAAACTGCATGTGCACACACACACACATACAGCACTGTTCTGTCACCTTTGGTTCCATCACCATTCAGTGCCATCATCTCCAGAGAATGTTAAATGAGTCAAACTGGCAGCAGAGGGAGAAGGGGCTTGACGGAGACAAACATCAAGGAAGCTCTGGCACTGACTGAGAACTAAAGGACGTTGTGGGCATAGGACTTTGACATGACAAGCCCTACTACTTTTGCATTTGCTAAAAGGTTCAGACTGGACCCATCAAAACAAGAAATTGAGAAGGCTAAGATGTGCAATAGAGATGATAGGTTTGAAGGATTACTTCCAGATAGTAATTTTTAACAGACAGGTGAGTTAGATGAATTTCTTATATGGTGCACTTGAAGCAGTGCATATTAAAATGATTTAAAATGATGTAAATGAAGTATATGTGAATGATAAGTATGCAATCAGAGTTTTTACATTTACACTTTGTTAAAAAAATGGCTTTATTGTCAAAATTCCAGTCCAGAAAAAGAAGCCTACAGTTTGTGTTTCATGAAATAAAAGGCCAGACAATCACTTGTATATCTTGTTTTCTATGAAGACTTAATATTGCTTATTAAAGAAGCTGTCATCTTACTGTAGCTGTGAGTAGACAGTGTTCTCTTAATAGTGTATATACTCTGACAAGGGCATTTTTTTCACTCTCTGTCTCCCTTTCACTAGAGTTTGTGTTTTTAAATAACATGAAATGACCTTGTAACCCAAAAGTTTAGTTTTGAAATATTCCTTTGTGAAAACTATCTAGTAATATTTGTTTTTTATTCCATTAAAGTTTGTTTCCAGATTCCAAGATGGTGGAGGGTCCTTCCTTTGCACTCAACCTTCAGGAACTCTGCAAATTACAACTTGTCTTTGCTCATTATTTTCAGCAGGTCTGTAAAGCAAATTTATGCCTATTCTCCACTCTATTCTCTTTCCACTGATGCTTTACACTGATGCTCCCCTTCATTTATTTTGCAAATAAAGACATTCAAGTAGGCCTCTTGGATTTTTTTGGTCTGGTCAGATTTCTGACCAGACCAAAAAAAGATAATAAATTTGAAAATTGCTAAATTTTGCAAGTAAGAGTCTCTGCAGTCAACAAGTGGCAGTTTCTTGGGTGTAGGGCACAGTTTGGTTTAGCTGTGATTGGTCAGATTGAGTTGTAGGCAGAGTTTTTTTGGTTAGATTGCTGTTTGGGCATGGTTTGTGTAATTTGTGACTGGTTAGATTGACATATGGGCATAGTTTGGGTAAACTGATTGGTTGGATAGACTTTTGTGGGTGTAGTTTGGGTGAAGGCAGCTGGGGAGAAATGCAGATCAGATCGCTAATCAGGATTCCTTGAGCAAAGCCCAAAGAATATAGAGTGGAGCTCAGGTACAGTATGCACTCAGTGAGGACTCTGATAAGCTCCTTCACAAAAGAACATTCACCAGTCATCTGCTCGACAAGGCGGACACTAGGATTCTCTGAGTAATGCTGCGTTTACTCCGAACGTAATTTCAGCTCCAAAAACATGTCTAACGCTTCAAGTTGGACGCTTGTGCACTTTGAGACCTGAGTCATAATTGCTCTTGATGTATGTCACACATCGAGAGCCTCTTGTTTTCCTCCTCTGCTTGTCTCTGTTTAATGGCAGATGAAATCAAGGAAGAGGTTTTGCTTTATTTACTGAGAGAAAAAGCACGTCACACTCATCACATAATTATTTCATAATTAATTCAGCAGATAATTCAGAGATGTTCTGAGTTTGGTGAGTTTCACCACCCAGGAGCTGCGAGATGACGAAGCTTGCTTTCCAAACTATTTTTGTCCAGAGCTCAGTTTGATGAGGCGCTGACCTGCATTGGTGCCCACATCTCCTGCCAGGACACTAACTACAGACACTCGATTTCAGCTAAATAACTCCTGTTCATCTGTCTCAGAATAATGGACATCATTCAGGAAACTTCAGAAAATGTGTCACTACGTCACACAGTGGAGTCTTTCTGATTGGTTGATGCGCCGCGTTGAGCTGCAAAAGTTTACATTTTCCAACTCCAGTGTTCGACACACATTTGTTGTGAACACAATATCAAGCCCAGAGGAGGAGAAGCCCCCGCTTGTAGAAGATTCAAACTTGTTCCTGCACAACGGCCATTCACCAGCCTTCTGACTGACCAAGAAACTACTACAATGTACTGTAAGGAGTAGAAAGTACAGATAATTGAAGTAGAAGCAAAAAGTAGCCTGAAAAATAATTATTCAAGTAAAGTACAGATACCCAAAAATTCTACTTAAGTACAGTAAAGAAGTATTTGTACTTAGTTACTTTACAACTCTGCATTTATCATAGAATTTGCGTATAAATAAACTGACGTATTTTATGATGTAGGTCGAAAATGAGCTTCCCCTCCTTGAAAGACCAGCATCCGCCACCGATATATATATATATATATATATATATATATATATATATGATGCCTTGTACTTGTAATGATCCAGAAGCTGTATTTGGCTTTTGGCTTTTTTTTAATGACCTTTACTTGCAGTACTTGCATGTTCTCAACACAGTCTGTTGTCAAGTACAAGGGTGTTGAGAAAAACTTTAAAGTTTATTCTTATCCCACAAAGAAGGAACCTGATTTAGCTTTTACCACCAATGTAATGAAGTCTGAACAACTACATCTGAGCAAACATTACATGAGACTTTGTGATTGTAATATGTATTATTCAGTCTTGTGTGTTTTTTTTGTACCCTATTGCTAGTGCAAACTTTCAATCCTAAGGTTTTATAAGAAAAAGATGTATGTGGTTAATTCCAGGTAATAAAATGAGGTAATTACAACTCATTTTAAGACCATCATTTGTCATTTGTTATATTTCCCAGCAGTACCTGACATCAAGCCAGACGTTTTAAAGCTAATAGTTAAACAAGAATAGGATGTGACATTTTAGGGGAGTGGTGACACAGAGGTTAGAGAAGATGAGTCTGTGTGAAGGTCGCCTGTTCAACTACCTGAACCAACCAGCCCCATTCTGAGCCCCTGAGCAAGGCCCTTAACCCCTCAGCTGCTCCCTGGGCGCTGTAATTGGCAGCCATGTGTATTCACACGTGAGATGGGCAAAATGTAGAATTAATTTCCCCTTTGCGAGACAATAAAAGCTAATAAAGTCTGAAAGTAAAAAATATATATATTTCTGAGTGTTGCACAATCTGACTTTGGTGTGAAATTGCTGGAAATTCTATTTCTCGTATGATTGACAACTGCCCTGAATGTTTTCAACTTGTCAGTAATTTTGAAAAAAATACCTTCCATTCCCTCTCAAATTGTTGGGTAGGAAAAATGAAATTTCTAGTAACACAACTGATGGATTTGTTACATAGTTTACCTCACACCCATATACTCCCAAATGTGTCAAACCTTCTGCTCACACTTCCTACTTACTGATGGTCAGTTATTCAACTCAATCAATATCAACCCCTCCACCCACCCCTCCAACACTTCATCTTGCATATTGTACCAGACAACACTACAAACAAGACTGGTTGGGCCCCATGGCAGGACCCAACCTGCACAGGGAATGAGCTGAACATAATACTGAGAATTTGGACGTAACTCTTACTGCATAGCTCACAAAAGCAATTGTTTCACGCCATACTTCTAGATTCAACAAAATGTTGAATGTTGTGAAACCCAAACCCCCTATTGCTAATGCATATATGTAAAAAATGTGTTTGCTGTTTAGATGCTATACCTTATAGAAGCACATTATTTCACTGCCTGAATTTTACCCCTTAAAAGTTGATTGTTTCATTAAAACTGTCATCTTCTAGTTGCAAAAACAGAGAAATGGATTTGTTTGCACACAAAGTCAAGTTAGACGCAGTTACACTCTCTCTCTCTCTCTCTCTCTCTCTCTCACATACGCACTGTTAGCTGGCCAGGAATGGAAACAGACAAGCTAAGCCTTTGTATTCCCAGCACAGCAGAATTAAGACTGAGTGCTAACAGACACTCCCAGTTTAACCACATTACTCTTAAAAAATGTTACACAAACCAGAGACATCTCTGACAGCGCAACATTATCCCCACAGTTACAATTAATTACCCACACGTCCTCCCCATGCATGCCATTTACATATCTTAACAAAGGCAGGGGAATCTGCCAGGTGGGGAAACACAGGTTAGTTAGGCATGCCAGGGAGCATGCTGATGTGTGCGCGTGTGTGGATTTATGTGCGCAACACCCATGCTAAGATGTAACTGATAAAAGAAAACAAATTTATACAGATTAGGCACTGATATTTAGCTAAGACAACGCAAAAAATGTTTTCTCTCCAAAACTTCTGCTTTCTTTTCACTTCTGCTGCATGTACAAATATGTGTGTCTCTGCAAATGTGTGTTGACATTTAAGTGCTGCTGCCAACAGCCTTTGTCTTTATATGTGTGTTTTCTTTTCCTTGCTCCTTTCTTCTCCATTATTTTTACCTCTTGTTTCCTTCTGTCTCTCATTTATAATGGGGCGAGGGAGGCTTGAGATAAAAGAGGCGAGCAAGGAGACAGAGTGAGCGGTCACACTGTGTGATGCTATCTGCTATCCACAACGCATTGCAAGTGGACGCCTGACATGTTCTATACATCTTTCCACTCTGGCGCTCATTAAACAAATGCCCGTTGATATATCGCCCTCAAGAAATGAATTTTTACCTCTGTGTATGGGTCCAGCTCTCTCTCAGTCCTTGCTCGCCCTGTGATCTCCTGGGTCCATGTAAAAATGCACAAACACCACTAAACATGCTGCACACCCAACTCCCCCTCCCCAACACACACACAGACAATATCCAAAAACAGAGATAGCATGAACACACTCACCATGTACACACTTATTTCACCCCACAGGGCAACTGGGGCTGTTTTTGCTGCTATCTGCCGGGCATGACAAGTTACCTATGAGAGCTGGCTGCATGCAATGAAGCAGATATGATTACACAGATAGCTTGAGTTCATAGGTATAACAACAGACACTACAATTTATTTGCTATAACCAAGGCCTCTCCTATTGGTCGTCTAATGCTCCACTTTTCCATAACTTTGATAAGGAATTGTTGGGTTTTAGACAGATTTAATATCCTTGTTACCTTCTGTACCTTTATCCCTGTTAGAGATGTTGGGGCCTTAACTTGGTGAAACTCAATTTTCTTCCTCCACTGCTTACATAGTGTGAAGTTTACAGAGCTTTCTTAGGTTGACATAAATCATCATGACCTGGATCTTTGGCATACATCACAGAACATACTGCTTGTGTAGTAAAGAAAAGCTTATTCTTCATAAAAAAAAAAAAACTTTATTTAAAAAATGATGCACTGTTAAAATGGTTCCTATTTCTTCTTACTGTTTTTAAAGAGCAGTCTTTATGATTGACAAGCCTAAAGTGAAATGATACATTTTTTTTCTACACAAGATGTAATAAAAAGCTAAATTAAACATATTTAATTAAAGCATTCCTATTTTATTTTCTGATTAATGTGTCCGTTGAAACTTGAGGGGTGGTGGCAGCAGGGTTGTTATGTGTTTTCCAGGCACATAGTTCAATTCTAAGTACCTCCTACCATTGTCGACTCTACCACTCCCACTTCAGTAAATCTTCAGAACAATGCTAGGTGTGTGTGTGTGTGTGTGTGTAGGTGTGTGTGTGTGTGTGTTTGGGGAAGGGGGGGTGGAGCTTGGCTGCAGACTGAGCTCCAGGGAGGGGCTTTGTATAAGTAGGCAGTGCTATGTACCAGCTAGTGTAGGCAGCTCCAAATGGCTACCACAGATGGGATAAATTACTATTTGAAAGTTTCCGGATTTCGAGGAGTCATTTCTTTCTTTCACGTCATTCTGTTAGTTGGGTGGAACCATGTGTCCAAATGGCTCATCAAAGCCTGCAACTCGGTTACTATTGTTCATTGCAAGGAGTCATTCAAAACAATTTAGATCGTTCATGAACGTCTCTAACAATCTCTAACAGTGGGAGATTCAAGGATTGCTCAAACATGCAGGAATGAGTCAAAGCAACACTAGGTATGTTTTGATGAGGTATTGACATATAACATGGTGTAAGTGTAAGTTGACTTTGCATAATACGCCCCCTTTAAGAAAAACTAAAGTTGTTTTTTCAACACAACATACACATTTATTACATTCATGTCAAATGTAGCTTAAACTTAATGAATATACGAGCATATTCTCTTTGAATATTCATGTTATTCTTTTATTAATTTTATTGTTTTTATATTATTTTTTATTTTCTTTATTTGTTTTTTCAATATATGGGTAAAATTAAACTGTCTATGTTTCACATCAACAGGTCACCTTGTAAACAAAAAAAAAAAAAAGCATTTGTCAAAATGGGAACACAAATCTTAAAGTACATAGTTTTTATTTGTGACTATTATAATAAAGGCTATTTAAAACACCACACAGACTAATTTAAAGCATAAGAAGTGTTGACATATTTTAACCAATGAAAGTTATTTCTGTTATGTAAGTTTTTCTTTATGTTCTCAGAAGATCAAAACAGTTAATTTCCTCTTGTAACCTTTTTGTCCTGACATTTTTAAATATTAATGTAAAATTGATGTGTAACATGTATACTCAGTAAGCATAAAAAGTGAAATGGCAGCCCAAAAGATTATCCTCAATACTAAAATAAATTTATTCTTCTTTCTGCCCAGACTGGACAGCTGAGAGTTAGTAGGCAAGCCTTAGCCCAGTTTGCCCTTGCATGCATTTGTTCAGTGACTGGTTGCTCTCATTAAAGCTTGCTAATGCACTTGTAAAACAGTCAGCAGAAACGATAGATCACTGCATGTGGCAGAAACAAGGTGTGTATAACGAGGAGGAGGAGGTGTACAAAACATGGGAAAAGAGTAAGTGTTTGTGTGTATGTGTGTGTGTGTGTGTGGGGGGGGGGGGGGTTTTTGACACAGACATTTAATTATAAAACATGAAT
>JARVGW010000322.1:21472062-21496177 GCA_031762495.1 Anablepsoides rubrolineatus
ACAGGACATAGTGACAATGTGAAAAAATATGTTAAAAATATATATTTAAAAAAGTTACATACTGCACCTTTAATGCTCTTTTCATATTTAAAAAAAATGTACACATATGTACATATTTTACATTTACACATTTTAAACATCTGTGCTTTTTAAAATACATTCCACACATTATCCTTTTTATCACCTTACACCACATCAACCCTTTTCTTCTTTTTTTTTAGAATATGTTCACACTACAGGTAAATGTGGTCAAAATCAGATTGTTTTGCCCAGTTATGCAATGAATCAGATGTTTTGCAAAGTAACTCTGAAGACTCATGTCTCATTTCATCTAACTGAAGTGGTGGTGTTCTAAACGATTCATGCATTTAGGGTAAAGGGCGGCTGTGGTGGAGTGGTTAGGGGAGTAGTCCTGGAATCGGAAGGTCGCTGATTTGGTCCCCCGTCCAGGCGTTTCAGTTGTTGTGTCCTTGGGCAAGACAATTCACCGGAAGGCCACTGGTTCATTTTCCTGTCCAGCCATTTCAGTTGTTGCGTCAAGACACTTTGCCTGCCTTGCCTACTGATGGTGGTCAGAGGGTCCGGTGGCACCTGTGCATGGCAGCCTTGCCTCTGTCAGTGTGCCCCGGGGTTGCTGTGGCTACAGTGTAGTTTGCCATCCAGAGGGACTTGATAAAATGCTATATAAGTTCAGTTCATTTATAAAGGTAACAACCTTACCTGTTTCATTTTCAATCACAGAACTCCACATCTTAATACAGAACAGAGGTCCAGTTGCTTCATCTTTGGTCTTTTCATTTTCCATGTCCTGGATGACTGAGAATCTTCAACAACAGATGATGCTAAAGTAGAGTTGGACTGTGTCAATACTACCGTGATAGGATTGATATTGAGTTTATTTTTCGCTTTGCTCAAAAAAAAAAATGTTAAGGGTTAAATTAAATGTAAATTCTGGACCTAACAGGCAGGTAAGATAATAATTTAATCATGTCTGATTGCATAAGAATTTCAAAACAACACACATAGCATATGTGGCTACTTAACAAAAATGGCTGGGTGTGACGTTACTTCTTCTGCGCAAACTGGGCCTCTCAGAACTGATAACAGTTCATACCGAAGGAGGTCACATTTTAAGAATAATGTGATATGCCATGCAACAAAAAAAAAGGATATAACAAAAAAAAAAAACCTAAGACATGCAGGGTGAACGTAAACTTTACATTACTTCCCTGCTTCCTGATCCACCTCATGTCTCCCTTCAGGACCTCTGGCACCCCCTAGGGGAAGCACGCCCCACACTTTGAATACCCCTGTTTTAGAGTATTTTGCATGCTGTGTTGATTTTACATGGTAAAATGATGTATCCATTTGAAGACTGCTATTTCTCGATTTTCTCTATTGGGAGAAATAAAGTATTCATCAAAGACTCTTGAATTATGTGAACACTGTTATTGATATTTACACAGCATTACTTTTGCATCATGATGCACACCAACTGGAAATGTTCAGCATGTTTAACTTTGGAACACATGTTTCACACATAATGAGCTGCAGTGGACTATAGACAGTGTTCCAACACAACCAGTCTTCAGTATAAATAGCCATAGACAGCTATGTGGGGCTGGATTTGAGCCCAGGTTGCATCTGGATGCATTCTGCATAAAACAAATGTCAAATATTTTGCCTGCTGTGAAGGCCCCTGCATAATTGGCTATGAAATTACCAATATTTCAGCTGTTGACTATGAGATAAGCTCCGATATGAACAGGCATTAGTTTGATTCCTTTATGAAAATTTCTCCAAAAATGCTTTCTCTCCACCTGCTCTTTTTTTCTTTTTTTGTCTTCTTGCCTCATGAGCAGTCAGCATGGTTGCACAGTCACAACGTGGGTATGCAAACAGATGTTGACAATAGCATCACACAGGCACATTAATTGCCACTAAATGTTAAGATTAAGCAATCAGTGATTTCAGTTCAGGTACAGTAAATGAACGTAACTCTGTGTAATTCTCTCCAAGGGGGAACAAAAAACTGTGAATTTGCAAGTCCTCTGTAGTGTCTGTGAGTAAATGTGCACAAGAACCACTGCAGTTTAGTGTGTATGAGATGTCAATTGATCATTGGGGTGCTGATCAATAGTATTTTAGACTCATAACAGCCATCTGTATCATTCCTTGTAAAGCACAACATACAGGTTTGTGTTTGTGTGCATCTCTTTTGCTCATGAAACAAATAAGACATCACACAATTTTTATTAAATGCTGAAAAATAATCAACAAGTAGATAACTTTACATTAATGTAATGAATGATAATCATTGATGTAAGGCTGAAGTTATGCCCCTTGTAACTAAGGATAGTGTTTTAAGAAATGCCACAATGGAAAAGTTTGTAATATCAAACCACAAAAATGATCAAATAAATAAATAAAAAACAAAAGTCATATTTTTATTTAGGTGTCTTTTAGAGGTGGCTGGGACTATTTTCTTTTTAGTTTTCTCAGTTCATAAGAAATGCAGAGCAGTCCCTCACCCCCCACCTGTTGCTGCAAGCTGTCATTTAGTTGTGTGTAGTCACTAGAAAAAAAATAAAAAAATAAATAAACTAAATTTCCTTCTCGTGAAAACCTGGTTCACATTTTTGTTTACATTGCACGTGAGCTTGAAATTTGGGAACACTGGTAGTAATTTATGTCATGATGTAAGATGGAACACTTATCATGCTGGACTATACATACAACTTTTTGCTACAGGAAAATAAAACATCACAAAAACTAACAGAGACATCAGTAACAACACAAAGAAAATAAGCGTCAATGCTCTAATTATTCTATTCGGACACTAAATAGAGAGGCATATTCAATTCCTATAGCCTCCTGGACGTAATAGGATCATATAAATGAAAAGTCATCAACAGAAGTTGCAAAGAAGGCCTCAATATGATTGTGGATCAAGAGGGACAAACAGTGGTTTAATGCTTTTTGGACATAGTCTTGTAATTGATCACTTCCAGTTGGATTGGCTGGGAGAGGGAGTCTGAGATTGAATATCATCATTAAAAAAAGGCAGAGACATTTTTGATCAAGGTTATACCATCATAAATGGGCCATAGTCTCAGGCAAATGGATTAAAAGGGGTGAAGGTCTGCAGGAAATTATTTTTAGAATAACATTTTGGGACATTTAGATCTGAGTTATGTAACGTAATGTAAAGTGCATTATGAGTTCAAAAGAGGATCAGTTGAAGTAAAACTTCACATTACTTTCTTCGTGTCTTCCTGTCTGTTCATTTGAAATTTGCTTGCATAAAACAAAAAGTGATAAATAAGGAGGGAAACATGTCAAACAAAGTATTTGGATAGTGTTGCTCTTCTTGTTTTTTTTCTGAAGTTTTTATTTTTTACTTTTATTTATTTATTTTTCATTTTCCCCTTTTTGGTAGGGTGAATGGTAGGAAAGCAATATCCTCTTGGCCTTTTAATCATGGAATGACGGGCCCTGGGCCTGTCTCTGTATGTGTGTGTGTGCGTCTCAACAGTCACCCCATTGATCAAAGCCAAAGCTGGTGTGATGGGATAGAGGGACAAGGCAGGCTGTGGACATACCAACTTCTCGGCTCCCTGCCGTCCTCCTCACCACCGCTCAGGCCGGCGTGCAGCCATTTGTCAATGTTTTATCTGATTCCAGAGGTATTGGATCTATCAGTCATTGCGTATGAGAGAGGAGATTGACCTACTCCATGGGCATTTTTCTAAATTAGAACCAGCTGATACTGACGCGACATACCCTGCCATTGTACTGTAAGGTGACAAAAACATTGTAGCGGCCTCATTAATGTCGTGTGTGACACTGTAATTTGATTGCAAATGGGGTTATGGGAGAGGTAGGGGCAGGTGGGGTTTTGAGTTGTGTAAGACATGTTGAGGTGGTGTCCCCAGAAGCCTAAGTGGTTTCTTCTTTCGCTCGAGGTCTGAGATTGCCTTCTAGACTGACAAAGCACCTGCCAGAGATTCATCAATGATTCCATCCATCTGTCCATCAGCTTGGCGGTCCACTCGGTCATCAACAGGTAACGCCCGGTGGTCGGGTTGGCTGCCTGATAATTAAAGATGGGAAAACATCACACACTCTGTCAACCTGCATTAAGACCCATATTTATCCTACTTAACACAAAGCATGCATCACATGCATTACCTGCTTTGCATCACTTTTTTCTCACATTCTCTTTCCTTTAAAACACTATTTGCTTTTCATTTTAAGCATTTCTCCTTTTATTCAGTAAGTCAGTAATTACTGTTTGATTTTTTTTTATTATTCTGTTTTGGTATATATATCACTGTGTAGGTTTTAAGAAATGCAGTGGTTGAGCTAACAAGCACACATTTGGATACATTCCAACTAAACTGCCTGACTATTTTTAGATTGCTGGCAAACAGCAATAGTTAATTGCCACTTAATTAGCTGTTTTACCCACCATGCTTTGACCCACTTGGGACAGGTCTCTCATTAAAGGCAAAGTCTCATTGTGGGTTCTAAGAAACATTTTGTGAAGAAAAACACAATTATCAGCATTTAGATTTGTATGGTTTAGAATAGGTGTTATTTAGATTTATTTTTTCAACTTCACAGCTTGTTCTCCAAGGAATAGTTGGTTGTGATTTTGTTTTTCAAACTTTTAGAGTTTACTTTTGGTTTGCAGATGATGTTTCTCCAAAAACAATCCTGTACTGAACTCATGAAACACTTTTTTCTTCTCAGTAATAAGCCACCATGCATTGAACCAGGTGAATTTAACTTTCAGTAGGTATTTTAAAAGTGATTTTAAAAACAGAGCTGGTGAAAATCAAACAGGGCCATTCTCATTTGTATGGAGGAGACTTTGAGTGATGTCATGGTGGTTGTGTTTCTGATTATTGGTGATGTTTTGAAGCCCCAAAGGGCCCCCTTCAGTAACAGTTCAGACCCAGTGAACATCCCTTGCTCTGCCTCAGCGCCCTCCTGGCTACATCAATATGCCCCAAAGCTTCACTACAAGCCAAGACACACAAGCATGCTGCTGCTCTATCAATAAGACCTGAAACTGCAGACATTAGGGTGATTGAGCTTTGATGGCAGAGAAGATAAGCTGTTTTCCTTGTAAACTTTTCTCTTGCACTATCAGTCACACTTCAAACTGGCAACTCAGGCACCCTGGATCTGAAAACGTACAGTGAACGCTTTTAATTCTGCTTGGTTCGATGCCCCTCGGTCTCCCTCCTTGTCTGGCTGCGAATCAGTTTCCACTGACTAAGAGCAAAACGGCAGAGATGTGCGGCTTCTACCGCACAGATATTGGCAGTGTGTCATCGGAATGAATGAACCGCTCTTGCATTGCAACTGCCAACTTGTCAGCTGCGAACCGGAATGCATGACTGACACCCCCTGATTGGTCGATTTAATATAGAGAGATGGAGGGAAGTAGATGGTTGTCTGCCTTCCATGTGCTCTGCAAGAGCAGAAGATGGAGGGAGAGGTGTAAGTCTATTTGTCGAAGACATGAAGCGCTAACTCTCTAGGTATGGGCCTATACGCCTTGTTAGCGAGAAGACTTTTTTCTCCCCTAAATTCAAAGAGTTAACATGCAGTTTGTTAGCACTTCACCCTGGGCGTTCCTGACAAATCGACTCAGGCAGTCATCTGATGGTCTGGCAGAAAAAGACATTTCAAAAACTGGTGTCAGACCAAAATATATGGACTTGTAAGTAAAACCCAAAGGTGCTGGCTGATTGATTCTCATAGAAGACCAACTGTATTGATACAACCTGCTGTTTGGAGACATGCATAAAAAATGTATCCCTATAAAACATAAGTGTGTAAACAAACTTATAATGAGAAAACACATTAACAAGTATTAGGCCAACAAGTGTTGGCTGTGGACATATAATCCAGCACCCTTTTAGGATAGCTCAAACATATGTATAAATTTAATGCATCTTCACATTTTCAGATCTCACAGGACACCCACAGAGGTCCTGTGTCAATGGTTTAACTTTTTTTGTGAAACAAAAGAAAACACTGTAAAGCAGTTGGTGTGATTGCAAACTAAAAAGCTAGTGACCCAAGGTTTTCAAAGCAAAATTATACATAATTGAAAAAGAGAATCAAATTAGAGAGAAATGCTCCAATTTAAACCCTGATGTCAGCTGTGCACACAGTGCAACATTTCCTTCTGTTTGTCCTTTTGGCTTAACTTATTCACCAGAAAAAAATGTGCTGCAGTTTTTGTTTTTTAAACAAAGTGATGCATTTTTCATTCAACTTAAAAGTGAGGGTAAAAAAAAAGAAAAGAAAAATATATGTAAAATAAACATAAACAAATATATATAAAATGACAATTATAACAAAACATGACATAATCAAATCTGTTTCCTTTGTTTATGTTTCTGCAAGCAGGTGAGACTTTATGAATGTTTCTACTTCTCCTTTGGCCTATTATCATCAGTGATTAGAAACACCAGTTAACGTATAAACAGGTTGATTTAGCAAGCTGGCGTGTCTCATTTTATGATCAGCATTTTACATCATTATCATGAATTTGTTCTGATGGGGGGAAAAGGCTTTAAAGTATTTGTTCTCCAGCAAGAGCTCTAGTTTACTTTACTTTGAGAAACTGCTTTGCAGCTGGATGGTGACAGGCCAAAGAAGAACGCACTCTGTTTCAGCATGTAATTTCATGTTACTGAGATTCTAACATTATTGTCCCCCCCCCTCCCACCAATCTCCCTCCCGCGCTCCAATTTAGAGACAGATCAATATTCAGCTTTGTTTATCAAAGTGACAGCCCCTGGATATTGCATTTTGCATTTTTATGTTTTTCCTTTATAAGCGGGTATTAAAACATAATATATCTGAAGTCTTGGTTTTATGGGCTGACAAAGGGTGGGGAGGCACTGTTAATGGCGTAAAACAGTTGAGGAATGGTCGCAGCTCCGGTTCAAACGCTCATTGCTGCAAATATCCATCCCACACATCAGCATCAGTGTGTGCCTTAATGAAGACGCTCTCTTCTGGCAAGTGTCGTCGATAACAAACGAAAAACCAACAAGGAATTTCAGTAGGGGTTTGCATATGTAAGTGCACACATCGATATGAGTTTGACGCTCAAGTCCCAAATCATGCATTATTTGCAAACCAACCATAAAGAAATGACAATGGCAACCCCATGCATACAAATCAAAGCCCATTACCCATTTCAGCCTGTCAGTTAGCATGCTGGATGTGAAGGGAGACTTGGCCAAGGGGAGTCATACTCGAGGTCCTGACAAATGCTTCGGCTGATTCCCCTTGTGAGTGATGGAGCACTAACCCTGTTTAGCTTCTTTAATATACTTGTATTAGCATGAATAAGTAACGACGGTGTTCGGATGCTACAAATATTTGATTGTGCCTCCATAATAGGCCGGTATCTTCTGTCACATGATACCACTGCTACTCTCTCAGTGTCACGGCAGAGACAGACTGACATTGATCTTTATCACCTGTTCCCGAAATCAATAACCAACCTCTAGAGAGTGCCAAAGAGAGAGAGAGGTGAGTTGGTGATAATGGCTGATAGTGGTGAGAGTGCCATTTCAGATGTGCCAATCTGTGTTTAATTGCCCACTACCAAATGTGAAAGTTTTTGCCTCTATCTGTGTATGTTTGTCTGTACTATTAGCAAGTCACTAAACAAAAATTAAAGACACTTTCTGAAAGGAATCATTGGGTTGACATTTACAAGTTAATATATTTTGGAGTCAACCATGCTCAAGATGCCTGGCACAGCAAAGCAATATTAGAAAATAAAGGCTTTAACTCAGTCAGTTTCACAGATAGTGGCCTAAATTTTGACTTGTAAGTAGCTGATACCAAAAAACACAACTTATATACTGAGCTCTAATTGCAACAGATCTAATTTTGAAACTTTACAGAATTCATCACAGTCTGTTTGTTGGTAAAATATCTTGTAATGTAATCGACTGAAGTTATTTTACAACTGAAAAATGTTTGGAGCCAAACCAATTCAAGATGGCTGCCTCAGCTAACTGACCTCAGAAACCACAAAAATGTATATAACTTGGAAAGTTACACAGTTTTTTTAAGCTAAAACTGGTGTGTCGGTAGCTGAGGGATGTCACCCCAACCTTGCTTTGAGCACAACACATTGTGTGACATCTTTGGCATTAACTATTGGAGTCAACCCTATTTGACTGTTAGCAAAAAGAATAAATTTCAATAAAACTTTCAGAAAATATTGATTGGAGGGTGCATCTAACTGACAAACTTTGAGGATAAAACAAAAATTCAAGATGGCTGACAATCAAAACACAAAATTAACTCTAACAGATACATAATTTTACAGATATGCTAAATGTTGGCGTGGTAGTAGCTGACAGTTCCACTGTGTGAGATATTGCATTATTGCAT
Source organism: Anablepsoides rubrolineatus (assembly GCA_031762495.1). NCBI lineage: Eukaryota > Metazoa > Chordata > Actinopteri > Cyprinodontiformes > Rivulidae > Anablepsoides > Anablepsoides rubrolineatus. Next base: position 21,480,505 of record JARVGW010000322.1, read on the forward strand.
GACGTTATGCCTATTGTTACTTTCAAGAATGGTTAAAAATAACTAACTATTAGAGGTTGGAATCTTTTACTATTTAATCACAATCTAATACTGATTTTGTGATTTTTGGGGCCACCATTTGATTCAAAATCAATATTTTTATTCAAACCTGATAATGTGAGACCATTTCAACCTGAAAAGACTCACACACAGAAATACGGCAGTTAAACAGTTTTATTGATATGAGAAGGTTTTTTGGCGCTCGAGCCCCGGCAGAAGACGCGAGTGCAGTGAACTGCTGAGAGCTAGCAATCAGCTTAGGTTTTAGGTATAACATCTTCCCCCCGAGGCTCGGACACTGGTGGTGGTGTGGAGGCCAGAGGGAAGAGGTAGCCAGGAAGAGCCTGAGATGAAGGTGGAGAAGATGTGGAGGTGGGTTGAACACGTCTGGAGAGCCGATTGATCCTTGGGTGCTGAGCCTTTAGACCTGGATCCATGTGAGTTGATTAGTACGATGAGGCTAGGAACTGATGCTGATTGACGGCAGCTGGGAGCGTGACGCTGTGATTGGATGGAGCAGGTGAGATGGAGAGTGTCTTCCAGTCTGAATTTACGCCTAGGCTTCATTTGTCGTGTTCCCAAACTGCTTCATCTTCATTTTGCAAACCTTGCACACAGTGAAGCTCATGTCAAACTCAGACTTACTCAGTAAAAACCAAACTTAGCCCAAATCTTTGCATTCAGTGAAGACAGGGCCAGTTAAATATCTCTTACTTTCAGTTTTTTTTTAGTTTCCTCTTTGTTTTGGTGCTTTCTGCACATGCATATGTTCCAGAACCAGCTGTGAGGTGACGTCAGGACATCCCGTGTAGTTACAAATTGGAGGCAGACAGCCATTGGATTTATTTATTTATTTATTTATTTATTTATTTATTTATTTATTTATTCATTCATTCATTCATTCATTCATTCATTCATTCATTCATTCAATCAATTTTGGGACATTTTAAATTGATTCTGATTCTTTAAATGAGAAACACAATTCTGATGTGAATAGATTTTTTGGTACACCCCTAGTCATTTCTTAACATTTGGTGATTTTAGTCTCAAACTCTGGCATAAAAGGCAGCAGGTAAAATACATTCCAATAAGGAAAGGAAGACCTTTAATGTAAATCTATTTTTACACCACAAAGCATTGTCAGAGTGACCTCCGTAGCAATACACAAAATGGAGGAGAACAATTTCATACAGATCATATATTCAAGTTAGCTTTAATATATAATGAGAGAGCAAAGGTGTTTACAGGACATGACTAAATGCAATTGTTGGAGCAATATCAACAAATTAGCAGGTACGCAGCACTTAATCATACAATATTTATGCAAAACTGCAAACCAATGACATTTTAGGTTCACACATTTATGGAGAAATGGATAATTTTCCCCCTGAAAGACAAAAAAAAATGGATCAATTTACCAGTGACTGAGGTGCTATATTTTTAAAGTTAGTTGAAGCTACCAGCAAGCTAACAACATTATGTATTTTCTCTGTTCTAGCTCCACCTCCTCTCTCTCTATGATCAACTACTCAGACAGATTTTCCTCTGCATAAAAACAGGAAAAGAAAAAGAAGTTTATTTGTTCTAAGTTTTTCATATTTCCAGTTTATGTCACAGGTCACTGACAGTCTTATTAAAACACACAGTATGGGCAAAGAGGTAAACTAATGTCATTAAAGCACGAGTGTGACAGCTGCTTACTAAATAGCCAATTAAAGGTGTGAATGTATGCATTCTCAAACCAAATAATTACACATAATAATTAATGCAAACGCTGAGGGCGGTGGTCACATGTGAGGAGTGTGTGTGGGGGTTTTGTGTGTGTTAATCTGTTAGCTCCACATGCTCAACAATTACCAAAGAACAACTGAAGTGAAAAACTTAAAATGCCTTTCTCCTGTTTTAGTTGAAGAACACACGGCGATGTTTGTAAAACAAAATGAGCACTGAAAATAAAAACCTTGTAGATTTGTTAAAAAAAAGCTTTAAATAATCTTTCAAATTAAGTTGCAATTTATAAAATGCATAGTTTTTTCTATAATAAAAGAAAATACATATCTGTGTTTATTCTCTTTTGAACAGCTTTAATGTTAGAAACTTCAGGCAGTCGCCGGTCAGCCACGCTAAGATCTATCTGTTTAATAAAGCATCGACTCTGCGAGCAAACTTCTGTGCTTCCCGTCTTACATATGTCTGAACTTTATTAATTTCAGAGGGGATTTACAGGGAATCCTTAACCCTTTTCACACTCTGGCAGGGCCTTTTCAGTTGCCATTTCAAAGCTGTTCTCATCATGCCTTTAGTCATCACTACAGTGCAAACAGAGGCAGCTGTGTGTTATCACACGATGCAATGCTTTCAGGATAACACCACATTGATGTCAGAACAGAAATATGGATCCATACAATGCCTCCAATGATTTGTAGAATATGACACCCTGTTTTTGTGCACACACCTCTTAAATATGTGTAATTTTTTATCAAATGATTGGTGTTGTTTTTCTTTTTTTTTCATGTAAAGCAGACTTCTTCAGTCATCTTATAGGGCACTGTACAAATAAAATGCACATACATAATAAAATGCTAATTAGTTAATGTTATATGTTTAAGAAAACCTGCAGATAGTGCTGAATGATCAGTCTCCCATCCTGAGCAGCAAATGGTGACACTGGGAAGAAAAACCTCATTTAACAGGAAGAAACCTCCAGCAGAACCAGGTTTAGGATGAACAGCCATCTGGGGTTAAAGAGGACACAGACAAACACCAAACAAACTCAGTTTCTCCACTTGGCCAAAATACATTGTTTTCATCTTAAATTGTTTCTCAACAGTTTGCACTTCTTTGAAAATGGAAGAAGTCCTAATTGCTTTGAATTCTTGATTCTAAAGCTGTTTTGTTTTTTTATCAGCCAACACAGTAAAAACCAGAATAATGGCTCATTTCAGTCGGGAGCACACACAGGCCAACAAAGCACAACTCTCAGAATCTCTCTTTTTACAGTGTAAAACTGAAACTGACATTCATATTTTCCACGGAATTACACCTCATCCCAAATTCACTTTGAACAGTTGGAAATCTTAACTTCTTCTTTGGCGTGGCGTTACGTCTCCAAAAAATAAATAAATGAGGGGAAAAAGTAGTCATTTTACCCCAACTTTCTTGATGTGTCAATCTTTTGCAGTGATCTGAAGATTCACATGTGCACTGGGTAAAGAAAAATCAAAATGAAGTAAATAGGTTAAAATGTACATCAGTTATTCATCACAAAACTAGATCAGCCCGAGTCACATTTTCTCCTCTTTCTTTCCCGTAGCTGAGAGCAAATACTGACACGTGTACTTCAAGGCTCCCCACTGCATTTTCAAAGAGGGGATCTAATGCCATTAAAATTTCATAAGGTCATATTAATTAGAGACAGAATATTTTTTTTGCATGAGAGTGATGAAGAAATCACAAAAAAAAAAGAGAGAAAAAAGTAGAAGAAGGCCTGGAGGATCGTTTTGATTTGTCTGGCCTCAAAATGAACAGAGAAGGTGAAAGGCGCAAGGATTTAACACATGCTTTGTTCTGAGGGCAGTCTCTTTGTTCATCAAACCCATGAGTAATTTGTTCATCCGCCCCCACCTCACACACACACACACACCAGCACACACACACACACACAAAATCTCCTCGGCCATATTTCTGCTTTATTGTATATTCTTTTTTAGTTGAGTGCTGCTGATTTGAAATGCTAATTAAACATATTTTTTAATGTATTCGCACGGCTCATCAAGGCTAGCTCATATATCAAAGTGTCCAAAGTTGTATTGATGTCGGATATCAAAGCGGTGATTACTTTGTAACAATCTGAATTTTTAGCTGTTAATTGTGTTCATCCTGATCTAAAAATCATTTCTGTAGAGAAAACACAGCAGCCACATGAGATTATTTTTGTCTATTTTTTTTTTCAATGTCAACAACAGTAATAGCACCTGCTAGTGAACAAATACTCTCTTTACCTTTGTTTGCCTGAATTGTACACCCCAAATTGTTTTTTCATATAAAGAAATGTTGCTTCACACATTAGCAGCAGCAAATTGTAAGCTGTCGTTAATGTAGGAACGGCTCACTGACTAACGTGCGCAGTTTATTAGCAGGTATGTGAAGTGTGTGGCCATAGCAAATTCACAAACAAAATAAAAGATGAGCTATAAAATACATGAAAGGAAATAATTCATTAACAGCCTGCTTTTGTGTTTTCTCCCCATTTCGCTCTAATTAGACGCCAAAACAATGAGAAAAGCTGTATTTCTATTTCAAACAGCAATGATAAGAATGCTGATGGTAAAATACTCATAACAGTGCCATGCTTTGATATTGTGATGAGCAAAAAGGAACAATCAGACATCAGAGGATCTTTTTTTAAATTTTCACTTTAATTTTTACGCATTCTTCTTTTGCAGAAGCGACAATGATTTCTTCTGTCTCCCCCCCTTACTCTGTGTGTGTGTGTGTGTGTGTGTGTGTGGGTGTGGGTGTGTGTGTGTGTGTGTGTGATATAGCTAATGCCATTAACTCTCCCTGCCACTTTCCAGGTCACTAATTCTTCAGCTCCCAGTTCATTGTGCCCAGACCGCAGTGCTGTCTCCATAACGAGGTTATTTCTGGGTTATTACCCTCCTCTATGATATGGCACCTGATGGGAGGCATGAAATCGATATAAATCAAAAACAGTTTGCAATGAACAAATTGAATTATTGGCTAATTTTTGCCTCCCTCTGTCCCCTGAATCTGCATATTTAGATTAGAATTAAAAAAAAAAAAAAAGGTTGGTCACAATTTTCTCTTTTCCTCTCTGTTGTCAACATGTGTGCGGTTACGATGATGTCACTGTAAATATTATTTAGTTTTTATGAGCATTTGAAGACATGCAAAAAAAAAAAAAAAAACTGAGAAAGAACACATTTAGCTTGGTTGACAATTTCCCAAAACTTGTTTTTATCTTTGAGGACATTAACCACTTTATTTCAGTTATTAACCAAATGATCAAAGTTTAATAGTGAATGTATATATGTATATAATGTAAATCTCAACTTAAGAATGTGTTTGAAAGAAATCTGAAAATATTTAAATATGCCCATACAAACAAAATAAATTGTTAGGATTTAATGTAATTTATGTGAATCTTAAATATTTATTTATGCATTTAAAATAAACACTGTGTACATGTCTGAGTTATCTTTTATGTTTGTTTTGCAACATTCTAGTAATTTTGAAATCATTTTAATGCACCTTTCATACTAGACGATGATCCTGCTGTGACATTAAATCATCCAGAATATGTATGAAAATTTCTGTGCCTCAGAAAGGTCTTAGTACAGTGGGTTCTCCTTTACATCTAACAGGACATAATAGGTTATGATAAAATTAGTGTAAAGGCACAAAAAGTCAAGCCTCCTAAATCTAATTGCAAATTTAAGAAAACATGTGACATGACTGTCTTTACACTAAATTATGTTTTCCAAAGTTGTCGCAGTTTTGCCACATTTTAGTTATTGTCACATGTGGAGAGTGTAGTGGTGGTCATCACCCAAAGTGAAGAGGGCAGTCAATACTGTTTTGTCTTATTTAACATGTAGCTAGACGTGAATAATCTTATGCTGATGAAATTGAAGCTAAATATGTTACTACTAAATCTTAGTTCCCTATAATACAAGTATTAACAGGCCAACATGATTGTGATATTGTACTAAACCTGTAGCCAGATTCAGAGTAAACCTTTACTTGGATATTCAATAAATCAAAGTCAGCCTTTAGATAATGGTAGTGTAGTGAAGCAAAGAGCATGGACAGCACTGCTCTACACTTTTGCTGCCATGCGTGCTGCCACACCGCTCATTGCTTCAAGCAATTTGTGAACCCCACTGATACTGCAGCATCCAACTGTGGGCTACATATCCTCTGGGGTGGGGTTGTGTGTGCGTGTGTGTGTGTGTGTGTGGGGGGGGGGGGGCACCTTGTGCCGCTGTGCTGAGCTTGCTGTTTTCTGTTTGGGAAGCGACCACTTAAAACCTGAAATAAAAGACTTGAATAAATTACTCACAGCTTCATTTATCTCGTTCAGATGCTCATAGATTATTTAGGGTAAGAATCAACAGGCAGGGTGTGAATTTGAACATTTACAGAAAGTCCGGTGGTCAATCTCTCACATTTTTTTCTCTCTTTTCTTTTTCTTCTTTTTTTTTCTTTCAGTTTTTTTTTTCTTTTAGTGCTAGTTTTCAATTATCCCATTGCAGAAGGGCAGAATCCGATTTCCAGACAATCCCATTTTCAAGATGCAGGCGAGGCGTGAATGTGAGCGCACGGGCGCTGAAGAGTGGCTGGCAAAGGAGAACAGGGGTGGCATTTGACTTTGCTGAATAAGCTCAAGGTGTTCAGTTTGTCAGGTTAGAGGGGTTACAGATGGGGGCGGGGGTACAAAACGCAGTGGGTTACATAGGATGTGGGTGTTAATGAGGGAAGGGATGTGTAAGAAGAAAAAGAGCGTGGTGGGGTGGGAGTTGAGGGTGATCTGCGGGTTTCCGTCTTTCTCATTATGGTGTGTCTCATTGAGAGGTGAAATGAGGCTTGGTGATGGCTCTGAGTGGAATGTACCGTCCTTGTCGAGGCGACTTGTGACAGCAAAGGCAAAAAACCTTTATCAAGTTTATTACCAACACTCACTTTCTTCAGTGTTCCTGTGAGTGATTTGTAAATGACATTGATTTTGACAATGTAATACTATAGTAAAATTACATTTGTCACACTCTATATCTACTGTTTATATTTAGGGGAAATTGTTATGTTTTTAAGCTAAATGCAGACAAAAATATATAAAACATGTCTAATGCAACTACAGTTATTAATCACTAAATATGCTGAATCATAGCTCTCAATTTAATTCATGCCTGAGAAGAAAAAAATATTTTGAATTATTTTTTTTGTTTTTGCTGTTTCTATGTTTGATAGTAGAAAAGAGACAAGAAGAAACACTAAATCAGTTGTATCTGCAGAGCGAACCTGAGAGTTAATAAAACTGTTAAAGTAAGTATTTATTTCAGTAAAGTTATTGACACATAACTGTTTTGCAGCTGGTCCCGTTTCACATTTTATAAGGACCCTTTCAGAAGATTAAATATAAGGTTGAAAACGGATGAAAAACTAACTAACTAAACAAATAATTAAAAAATAAAGAGAAGTTTAAACTCTGAGACTAAAATAAGATGACAAACAATAAATCAAAATAGCAGTGGTAATAATAAATAGTCTCAAATCATTTAAAGCTTTAAGGAAAAAATAAAAAAAGTCTTTCTGATAATGGCCACACTGCAGCCTAAATTGTCGCAAATTTAGAAGTTATTTACAGGTTTGAGATGAAAGTTCTTGTGTATGTGTTAAAAAAATACTAAGGGAATCCGAGAAAATCTTAATTTAATTGTAGGTGTTCTGTTGAGTTTTGTTTTAGATGCAGTGTTAGAAGACAACGTTCACATGGGATAGCCAAATTCAGCACTACACTGGCTGTGAAACAAGAGTTTAGGGACACATTTTCTCCTTTTATAAAGACTATTCTACTGAGACTTTATAAATCTGATCTCAAGTGGACTTAAAGATGGTATCTCACTGGGCTGTGAATAGTTCATGAGGGAGTCTCCAAAATGTCTGGAGACAGGCGGTGAAGCAAGAAAGAAGCAAAAATGTGTTTGAAGAACTTATTTCTGTTAGTTTCAGTTTAATTTTCAGACTTTAGTCATTCTTATTGTTTTCTACAGGCTTTTCTCTCAATGTTTAAACTGCTAAGAGAATTTTCTTATAGATGAGTGGGAATGAAGCACAAGCTTCCCTGACTAACACATACGTACCTATTCATGTCCGTGCAGTGAAACACCGCCTGCACCTTCTGCTGTGTGTGTCGGCTCTTCACCTCCTGTGTGTGTGTGTGTGTTTCTGGTAACGTGAGTGAGAGCAGAGTAGTGCTGAGATGGCAGCTGGCGAGGCTAATCCTCATATGTGAGGGACGCAGCCCAGCCCCCGGTGTCACCCAGACCTGCCAGGCCTGACGGAGGTGCATTCAGCCTGGCCGCTTAGTGTCACCCGTCCCCTGTCACTCAGCACCATAATCACCCACATGACTGACAGACAGGCCTTTCCCTTTGATGGTGCGGGGGATTTTCGAGGAGAGCCAGTGATGATCCGCCACTATGTGCTTGTATGTGTGTATGTGTGTGTGTGTGTCGGTGTGTGGGAGGATGCCACTAGGAGGGCTGCCTTTTGATAAGAGTGCATGATGATGATTCTGATCCAGCTTAATGATGAAGATGAAGGCGATGGTGCTGAAGATGACGATGACGATCACCTTGGTAGAGTGGTACGGCAAAGATGTCTTATGAAGGAATCAGTGGGGCAGCTGCTCTGCTGAGGAGAGCCAGAGGGACCAAAGAAGACAGCCACACAAAACAGAGGATTTGCACGATGTGTGCGAAGGAGTGAGGCGAAACAAAAAAGGAGCGTGTGAGAGTTTAACCGTGTCACACACACACTCGCACACTCGCACACGCTTCCCATTCGAAGCAGGAAAATCTGAAATACACATGTAATCGCACGATTATGATAATACACATCAAATGTCATCTTAGTTGATGTTCAGCATGTGACAGTGAGTCATGTTTGAGTGCAGCACTATCAACTGCAAGGTTGTTCAGAGAAATCCTGTCAGCCTTCTGACAGTTCAGATTGTTATTGACTCTGTGAGTTCAGTCATATTTGCATGGGTTCATGCTGGGAGAGAGTGGGGAATAGGTGTGCAGTTATGTGCAGTACGATGGAGACTGTTGGTGTATGTGTTAAAACTGAGCAGTTTAGGAATACAACTTATAATATAACAACTTGTATTGTACAAAAATACCAATTTGGACTACTACACTTCTAAGAATTTAAGAAACTTGTTTTTTAAGTCGCTGTTGATATGTCTGAGACAATCAAACCTTGTGTCCGATCCTGTACTAGCAAAATACATTCTAAAAAGCTTTAAAGCCATTTTCATTTGGATGTCTTTCTTCAGATGTTTCTATTTCTATTATTTATATATTCATTGTTTTGTGACATTTTCCAACTGTGGAATCTTTATGCTAACTGAACTATTAGATGCATAATGCAACCAAACTCTTTTTGAAAAAGTCCATCCATCCCCTTTATCTACTTATTCCTTCCACTTTCACAGGTTGCTAATGCCCATGTCCACTAGTCACTGTGTGAGAGGTCCAGTACACCCTGGACAGGTCTTACAAAAATTAAATTTAGTTTATGAAAAATTTGTCCCAATCTTAAACACATAATTAACTTGTTTTGTGCAGTTATTAGCTTTTTAATAATCTTGTGGAACTGTTAGTGTTGCTCTGCCGTATTGGGTTTGTAAACTCCTTAAATACTCATGTATGTGTGAATACTCAAGCATGCCATATGTGATCCATAGATTAGTTCAAAAAGATACATTTTGTATGTTTAACCTGTATGTATAGTTGAAAGATACAGGTATGGTACTTTGAAAGGTACGGACATAGTATTTGAACACTGGTATGTGTTTTTAACCTTTTATTTGTAACCTAAAGGTACATTTTTTAGCCACAAAAAATCCCTTATGGTAATCCAATCTATCTTTTAAGACATTTGTTTAGGATATGCTGATTTGAACCAAACAGGCAGGTTTTTAAGCTTGTGCTTTGATTTCTGAACCAACCATTCATGCTTTGTTTGATGCAGAGTAGGGTTGGGTGTGATTGATCAATTTCACACCATGTTATAACTTTTAGAAAATACTACGGTATACATGAGTTGAGTAATAATTAACAGAAGCGGCTGCTTATGAGTATTCACATTCATATACATTCTACAGTGAACACACTCAGTTGTTCTGATGTTGCTGTCACTCAAAGCAACAGGAGAGGCATCACAGAATGAGTGTGTCTCTTATGTCGAACAGATCAAAATAAGTCCACCTACATCTTTGAGACGTTTGAGGTTTCAAAATAATCTGACTCTTACCATGGTTGTCTCTGCACTGCTGCATTCTTTTAGCCAGTTTTTGTGCCAATAAAGTTTGTAGTCATTTCCTTGTCTGCACGGAAGGACTTTGTAGATCTCAAGGAAAAAATAAAGTCTGATTTTAAATCTGAAAGAAGTCCAGCTATTTGTTTGACTTAAGGAACCCATGCCTAATTGGTCTAAAGTTTGGCCCGTGTTTTCAGAAGCCAGCGAGTAACATTTCTGTCACTACCTTGCTCATAGGTTAAGAGGTGCGACAGTCAGGGGTGTCTCTGCTCCATGCTTCTCTGTTTGTCTTCAGAATAATCTGAGGTGGTCAGAACATGGGGTGCCTTTTGGAAGTGCCTAGAATGTTTATGTCCCAGTTTTTATAGCAGCCTTGTGGAAATTTGCCACTTCACCTCACGTGACTATCCATCCATTATCTATACCCGCTTCTTCCTTTCAGGGTCACAGGGGTTGCTGGTGCCCATATCCAGCAGTCACAGTGCGAGGGTTGCGGTACACCCTGGTTAAAAACAAAACAAAAAACACCTGAGATTTTTGGAAGCCTCAGTAAATCTTGTTAATAATATGAAATGGAAAGCTTTATTATAAATCAGTAACAAACTCATTTAAATAAAGCATTCCATTTTTTACAAACCTAATACTATACAATATGTGGTATAATTGTTTTAGCTAACTTTATTTGTAATGAGTTACAAGGAGAGTACCCAAGTAGAAACCATAATTGACAATGAGGAAAGGACACAAGATAAAAGTTTAAGTGATTTTATTTACAGTGAATAGGAGGTTGGACCAGATCCTGGAAAGGAAAGTAAGTATTTTAGTAATATTTGTTAATGTAGAATTATAAAGTTTGTAACTGTTAGAGTTTAAGGATATTTTTTTATCTTACAGTTTCCATGGAGGAGGAGGCACAAAAGGTTCCAGGAGATAAGTCTTTCAATTTCCAGGGTTAGAGTTGAGTGTGTCGTCCAGATCATGAGGAGAGTGACAGGGCGGAGGAGAGAGGGCTTCCAGTAAGAACTCCAGAGCTGATTCACAATGAGTGGGTTCCACGGTCACAAACAGGTGAGTCCATACTTCACCACAAAATCTTCCTTGAGAGAGACACAAAAATAAGGTTACTTAAATGCAACAAGAAACTGGTTTTTGACTGTCATAAGCAGTACCAAGGTGACTAAATAATCCATCAAAGAATGGAACTTCTACAGGAGCCTAAATATGGCACAGCCTCATCAGCAAGATCCAGAACAGGTGAGTTATTGATGGCTCCTCCCCTGTCACTCAAGATCTGGACGGTGAGTAGAAACCCACATACCAAACACCAACCCAAATACAAAACTCCACATTCTTAATTTTTTATGACTACATTAGAAGAACTTTAACAGCTAAAGGTAGCAGCAAATATCAAGAAAAGCCACAGAAAAAAATGGTTGCTGGTAAGTTTAATATTTTCCTATTGTCAAAAATAGTAAGATGATTAAAATTAAGTTTGCACATCACAGTCTCTTGTTCCTTTAAGTGTAATACGTTCAGTGTAATAATCACACAGTTGGTTATAGTTGTTTCCCCCATAAATGAGATGTAGTAACTGGGCTTGAATATTAAAGGCATGAAAACTGAGCTAAAATGGCCTAGTGTTGAAACTGTTAAAGTAGAGGTTGATTACTGTAGGGTGTTTATGGCCAGAATGCCACGACCACATAGTCAACTCCATATTTTGGTGTTACATTCCCCCAAGCAGTAATTGCTTAAAGTGAGATGTATTTTGTTGAGTGGAAAATATATTTTTACACAGTTTCAGACAGTCTGAGACCAACAATTAATGGTGTCTTAATCCTCGGACACACAATCACGTCTCGGAAACTTGCTCTGAAACCAAGAACGGTAAGGATCTACACAAATAATCCCTTGTTTTCCCTCAAAATATTCTTCTTTTTATATTTTATTTTTTTTATCTCCTTTATTCTCAATCTTGAACTCATGAGTTTTCTCTGATAGTGATCCTGTTAAATTAAGTGCCTGGGCTTTATCCAGAGCCCTCTCAACGTCACTCCTTTAATTTAGTCATTATAATTAACCATTAACTGGTGTCAGTTTCTGGGCCACTAACAGGCCCACTCAGTTCTGCTTGTCTGCATTATCACAGTTTGGGGGAGAAAGTAAATTATAATGAAGGGCTATATAGTCCAATTACTGATAAAAGCAGCCAAGTGCGCTCCTTGTAATTAGGTGCCAGTGTCCCTCCCTCCTTTTCTCGCTCCTGCTTTCTCTACTTCTTCGAGTGACATGTACGGAAGGAATTTTTTGCTTAATAGCTATTTATATTACTGTTAATCTCTTGTTCCTAATCCAGCAAATTTTAACAACAGAGGCAAGATGTGTGCAGCATACCATTATCTCCCCCCAAAAAAAAACATCTCATTTACCTTGCATGTCTATTATAGAAAGTTAAACGATAAAATTGGGAGTGCTGAGAAACAGAAAAGTGATAAAAAGCAAAAAAAAAAAAAGCAAAAAAGGTAGTAAACAAAGGCTTTGAGGAGGAGTGAAGCAACAGGACAGCAAGAGGAAACAGGCAGCAGAGGATCCTTCTGTTCCCACTCTAATGGGATGGAGCAGAGCTGTCTCTTGTAGCTGGGTCATGTAGTTTCCCACCAGAGCACTTTACAAGTCAGGGCTGGTAATTAAACTGTACGATCAGCCTCTTCCTTTCCCTCCCTTTTCTCTCTCTCTACTCTTTTAGTCCACTCCCTGGTACGTTCTTCTGTTTCTCTTGTCAGGTGAGACAACTTGCTTTGGAGAAGCGTGAATTGAGAGGAGCAATAAGTCGAGATGAAGAAAGGAAGACCAAATTAAGGCTGCTAGAATGAGGATAGTTTTCAGAATTGGAGCAGACCAATAGATTTTCAATGCAACCATGATTCAAATGACTGGACACATTCTTTTTGTTCCCCTTCTTCTTTTTTTTTAATATGAACAATCTGCTTGGAGAATTAAGTTAAACTGAAGCCTCATTCCTCACAGATCATATTTCTTTTTTCCCCCCAAACCATTCACTTACCAGTACTTCAACATGTTAGGGCTTGTTTCTTCTAAATATTTGTTATTTGCTGTGAAAGCATATATTACTTGAATATAATATATTTTTAGACAAACAATTTGAGTCAATTATTTGACTAGCCACCTTCAGCCAGCAGGAGGTCCATTATTACAATAAATATATATAGAAATAAAAACAGGAATAATTCTGGAAGCAAGTCCAAAATATTTGCTTTTTTTTTTTTAAACCAGTGGGCGTTTACTTTTCAGGCTCTGCGCTGGCAGCTGCAACTTTATGTGTGTTGCAAGGACAGCAGTCTCTCCAACAATGAGTGGAGATTGGGACAGATTTGAAAGATATGAACTCCTATATGTTTATTTACCGAAGCCAAACAGTGAGTTTAGCTCATGATGAACAGAACGTTGTTTTTAAAGAGTGTATATTAAGTCAGCACCATCAAATTAAACAAAAAGAGACAGAGAAAAGTCAGATTTTTACATCCAGGATGTCAGCTATAAATTGAGCTTGAACAAGCCTTCAACTTGTAAATAGCTCTAATCAGTTGTTCAAACATCAAGCTGCACTTAAACAGAGTAAATCTGTAAATCATTTAGGATGAATGCGTGTTTCGGGGTTGCTTATAGACCTACTGAATGGATGACAGATTTCCGGCTTAAACATGCGCAGTAAGACACGTGTGTCTCACTTCCCAACAGTGTAAGGGTTACTCCATGAATCTTATGAGAGATAAAGCAATACATGCTGAGAGCGGGGGGTGTGACATTATAGAGGACCAATTGAATGCTTACTTCATTCGATGAAGTATAAACTTGTTGAGCCACTTTGCCAAGTTGTCTCAAAATGAACAAAATGGACAGCTGATCGCTTTGCCTTGAAAAGATTGCTAAGAGTTCAGAACATGAATGGGGGACAGATCAGCTTAGGGGAGGGAGACATAGAGTGGGCCGTGTGTGTGTGAGGGGCAGCGGGAGTGGGAAGACAAGGAACTGAACTTGGTTAAACACACAAAATATCTCTAATATGTAATATCTAATATTAGTGGTCCCGACTTTTCATTGTCCAGTTACAATGTCTACTTTTTGGGGCAAATGGAAATCGTGTTTATAGATAATTACATTTAGATTTAAAATCAGCCACTATGAAGCAAGCAGTGCATTTTTATGCTAGTCCCAAGCCCGGGTAAATGAGGGGCCGGGTTGTGTTCAAAGGGGCATCTGGTGTAAAAAAGTTCCCTGACCTTGTTAGTAATTCTGGTTTAAGCTGTTTAAAAGTATACTGTTTTTCTTAAATATGTCTATGTGTAATATGTAATATATATTTAGTTTATTTTGAGTGGTTGAATGCATTCATGTTCTTAAACACTATATTTCCACATTTGGAAAGAGCCAATCTAAGGAGCTCTAAAATCTGCCATCAGGTGGTGTTTACCTTCTGGTTACATAAAACCGTGCAGATTTATTGTTCGTCGAGGGGAGTTGGCTACCAAAGAGCAGGGATCGTGTGTTGTGAAGGCATTGTTTTCCAAGAGTTTGGTGGCGACAGTCGATGGATTAAACGATGAATAAGTGATTTATTAGCTGCCGCTGTCATGCTGCTTAGATGGATTACTACAAGCCACCTCTGACCCCACTTACCAGCCCTGTGTTTCACCGCAGAGGTGTGTGTGAGTCTGCGTTTGTGTGTGTAGGTGTGTGCACTGGCCAGCTGTAATCTTGTGACAAGATGAGACTAGTTGATCAATGGCGTAATGAACACTGTATTTCATTGGGCCAATGAAGTGAGCGGCATTGGCCAGCCACAGCAGCGTGGCTTCTGGTTTGTTCGTAGAGTTGAGCAAATAAGTTCTTTCTCACCTCCAAAAAAACAAAACAAAAAACAAAAACAAATAAAAAAAATACAATTTTGTGAATCCACAAGACAGAGCTGCACTTGTTGATTACTAAATGCGTGCATTAATAAAATATGTTTTTTACAACCATTTTTGGCTCTGCTTTAATTAAAGCATCTTCTTGTCTGAACTATTGTCATTATAAAACATATTTTGAAACAAGTGTAGACACATTAAATTGTTCAGTTTGTTTGAATGAGTTTCTGTGGAAAGTAAAAAGGGGGCATTGTGTTTTATAAATGAGTTACGAAACATAATTAAGTTGAATCTGTTCATATCTGACAACTGCTTAAAGCATAAATATAAGAAGTAGGTATCTAATTGTTAGTTTTATTAGGTTTTAGATATATACAAAACCATGATTTTATTTATCAACACTTGTTTTTTTTTAAGTTTCTTATTTGCATTTACAATATAACAATTTTACATGACTAATTTATGTTTTTATTGCCTACTTGCAATGTATCTTAGCAAATAATAAAACTCATATATACAGAACTCACAAAGTAAGGAAATGTGTGTTTGGTAGATTATTTCTTTTTGTAACAATGCTTCTTGGCAATAAATCTTATGCTGGCAGTCTTATTGGCAGCACCTGCAGAAACTCAAAACAA
>JARVGW010000322.1:21655502-21670610 GCA_031762495.1 Anablepsoides rubrolineatus
AAGTAGTATTTTTTTTAGTTATTTAACCAGCAACTTTGTAATAAAAATGTTTATTAGTAGAAAAAACAAATGGAGATGTCATAAAATAAACGTGGTGACTATCACATAACAATATTGTAATATAGAATAGTTTATAAAATTGTTTTAGATTTTGTTTACTTTAATGTGATAAAAATGTTCAATACTGGCAGTTATCCCATTACATTACAATACTGAAATTCATCCTAAAAGATGTTTTATTGATTTTTTTATTTATTTAAGGACATACTGTAAGGATTATGTTGAAGCACTTGTAGTTTCTGTGTAATTTAAAAAGCAGACTTATCAAGTATCTGTTTCCATTTTAGCTTTGTTACTACCATGTAATTTTATTGGTAATGGCATGACATTGCATATTATAAATAGATAGGTAAGGTATCGCTCTGCTTTCCCCAACAACTTATAGAGCTGGAATGGATAAACAAATTGTAAAAAAAAAAAAAAAACAGACATACATTTTAAGTTTTAATAGTACTGAAGACACACCTGCCTACATGTATAACTGACTAAATTTGAACTTTCATTTCAGCAAATTATGTTTTTGTTTATGGTCTAATTTAATTGCAATTTATTATCTTTAATTTAAATCAATCAACCAGAATTTAGTTTTAAAAGTCACCAAACCCTTCCAAAATTGTTTCTTGTTTTGCACTTTTTAATTATTGGAAACTAAATTGAGAAAAGGTTCCTGACACTTTCAACAACATTAGGTCACTTTTGAGAGAAAATTAGTTTTTCAGTTTTTTTAAAGTGTTTGTAAAATCTGAAGACATTGGAATGAGACCCTGTGGCTCACACAAGTAAACTGAGAACCCTCCCAAACATTTGAAGATATTTTTGTCTTGCAAATGCCCTTCACAATTTGTCACCTGTACAGTGGCAACTCAGTGACTTACAAGCATAAGATTGTTGATATAAATAAAATAAAAGAAATGTGGGCATGTGTACAAACAATAACCCTATTTAATAAAATGACCACAGACTTAGAGTTTCTCTAAAACATTTAAGTGATTTAACTTTAGAATTTAAGGTACATGTAATTTTTGGCTGGTCTCCTAATAAGGGTTTGTTGCGTGTGGGAGGGGGTTGGAAAATGTGTGAACGGTGCTTCAATCCGTCAGCGTGTGGGTCGATCAAACTCCTATCAGAATCAATGGCATGCCTCGTCGGTCCTACGGAGCTTATTGCATTCAAACATTACACACACACACATACACACACACACACACACACACACACACTCAACCCCTCTGACCAATTTGTCTACGCATGTCAAATCACAATAATTAAGCATTATCGATCTTAGATTCAATTAACTTCATTAACGTGGGCTGCACTGGTGATTGGAGGGCGACAGAAATGAGTGGGAGAGGTGGGGTGGGGGGGGATTATTGCATCTCATTAGATGGGAAATGGTGGAAGACTGAAGACATGGAAGGCAATAAAAATACAGAAAAACACAAAAAGGGAACATCTGAGAAACTTTTAGTGAGGGTTGCTCTTCATGTAACATCTACCAAAATGCTTTGTGGCAGAACAAAAAAAAGAAAGAAAAAAAAAGAGAAAATCACTGCCCCAGATGAGACTGATGTGTCTCTCTCCAGCCCCCACACCCCTTCCTTCTCACACACTCAGAGAGAGAAACTGCTCGATCTAAGCTGAAGTGTAAACAGACAGCGTTGACGTGCCTGTGTGTCTGATAGGGCTGTTAAGTGGTTATATAAGCATGATAAACGGTTTCCTAACATCATAACATCTGCAGAATGCACAAAAAAGACTTCCTCACTTTATTTGCAGACAGGAATACAAAGATGTTGTTCAGCTTCATTATCTTTCTAAGTATTTTCCGTAACGCTTTAATTCCAAATGTTCCACTCACTTCCATTCTGGCACCATATTACTTTAAATTAAATCTGGTATTATGGAAGAGACTTTTAATTCTGTTCAAATGTGAAGAACTTATTCTAAAGGTCTCCTAGCTATAAACAAAACATCTATAATGTTTTTTTTCCCCAAAAAAAATAGCTGTCGCATGCATCCTGATTTATCCAAGCTTGAGATTCAACCTCCTCATCCACCCTGCTGACAGTTCATCTGGAACTTTCTCCATCTCTCTTTCCTCTAATTAAAACAGCACCTGCATACCTGGTGTGTTTGGCCCCACTCCCACTCCAGAGCTTTTGTGTGTGGCTGTGTTTCTCCACATTTATCTCAGTATTTCTGGGTTGTGGTGTTGTGAACCTCTCAGTCTGGGTCAAAGCCAATGGCCTTGGATTGGAGGTGGGGTGGGGGGTACATCTCTGCATGTTCATGTGTGTACGTGTGATGAGTGTGAGTGTGTGGCCTTTGTCTTGCCTTCTTTCCAAGTCTCTTACTCCTCCTCCCTCTTCTCCTTTATCACATTAATTTATGCCTCCTTTGCTTTTATTCCTTTGGTTACTTTATAAATTTTGCTCATTTTATTTTTTTTAACTGCAGGTACTGCAACAATAAATACACCATGAGACAACAAATAGCGTGGCTTTTCCCAATATTGCACTTCTCATACACATTGTAAACACAGTTAAACCATTTTTCAAGAGAAAGAACTACTCTCTTTAGGTGACTAAAAAAACATAATTACATTTTTTTATTATGCTAGTATGAACAAGCTGGCAGTAAAGTCTAACTTAGTACCTTCAGCCCTGATAGTAACTAATGAGAGCATACAGACTGTTTTTGTGTTTATCTCAGAGCTGTGCTGCAGCTGCATGTCATCTGGAGTTTTACTCTGTTACTGATTCTTTCATACCCAAAGTGAACCTCAAGGTAGTGATTTTCTTGAGCTAAAATATGTTAATCATTGCATTAATTTCCAAAAAAGCTATAAGGCACTTTTTTTGCCATAGTTTCAGCATTTTCTTATTAAATTACCATCATTAAAAATACACTATTACCTTCTGCATTCATAACTTTCCTTTAATTATGCCAATTGTTTGCAGACGACCTCACATTACATCAGTCTCCACTTTTATATTAACCATGGATCTCAGAACTATGCATTTATTGGCTCATGAGAAATGAGTAGCTATAAAGAAAGACCATGCCCCAGTGTTGTAAAAATAAATACAAGCAGGTGCCACACATTTTAGTAATGCAACTTACTAAAAAGCTTAATTAAGCAGAAGCAGAAATACTAAATTATTTTAGTAAATAAACAAATACAAAATGCATGTATCACCATTCATATCCATGCCCCCAAATTAGAAAAAAATCCACTGATAATTCTATATTCTTAGTATATTTTATCATAACACAAGTAGAATGTCACTAATTATTACTCCCAGTCATGGAAGGTGGGCTATCATATAACCATGTGTGCGTGAAAAAAATCCCACAAACCACTGAACATATTGTTCTGAAACTCTCTAAAAGTAATATGCTACTAACTTATGCAGTTAATCCAGTTCAAAATAGACACCACAGTTAAATGGCATTTGAGCAACTAAAATAATTCAATCTTTTTTTTTTTTTTTTTTTACAGAAATATAACTAAAATTTGATGTGGTAGCAGCACACTTAATGCATACTCTGAGTGCTAACATATTTGTTTAAAATTTTAGCACACAAGGAAATGTGTGACCCCTTCAAAGAGCACTGCTTTTTAATTTTGAACATAGGAACTGATGATGACACAGTTTAGATTGTCTTCATATAACTAACATGTTGTTGGTGGGTGGTGAGTAAAACTGACAATAAACGTATTGAAAACATCTGTCAGGCTATTTTTGGGGGTGGGGGGTGGGGGCTTTTTGCTTTGGATCTGCTTAACTATTCATGTCAGTCATGTTCTTCATGTTCCATGTGTAGGACGTATTTATTTATTTATTTATTTACCGTTATTTAACCAGGCAAGTCCCGTTGAGATCTCAGATCTCTTTTTCAAGAGAGGCCTGGGCCTGAAGGCAACCTATTGTACATGTTTTTAGGGGTGGGAGAAACCGGAGTACCCCGAGAAAACCCACACAAGCACGAGGAAAACATGCAAACTCCGCACAGAAAGACCCCAGGTCCGAACCGGGGATCGAACCAAGGACCTACATGCTGTGAGGTGTCGGTTCTAACCACTGAGCCGTCGTGCTGCCAATCACGTGGATGAAGTTTGCCCCCAGACTTTATTCAGCACATTATAGTACATGTATGATTTTATGCTTGTACTTCTTTACATAATACTGTACATACGTGCAGGTGCACACATAAAACACAAATACATGCCTTGTCTTTCTTCCACAAACGGAGCTAATTTAAGGTGATTGTTCTGCTTTAAAAGGTGATTTCACATCGATGTTGGCCACAATGAGAGCACCCGGCTGCTGTGTTCAACTGTTTCCTCAGTCAGAGCATTGTTCTCTTAAACAGCTGTCGTTTGGCTGATGCAGAACAGATGGCATGTACATGTGGGTCTCCTCAGCTGCACGTATGTGCAGACAGCAAATGTGTCTCTGACACAGAAGTGGAGAGAGAGGGTAAGACAGACGGAGAAGGAGAAATGAAAAAGCTCTGAAAGATGGTCGACCATGAAGGCTCCTTATTCTGTGCGTGTGCTTATTGTCTCTGCCATTGTTATAATGTGCAGCAGAACCATTTAAATGTATTAAAATATAGCTTACTCAAAAGAAAAATTACACAAATACCTGCAGTGTTGTTGCGTGTCATGTGACCCTTGTAATTATTTTTTAAGTTGAAGATAAAAGGGCGTTTGACATCTTTCATATGAATCTATTTTTTGTTAGACTGAGTGCTGGAACAGATTGCATGTTCAACAGAGAAACCCAAATGCTTGCCTGAAGGCAAAGAGTTGTTACTCTGCAACACTTACAGTACAGCACTGTGTGTGTGTGTGCATGTGTATGAAATGTGTGAGGAGCTCTGGGATATCTGTGTCTCTGTGCATCTGTTTATCCCACAGCAGTGTTGTATCATTGCCGATGGCAACAAAAGGCCTGACAATGACAAAGGCTCCTTTCTGTTTTGCTGCTCATGCAGTACCAGCACATACAGAAATTTACACACATATAAACCAGTTGCAGTTCAGTGAGAGATGGAAGTTGGCAATATAGCTCAAGTGTTTGATATAATAGCATGAGCAGGTAGATCCTTCCTTTTACACTATTTTCTCTATTTTCACTCTGTATTAAACCATCGGTAGGAAACTGTCTTTTGACTTTGTATTTTATTTTTATTATTTTTATTTTGCTGTACTAAACAAACTTTCTTTTCTGTCACAATTTTTTTCTTTCTGATTCTTTCAAGTTCTTTACAAGCTTTGGATTTTAATGAATTTTTAATGATTTAGATAAATGATGATATGTACTTGAATTTAATACTTTTTTTTGGTTGTTTTTTTGTTGCACAAAAAAACTTCCAATGTTTTTTTCTTTTTGCATATATGCACCTGTCCTTAACGTGTAACAATTTGAAAACACAAAACATGAGCATAAATCATGCCTGATCTGATTTTGTTTTTTAGACTTATTTAAAAAAATCTGATATTTATAAAGAGGCGAGATTATGATTTGTCTTGATACATATTCTCTCTGTATGATTTCCATTGTATTATTTTTAAACTAGAGAGATTTGAATATAAATTGAAAGCTGCAAGCACGCTCCCTGAAGCTAAACTGTAAATAATAACTAAACTTTTTTTTTCTAATCTTTGGTAATTGAAGCAAATGGCTTTTGCAGGGAGAGATTTGTCGCAGGCAAACATACATACATTTTTTTTATTTACGAGGAGGCGAAGGCTGAGCAGTGTAATGAGTGAAAATGCATGCTTAATTTAAATGGCGAGTGTGTCTGTTAGGGAATGCATTAGAGTCTGCAGAAGAAGCGTAAGACATATTAATTGACAGACAGGAACCGCTGTCTCCGAGGTTGATACAAGTAATTTATTACTTCAGAAACGAATGCCACCGCCAGAATGTGCTTCATTAATTTCAAATTTAGTTTTAATTTCAAGCTGTTGCCCCTTGAGAAGAATAAGGTGGCAAGTTCTGTTTGAGGAGACATTTTTTCCCCTCTCTCATTTTGTCTTTCTGTTTTCATCCCTTCATATCTCTCTCTTTCTCTGTCTCACTGACTTATTTTAAGCAGTACATAGCAAATACTTCCCCTTTGAAAATAAAAGGTGGGAGATGGCAATGACTTTAAACTAATTAATAGTCAAAACAATATCTTAAAGTAAGAAAGAGACTCAATGTATCTTTTATAAAGTGTTTATTAATATAAAAAAGACACATACATGAGATTTTAACAAATTTCACATGTTTATTTTTTTGTTTCCCTTATTAGCATATGTCCCTGAGGACGAGAAGGAAGCTGCCCTGTTGGATGAGGATATAGATGGAGAAGACTCAGCTCAGGAAGGGGAGGAGCCTGCTGCCAAGCTCCTATGCCAGGACAAGGACTTCCTACACAAGGAAAGGCCAGGATCCACAGGCATCCACGGCTCTCCAAATGCAGCTGACTTTTCTAGCCAGGAGCTGGACAGTGAGTCTCACCTGAGTGAATCCAGTGACAGGATGTCTGACTTTGAAAGCTCCTCACTTAAAAATGAGGATGATGTCCTCCTACCTAAAGACACTTCAAATGCACTGTCCCCATCCTCGTCTTCTGCTATGGTGGCTGTGGCCACTGCCAATGCATCTGTAAGTGGAGATGAGGCCTTATTAGCTGCAACAAGCTCTGTGGCTGATAGCCTTGAGAAGATGAAGGCCATTTACACATCATTTCTGAGCAATTCCTATTGGTCTTCACTGAATTTGAACCTGACTCAGCCACCTGCGGAGAAACCTCCTCGCAGTCACAGCAGTAGCAGTAGTAGCAGCAGTAGTAGCAGCTGTGGGAGTGGAGGCTTTGACTGGCATCAAACAGCTATGGCTAAAACTCTGCAACAGGCTTCTCAAAACCACCACAACAGACTAAACCTAGTTCAGCATCCCACAGTGGCTGCACCAATAACTACAGCAGAACCCAACCTCTTTAGTACTGTCCAGCTTTACCGACAGAGCTCCAAGCTCTATGGCTCAATATTCACTGGAGCCAGCAAATTTCGCTGTAAGGACTGCAGTGCAGCATATGATACTTTAGTAGAACTCACAGTACACATGAATGAGACAGGCCACTACCGTGATGATAACCATGAGACAGATAGTGAGGGTACTAAGCGCTGGTCAAAACCCAGAAAACGTTCCTTATTAGAGATGGAGGGGAAGGAAGATGCACAAAAGGTCCTCAAGTGCATGTACTGTGGGCACTCCTTTGAATCCCTTCAAGATCTAAGTGTCCACATGATCAAGACAAAACACTATCAGAAAGTGCCTCTAAAAGAACCTGTTACACCTGTGGCAGCTAAAATAATCTCTTCTGCTCGCAAGAGAGCCCCAATTGACCTAGACATACCTAGCTCACCTGACTCAACAGGAGGCACCACACCTAAGCCCACCTCCTTCATTGACTCTAATGACATCCTGCAAAAGGTTACTAACCCCTACATTACACCTAACAACCGTTATGGACACCAAAATGGTGCAAGCTATGCCTGGCAGTTTGAATCCAGAAAGTCTCAGATTCTCAAATGTATGGAGTGTGGCAGCTCCCATGACACCCTACAAGAGCTTACTGCTCATATGATGGTGACAGGACATTTCATTAAAGTTACCAACTCTGCTATAAAGAAAGGCAAGCCAATTATGGAGTCCCCCACCCAGATACCCACAACCAACTCAGCCACCGAAGAAAAAGTACAGTCGGTTCCACTGGCTGCCACAACTTTCTCCTCTCCACCTGCCCCGGTGCCTCCTCCAGCCAGCATATCACCCTCTGCAATGGTTGTTGAAATAAAAAAAGAGGAGAAGGAAGAGGAATGTACTAAAGATTACATTATAAACAGCACCAACAACCTCAACAAGGATAAACGAGTAGGGGGAGAAGATATGGCTGAGGAGAAGTTTGATATTTCATCAAAATATTCTTATCTGACTGAAGAAGATCTGGAGGAAAGCCCAAAGGGAGGTCTAGATATCCTCAAGTCCTTGGAGAACACAGTGACATCAGCTATCAACAAAGCTCAGAATGGTGCTCCAAGCTGGGGTGGATATCCTAGTATCCATGCTGCCTACCAGCTCCCAAACATAATGAAGCTTTCTCTTGGTACCTCCGGAAAGAGCTCTCCCCTCAAATACATGTTTCCTGGAGGAGAGATTTTTTCTCATACTTGTAAAAGTCAACCATTGATCTCATCACCAAGCCGCCAGACCTCTCCGTTACCTAAAAACAATTTCCATGCAATGGAGGAGCTAGTCAAAAAAGTGACAGAGAAAGTATCTAAAGTAGAGGAGAAATTGAGAGAGCCTAGTGTGAAGGATTCTCCGTTGAGATGCATGACTCCCTCACCCTGCAACAGTGAGGCAGAGGAGTCAACCCGAGGAGAGTCACCTAAAGAAAATCGAGCATCAGTCTGTAAGAGTCCTGAAAATACAGATGTAGCAGATGAAGAAGTAGGAGATGGAAATGGAACAAATCACAGAGATTCAAATGGTAACATTTCCACAAAAGAGTCTGTAGAAAATGGAGTGGAACCCACAGGTGTAACATCACCCATACATGCTTTATGTGGCAGCACAGCCATTATCACAGACCATCCACCTCCAGAACAGCCATT
The DNA here is from genome assembly GCA_031762495.1 of Anablepsoides rubrolineatus. Taxonomy (NCBI): domain Eukaryota; kingdom Metazoa; phylum Chordata; class Actinopteri; order Cyprinodontiformes; family Rivulidae; genus Anablepsoides; species Anablepsoides rubrolineatus. The sequence goes on from JARVGW010000322.1 coordinate 21,664,243, forward strand.
TGTCAACCCTCTCAGTGCTCTGCAGTCAGTAATGAATGTCCACTTGGGGAAGGCTGCCAAACCCGCCATGCCTTCCCTTGACCCCATGAGCATGCTGTTCAAGATGAGCAACAGTCTGGCAGAGAAAGCAGCAGTGGCTTCCTCCACCCCACCAGCACACGCCAAAAAGACCAACAGTGAGCACTTAGACCGTTACTTCTACCAGCAGCATCTTAACAATGATCAACCTATTGATCTCACCAAAGGAAAAAACTTAGACAAAGGCAGTAATGGTGGTTCCTTGGGTTCAACAGCACTCTCCTCTACTACATCTACTCCGTCAATCTCTCCGTCCTCTGCTGTTGCAATGACAAAAGCCTCAGCTGCAGTAGCATCCTTCATGTCCACTTCTCCACTGAGAGAAAATGCCCTCTCAGATATTTCTGACATGTTGAGAAACCTGACAGAAAGTCAGGCATTGTCTAAGTCCTCCACACCTACCAGCCAATCTGAGCGCTCTGATATTGAAGGTGCCACACAAGAGGAAACAGAAGATGTTTCACCAGCTCAGAAACGTAAGGGCCGCCAGTCCAACTGGAACCCTCAACACCTCCTTATACTACAAGCCCAGTTTGCTTCCAGTTTAAGACAAACACATGATGGCAAATACATGATGTCTGACCTTAGCCCACAGGAGAGAATGCACATCTCCCGGTTCACAGGCCTCTCAATGACTACAATATCTCATTGGCTAGCTAATGTTAAGTACCAGTTGAGGCGAACCGGTGGGACAAAGTTCTTGAAAAACTTAGATTCAGGTCACCCAGTGTTCTTCTGCAGCGACTGTGCTTCACAGATCCGCTCACCATCCACCTATGTCAGCCACCTGGAGTCCCACTTAGGCTTCCGTCTGCGAGACTTGTCTAAGCTCTCTGGGGAGCAACTGCTCAACCAGATATCCCACCAACATCATCGACGTCACTCTAAAGGACTATCTGAAAAACTGTTCTCTAATCTTCACCCTTCCAGCCACCCTTTACCCTCCTCTCTACAGACATCTTTATCTTCTTCGCTCCCAATTTCATTGTCCTCATCCTTAACAGCATCTCTGCCCTCAACTGAAACCCCATCACCTTCCCCTGATGATGATGACATTGGGGCAGTCTACCAGTGCAAGCTCTGCAACCGGACTTTTGCGAGTAAGCATGCAGTCAAGCTTCACTTGAGCAAGACTCACGGGAAATCTCCTGAGGACCATCTCATGTATGTATGTGAGCTGGACAAACAGTAGCACTGGTCGGGGATGATGCAGCACTTTTATAAAATGGCTCCCTCTTTCTTGCTCTGTCTCTCTTAAGTCTTTCAGACATTAAAAAACAAAATGCTGATTAAAAAAACGATGGAACTGCACAAAGAAGAGAATAAACTACTGCTATGAGTGTCGGCACATGTTTTTTTTTTCTTTTTGTGTTGTAGCAGTTGTTTTTTTTTAATATATAATTTTAATAATGTGCTATGTAAACTCACTCTAGCCACATAATTATTTTACAGATTTACTTTGATGGGAAGAGACATTTTTTTAATGTGCATTGATACAGTAAAATATACAGTAAATGAAGGTTTGAAATAGATTCTAAAATGATGTGTTGAGTACTGTTTGTGTATTTTTTTTTAACATTTTTGCATCATTGCGGTGTTATAAGCTGCATGCATAAGTAAAATTGTTTTGTTAAGCATTTTATAATTAAATCTTGTGCACTTTTTATGTTTTTTTTAACACCTGGCTATGATCCATTTTTTTCTATGCCATTTTTTATGCTCAAGTCAGCATATAAGATTTAACCCTGTGAGTACGTCAAAGTATTTCTAGAACTGAAATCCAAACTGTTGACTATAAATTAAAGTTCAGAAATTATTATTGTTTTTTTATTACTGTGAGAAATAAATGTGCATTGTGCCTGCAATGCACCCCCCCACCCCCCCTCTCAGTCATTTATCAGGTTGGGTCTAATTCTAAACATTTTAATTTTTTTTCAGGCAAATGCTCACAGGTCTTAACACAAACATTGTATGTGGCAAAATTATAAAACAAAAACAACAAAAAAAAAACAAGATAAAAATATTTTACTTTTGTTGATCAGGGACCTATATTAATTCAGGTCTGTGTACAAATGTAAATAAAATCATTCAATTAATTCCTGTCTAAATTATGCATCATTTCTATATTTTTTAATTTAAAAGGATTATGACTATTTGCTGGTGCACAGTATATGAAGGCATAAACAAACTTGTTTTGCACAATAGTTTTATAAGTGTGTTATGTAATCAAATGTATAAAAAAATGGGAGGTACTAAAAGAGTGACATAAGGTGAATCTTTTTATTCCCAACTCGTGCTCAGAGGGTTAAACACCTTTTTTGATTTGTTCTTTTTCTTTTTTTTTTTTTTTTTTTACTTGCTCTACTGGTGCCCCTGTATGAACACTAAAAAAAATATTACAAGCCGAACAAAAAGATGTTACTTTATGAAGATATTTTATGTGTAAACTCTTATTTAAAAGCACTCTCGGTTGTTTTTATATTGTTGAATGCCTTTTTGATTGGTCTTTTTTTTCCCCCCCCTGTCTAATTACTCTGCCATGATTCCCCTCTGCAGTTTTATCTTTTCGGGACATGAAAAGTAACCATGGTTACTCTAACCTCTAGAGTGACAAGTTCTGCTACATTTTTTGGCAGTTAATTTGCTGAAGTAACTGACATCTGCCAGCAAAATAAAAATAAAAATAATAAAAAAAAAATCTTTATGTGTAAAATATCGGCATGTAAACAGCACAGATACTGTAATGCATTCTGTGCTGTTAGTTTTTTTTTTTTTTTTTTCATTTCATTCTTTGGTTTTCTGTTGTTGTTGTTCTTGACAATGAATCCCCATTATATGACTTCGTATAACCTTGTTTTCTACTGCAGCATTAAAAAAAGGAAACTGTTTTTTGCAATAATGTGCGTGTGTACATTCTGTGTGTCATGGCTATCAATTAGGTGTGTGCTCTGCAGTCCCTAATGAGCACATTAGACTGGGAGTGTGTCAGCGTCTGTCTGTGACGGGCTGCAGACTAGTTTACGGTGAGTGGCAGCAGCAGGGCCGTGTGGGAAACACAAACACACACACACACACACCCACAGACGTTCATATTCAGACATGCAAACAGGAACCATCATTTTTCAACTTCCCTGTAGCTTCCCCTATTGTGCTTGCGCTTTAGACTATGAAAATACTGCAGATTCAAGAAAGAGCTTGTAGCGTTCTGCTTCGTAAACAGTAACAAGAAGTTGCTTTATAGGGGCAGCAAGAGGCCAAAAAGAAACTGAAAATAATATATATAATTTTTTGCTTTGTGGAAACACTGCAGAAACAAAATTTAAATACAGGTAGGCATACATGCTTAGACACAGTGATGGTGTCGTGCAGCGACACTGCAATCTGTTTCATCCATTCACCACTTAAAAAAACAAAAACAGACAGCAGACTGAGCACTTAGCTCAGAGTATTTTACTGCTTGGGATATTCAGAAACTCACACTCGCTCCAAGTTTTTCTTTCATGTATTCAGATCCGTAATTACCTTGGACATATATATTTTGACAACACTTCACAATGTAAAAAACCTGGTAAAATGTTGGTTGAAGACACATGGGGAATGACAACAATGCTGACAAAATGAACAAAAATGCATATTTATACACACACATACATAGTGTAATAAATCTGTGTTATCACCAAAATGTTGTATAAATGTATTTTTGAGGGGAAAAAAGAAAAGCCAGGGAAAAGAAAAAAAGGTAATTAACCTTTATTTTCATAGATGAGAAAAACAAAAGAGAAATGCCCCTTTCCAGTGAAAAAGAGCTTAAGTATTGTACTAGGTTCCACTCTCATGCTCTGTTCTACATATTTTGGTAAAAAAAAAAAACTCCCTGCATGGGCAACTATACATATATCATGTTTGGTGAACAACATCAATAGTACAATTTCCACAGATTTGTAATTTCTCGCACATACACACTTAAGACACATAGAAGGCACACACACTTGCACACACGCTTTTCAACAGCCAGGTAGAGGGACTTCATCCACAGTGACAAGGTGCCACTGTGTGTGAAAATGTCAGCCTTCAACAGTGCGGCCTGAAGTCTGGCACCGTATTTAAGGCTCTCATTAGCCTCAAAGAAAATATGCATGAAACCGAAGTGTAAAAAAGCCATTTTCTCTCCTCCTGTCTTCACATCCGGCGAGCAGGGGCAAGGGCTTATTAAGGCTTGAAATCTGCATTCAAAAGACAGTAGGTACAACTGTGCCTGCATCCAAGCACACACACAAACAGTGAATCATTTTCACATTCACAATGAGGACAAAATCCTTTCAGCTTCATGTCAAATGTTGAACGAACGATAACTTCCCACATTTGTCACATGTTACCAGGGTAGTTATATAGTTATATACATGCAATGTGTTTAAAAATTATGTAGATGTATAATTTTATGTTATTAATCTTCTCTTGCAAAATACATCAGTGATATCAGTGACATTTATCTGGTTAAATAAAGTAAGCAAATTACATAAATACATATACTAAAGTATACCTACTTCAATAATGTGGATTGCATATATTCAGATACAGACATTTTTGCACACAATGTGTTTTTGTTTTATTTGATTTATTTATTTTAAAATAAACATTATAATGTGCATGTACACAGCCTTTAGCACACTTCATTGCTATATAATAGTTTAACCAAGCTCTCAGTGGTTAGAAGGCAGAGTGCCTTCTGGACAGGTCAGTGGTTTATGACAACTGCTGTTTGTGAACACTATTATACATACATTCAACAACTTGTGACACAGATTTTTTCTTTTTTTATTTAAGACCATGGCAACTACAGTGTGCAATAAGTAGTTTGATATTGTAGTAAAAGCTGCTAAATTTAAAAAAAAAAAAAAAAAAAAAAACACTGATAATGTTGTTTTAATACTCAAATTTTAGAAATCACTTGAAGTTTTGTATTTGGTTCTGCTGTTTAAAGTTTTTTATCAAAAATGAATGGAATGTATTTAAAATTCCATCTTCCTGTAAAGCCCCCCACATACTTGGGCATACTTCAGTCCGCGGAGGTCTGCGTGGACTCGAGGCAGACCCGAAGCGGACGTCTCCCGGACTGGTCCGCGCAGGGATCAATTCTTTACGTCTGTGGTTCGCACAATGACAAGTACTGTTTTGGATGCGATACCAAGCTGACAAAGTTGAGAATCTGTGTCATTTGTGGATGAAATGGAGTCAAATTTTGAAGAGCGTCTCATGGAGGAGATTAGAAAACTTTATGATGCGTCAATGACTTTCAGTGAGCTACAAATATGTGGGAGGAAATAGCTCACATCCTGGGTAAGATAGTTCTTTTCTTTTTTCTTTTGTTGTTTTAAAGCTGAAATGCAAACTATCTCTTCCTCCTCGTCCTTGACATCATAACTAAAATTGCGAGAAATTAAAGAATATGTCAGGTGGTCAGTACGCTCAAGTATAAAGTCCCAAACGTCTGTGGACAGTATATGCGGAGTCTGCGCAGCTCTCGGACCGCACACAGTACGCTCGAGTATGTGGGAGCCTTAAGTTTTTGTTTTTTTTATTAAGGTTGAAAATCCAGATTTGAAATTTAATAGAGATTCACTGTTTAAAATGACTAGAGAACATTAACGTCCTAACATAAGTTTACGTGATGGTACAATCTACTGACAGGCCACACCCTCCTTGTGGCCCACAACAATGCCACCGTCACAATTCCGCAGGAACACAAAACGAGCCGCCACACAGTAAGCTGCTTACATGCATCTGCAGAAGGTGTGCTGCTGATTCAGATAGCTTTATCTGAAATAAGGGAGTTGAGGGAGGGTGGGAATACAAGCTCAGTGGATCCACTCTTCACAATGGAATCACAAAGCATAACCCAAATAAAGCCAAGGTACAAGCAAGCACACTCTTTACACAAACACACACAAGGAGAATGGCCTGTCCATCTCAGGTTCTCTTGATTTCCTTTTCTATTCATGTTTGCTCTCTTTCCATTCTATTCTTTATAAGGAAACACAATTCGACAGACTCAGAAACATTACCTATTGAAAGAGTGAGCTCACTGCCACAGATGGTGATTTTGTTTATTCCTTGTTTTAGCATTTGCTCAAAGAACTACAAGTTTTGTTTTATATTTTAGATCTCACTGGTAGTGTGAAAATAAAATAAAAATATATATATATATATCATGAAATTTTCTATCTATCTATCTATCTATCTATCTATCTATCTATCTATCTATCTATCTATCTATCTATCTATCTATCTAT
>JARVGW010000322.1:21769816-21797700 GCA_031762495.1 Anablepsoides rubrolineatus
GATCAACGCAAAAATATTAGGTGTGACAGATTACTTCAATTTTTTTAGGTTGAGTCAATGTTATAATTTTTTCAGTGTACCCTCTTTGTGACTGCTTGGATGCCCAAAGAACTTTAGCAACAAGCACACGCTCACACACACATATCATGTCTCCCTACACTCACCTAAACACATTCAACATGTATAAACATGCATACATATCTATATAATAATTATATTTGTATCACTCAGAATCTATAGCTGTGTTTCCATTGCAAATGTGCGCAAAACTTTGTCGATATTCTGTTAATGTCGAAAACACAGCTTCGCAATTGCAGTGTTTCCATTAAGAAAGAAATGCTATTAAAGTCTTGTGTGAATATGTTTGTTTTGGCAATAAGTCATTACAAATATGGCGGCAATGGATGTAAACAATCATGCATATTGCTACCACGACACTAGCGATCAGAGAAAACGTTGGCGTCTTATCGAGGCTTTTGAGTGACAAACCCCTTATACTTGGTAGCGGATACGTATGTGGCATTTTTGGGAAATTGTAATCGGTGAGTTTACTACTTTCATTACAACTTAGATGATTTTACTACTATTTCCACTTCCTGTTGTTGTCTTTTTCGCCAGTAGAAACAGCCGGTTGTTGATCACATGACTCCTGTGATGAGAAAAAAGTGTTTCCATTGCAGTTTTGCAAAATACACCAATTTTGATACGGCCAAAAAAACCACCTCATCCTAGCGCAAAACCATTTTGTCGAAAAACATCCGTTTTTTTTTTTTTTAATTGACGAGTTTCCATTGAGCAATTTTATTTTCAAAATTCTAATTTGCGCATTTTTTGTGAAGTGCGTAGACTTCATTCTTCACTATCCCAGCCACTCTTAAAATACATAAATAAAGCTAAACAAACATTGCAAAAACCCACGTTTTATTCTGTCAGGGATGGACAACATTTTTGTTGCAATGATAAAGCAATGAATCAGTTTCTCATTTTACACACACCATGTTATTGATGATGGCCTCTACCTCCCTCTACTGCTTTTAGTTCTAAAACTTTTACTTTCACAAAATGGTAAAAAAAAAAAAAAAAGTAAAACAATAAAAGTAAATACACCTTCAACATGAAAATTGATTTGAAACATAATGAAGATTTTTAACAGGGTTATCTAAATTGTCTGGTTGGTCATCACACTGTTTCTAGGTTTATTTTGTGATTTAATTTAATTTATTTATTTGGTTCATTTGTATTAAGCTATTTCCCACAAAAAATTTGCCTCTTAATCTTATGCCTTCATATCCCACTTGTGTTGTTTTTTTTGCTGTTTTCTGTTATCCTTTCTTCTGCACCCCAGCAGGAAAAGACTGAAATATTTTAAGCAAAATAGTATGTTTGATGTTCTTAGCATCAATGTTTCTTCTAGATGCTGATGAAACTACACATAGTGCGGCAATGTCAAGGGATGCGGTTAGAATTCAAGTTACAGTACGCTCTTGGTACAAGTAGTTCAGTAAAACTAGATCAGATAACAAATCAATAAAACAAAACAAAACAAAAAAATAAAGATAATATATATATATATATATATATATTAATTTGGTCTATACCCGGTATCCTATTTTACCACAGATTCACCTGATCTTGATTGTCTTTTCTTTTCTTTCTGCATTTTACTACACTAGCTTGGTGCTCATTGCCCCAATCTTGTAATTCTGAAGCTGCGGGTGCGAGCCTTGATTGTGTCAATAAGACATGAACAAATCAGAAAATTTGTAAATTAGTTTGGTCTAGCATAGTCTGTTTTGCTTTATGTGCACATTATACTGTACCTACAGTGCTTGGGCACTGTTGAAGGGGGACATCATTATGACTATAATGCTTTTAGACTGAAGTAATTAATTTACAATATAAGTGGCATAAAAAAATACCCAGGACACCAAATTAAACAAAGTTAGCCAGTCTGTGGCTCTGTAGTCAATGCACTGACTTTGTTTAAGTCCCCGTGTGTTTTCTATGGAAACCCTGTGCCACATTTAGGCCCTTTCTCATGAGCAGGAAAGGGGATCAATAAGAGCTTTTAGAAATGGCTTCTCTATCCATTTCCTTGTGTAACGACAGCCATAATTCACTGGACTGGCAATATATATATATATATATATATATATATATAGTTGCAGCCCCAAAGATGTGACCTTTCTGTATCCTTACTGTCAGCTCCTGTAGAAAAAGGTGTCAATTAATGACATTTAGAAAATATTATATCACTCCAAATAACTGAGGGTTTTTACACAAACTCTTCTATTGGCACTGAGGGCTTATGTGGGCGGTGGCCAAAGAAGGAAGTGAGAGAGGTGATGGTGAAAGAGTGAGAGGAGGACAGAGAGAGACAGACAGACCTGTCATTAATGTCACTTGGTTTCTATAATATCATTTTGAACTCAGGGTGGTATAAAGGGCAATACATCATACTGATTGTATTCAGAATGATGTATTAGTCATCACAGATTTTCTTTTGTCCAGTCTTGTGTGTGTCACTATTGTAGAGTTTTCTACACAGAGTGTAGAAAATAAGGGTATTTTTGGTTTAAAAAAGTGTTTTGACATTGCAAAACTTTTATTGGAGGAACAGTTTTACAAAACAAAATTATTTGCAAACACATTTAAGGCGGACCTTCCCCCACCTTCCCATTTTAATTTTATATAAAAATATCTTCACTGACTCTCTCCCCCATTTCTTATATCGGTTTCTAGTGCATTTTATGCTGAAGCACTGCATCGGTTACCTTCTTGTGTTCAGGAGTAAACAGCCGGAGGGTGACATAACCTTTTATGTAGCGCCAGGCTGTACGTACACAAATAATTGAAGCCCTTGACCCTGTCGAGCAGCACCAGGCTGTAAGTACAAACCTGACATTTTGATACTGCTCCGGGGGCCCCTTCTACCACTTATTTTTATATTTCAATAATCCATGTCAGCCTGAGGAGAGAAGAAAAAGGGGGAAGGTTGGGGGTTTATGGGAAGTGTGAATGATTAAGATTGTCAAGCTCAAATAATGCACTCACATGACAGACTATAAATCAGGTTTTGTGACATTTTCAAAAAAACACAGGCACCTTGTGTATATAGAGTAAGCTGGGCTTTATAGCTGAAACCACTCATGCAGTCACATACACTAGAACACACACACACACACTCACATTTCTCCCTGTCCCAAATGTCATTCATTTATTATTTATATATAGTATATTTATTTATTTCTGTTTTCTTTCTTGCTACTGAATGCTTGTAACCTTTTCAGTGCAGCACTGGTGGTGGTTTTGAGAACTAGTTAATGATATCTGCCCGTATGTGTGGAAGCCATCTGGGAGGAACCTCACCAGAGGGAAGGTTAGTGGATGATGGTTGTTGGATTTGCTGTGGTGAGAGTATACTAATGCAGCAATGGACAAGCAGTTAAGGACTGACAGCTATTGACAGTGGCGAGGAGAGGAAACCACAGCCCTGCTCCTAACAGAGTAAGAATGGTGCATGTTTTGCCATTGACTGAGGCCCAGTCAGTTCAGTCGATGGTTATCTTCCTCCTCTGCACTACTTATTATTACCCCAACCCTCAGCACGGCTCTCCCCCCACCCTCTTTTCAGCTTTCACACTTTAATCATTGCTGCTGAGATGTTGTTTGCTGTCACCTCCACCAAATTTACAACACCATCAACTGCATTTGCATATTGCCTAATATGGATATTTCCAATTGAAGCTGTCCCTCAATGGCTGATGATCTCTGTTTTTCATGGACGTTATTTCTGGAGCATTGCCATCTCTCCCATCACTGAAGCCGTGTACAGATAAAAGCAATGAAGGTAATTCCTAAGCAAAGCAATTGACTCATTTGCTTTCTATCAGTTATTGCTACTTCAACACCTAAATTGTTTTGTCTTTTACCAATGCAATTCATGGTGATTCTGTAAAATTAACTAACAAGCAGTTTTCAAGCTATATTTATTTTCATTAACACAAAGTGATCCTAAAAAAAAGCTGGTACTAGCTAACATGACACCCACCCCACATCAAAGAATAAATGAATAAAAATGTGTTGTTACCGATTGGCCGGTATCATCAGACAAGCAAATATTTCTAAAAAAAAGTGAATAAAATTTCAAAATATGCATCACTGTGCCATGCATTTAAAATGTTGGTTATTTGTCAAATGTGATTTCTAATTATGGTCTCTTTTCGAAAGTACAATTTCTTAGTGTATTATTAAAAAAAGCTGTTTACACTCAGATTATTAGTCATCTACAGTCTAACAATTATTAGCAGATTATTGTATTAGATAATGATCTATATTTAATGTCAATGCATCACAGAAGTTGCATTAACTGTAAATGTAAATAAGTTGCACATATTAAACACTGATAGTAATTATTTTTGTGCAGTACTGTTGATTTTTTGTCTTTTTTGAGTTGATTTCCCTGCTCCATATCTTAACTGGTTTTAAACATATTTTAGGTAATGACAGTTATTTGTGGCTGTTGACTTTTTTATTATTCTGAGAAAGTTTTTTTTTAAGTGTAGTTAATTTTTAAGTCCTAAAAAAATCTGCACAAGCTTAATGATGTGTAATAACCAACAAGTATGAAGCAATATGAATCCTAAACTTTACAGGAAGCCAGTATATAGAGTCTGAAACGTCAGGACATTCATGTTAATTTTTTTAATGCAAGGTCTTAAATAACGTTTTTGGGGTATTTTTTTTAATTTATTTTTTTGTTTGGGTAAAAAATGAAAATGGTGGCAAACAGATCCAACTTGAAGTCAATACAAATATAATACATTTTGTTCATTTTATCTCAACCTTCAAGTTAAATGTTACACCTACAATAAATACCAAATGACTTTGTAGATATGTTTCACCAGATGCCAGCAGCAATTTATGGATTATTTTTCTATATGATGTCACCAAAATATTCTATGTAGTGTAGAGTGTTAAGGAAAAAAGCCTTTTATACATATATAAAAGAGTAACTGAAACCAAAATATTTACCAAGAAATATTGGGAGCATTCATAGAATTCTGAAAGGTGTTTGAATGTACAAATTTAGAACCAAAACGTTGTGAGTCAGGCAGATAAGCTATTTTTAGTTGATTACCAGATTTTATTTCACAGCTGGAAAACAAATCTGCTTTTTTTTCTAAACACCAACCAGCTGCTTTTTAATGTTTGTACATATTGAACATTTTTAAAGCTGTTTTGACTTTTAACTTTACAAATGTAAACCAAAAAAATGACTTTTTTTATCCATACGTTATGTTCAGTCAGAAACATATAGTCACACTGCTAAAGAATCTGCACCAACACTCTTCTCCTGTTGTCCTTAGTTGCATGTTGTTTTGATACACAGCTGCCATCTGTGTGAAATATTAATGCAGTGGGCTGATTTGGGGTGTCGAGCAGTGTCACTCATTTGGCTTTTAATCATGCAGCAGCTTGAGAAAAAAGGAGGGAAAATAACTTCCCTTCCTGGGTGGCTGTCAAAGTCCTCCCAAAGTCATCTGGCATGTAGGGCGTCATGCCTGTCACCTGTCTCTCCTATCATTGACAGCTGCATTTTTGGCTCATCTTCAAGTGGCTGAGCGCTTTTACGTCTAGCCTCTCTTTCAACCAAAACAAGGATGCCACTCATGAAAATTTAAATACAAACTCATCTCATTGCATACCCTCCCATAGGCCTTATTTTGTGAAAAGGGCAAATTAATAGGCTGTTAAATTTTTCATTCACTTTCAGTTGGATGAATTCCACAGGAACAGTATTTTTTATTATTATTTATTCAATTAATTATTTATTTATTTGTGCACTATGGACTGCATAATGACGACTTTGACTTTGTCTGTATGCTATGAAAAAATCACATTGGTTTGTTTCACACATGTTGCAATTGGGCACCATTATGTGCCAATGCATTTCTTTTAAGACAAAACTTGTTTTTCTAGGATTTGTGTATTGTATTTGCATGCCTGATTATACAGTTAACACTGTTGTCTTACAGCAAAAAGACCCTTGAATCAAATCACACTAGATGCCTTTCTTTGTGGAGTTTGTCTTTCCCCCTCATACATGTGTGAGTTTTAAGCAGGTATCCTTGTTTTCCCACAGTCCAAAACCATGCATATTGGGTTGAATATCAATTCTAAATCAAACTTAAGTGTGAATGTGTGTGAGTTTGTGTGTGTGTGCGCACATGGCATTCTGCCCCTCTGTTGACCTTGTGATGAGCTTAAGTGTGTGAAGAGTGTATCCTGCTTCTTATAAACTGACTATTGGAGATTTAAACCCGCCCTCTATGACTTTGTATATAATTAAACAGGTATAGAAAATGAGTGGATTGGTATAAATGTTTTTGTTTATTCAACATGATACAAATTTCAGAGCAGGTTGTCAGAGCAGTGTGGAAATGAGTCTATGACATTTTTACAAAATGGAACTACCGTATTTATTCAAGTATAATACGTAGAATTTAATCCATAAAATCATCCACAAAGTTGGGGGGTAGTACTCGGATCAATATTTTTGCTGATGTATTTTAACTGTAATTTCAGCCTCATTTACAAAATGCCTGAGTCCGGAAATGAAACCCCGTCGTAAAGAGCGGTTGAAGCAAGCTTACCTATGACACTCCTTCGTGCCTCGAGCAAGATAGTAACAGATCCAAGCATGCAAAAAAAAAAAATAAAAGGCAGTCCTGCAGCTTAGTAATGATAACGAACCAATGGCATTAACGTGCAACCGGGCCGCTGCTGGAACAACAACAAACACATGGTTGGCTGTAATGGCTGTCGTCTACCGGTGTTCTGTAAAAGTAGATCTACCTGAAAAAAGTTTCCCCACCAGAGGGGGTGCTCACGAGACACAGAGGATGAAATTGTTGTTGAGTGGGATTCTGATACCTTTATTACAGAGGAGGAATACCAGAAACCTTTTGGTAATACGGATAATGGTGAGCTTGATTTTGAAGGCTTTTGATTCAGCTTCATCCACACTTATTAGAGCCACATAACTCTGTCTAATTGTTATATCACACCAGTTAACAAATGAGCATTAATATTTTTTTGTTGTAGTTATTCTTATACATTTATTGTTGTGTACCTTTTAGTACAAACAAATAAAAAAAACTGATACAACAGTCAAATTATAATTTTACTGTAAAGACTGCAAAGGCTGAAAAATTCTGAAGTCCATATGAAACTAGAGGTAGTATGAGAATTAAATTTTTTATGCTTTTTAAGATAAAAATAGGGGGGGTCGTATTATACATGAGATCACATTATACACAAATAAATATGGTACATCACTAGAGCAAAGGTCAGATAATCTATTCTATGGTCTCCAATAGTAAGGTTTTTGACATTCAGCATAGTTCTAACTAAATGGAATGTTTGTTGTTCAACATTTCGACTTTAGACAGAAACAGTGGTGCATTACACACCAAAAGCATCAGTGAAACAGATTTTAATTCATGAAACAGACATTACTGACACCATGGCTCCTAATCGGTTCCAGAATGGTATTGAGCTGGAAGAAGGTTATTTTATGCAAACATTTCTGGTACATTGTAGGGGTGGCTACTGTTTTAAAGCAAAATCTATGCAGTATGAGTGTGTAAAATAATGTGACAGACTGCTATGCAATGTAACCCACTTTTCACCCATCCTCAGCTGGTACTGATTTCAGACACAAATGTCTCTGAAAAGTAAAATGTTAACACAATAAATAAATAAACACACTGACTGTTTCTAATATCTTCAAATGTCAGAAATAATTAAAAAAATAATCATATAAAATTATTAGTTTTTGTTCTATAATTATTATTGTGCATTTATATTATACCTTAAAACCATGGCCTGGCTTTTAAACGAGGCCATCTAATTAATATGACTAGCATAATTACTTTCTTTTTTGTTTAGTTTTTTTTTCTTGAGAAAAAAATAGTCTAAAATAATGTTGTTAATTAAGACAAATACATTAATTATTAAAGACACAAACATGTCAGGCAACCATAACTAATTATTTTAGCATGTTAACAGTAGTTTAATGTTAACAGCAGCTGAATTATTTAGAGCACAAGTGTCATACTTGGATTGCTTGAAATGTGGTGTGGTAAGCAGGTAAAAAAAATCAATGGTTTAAGAATCTTACCAAAACGAGAGAGAGAGCGAGCGAGAGAGAGAGAGAGAGAGAGAGAGAGAGAGCAACTACAGTTGGGACCTACTGACTGTAATTGCTCATTACAGATGAATGTGAATGGGATGAGGAGGTGGAAGAAAGCAATGCTGTTAATTTAATGCACTACAAAAACTGTCAAGTTTTAGCCAAGGTACTGTAAAAGATCTGTGTGTGATTTTGTGTGGGTGTGCACGTGTGGATGGGTGGGTGTGTTTCTTTGTATTAGAGAAAAATGCATCAGAGAATGAAGGTAACTTAATGTGACAGCAGACAATTTATGTTGTTATGTCTTAATTGTCACCTGATGTGCATGCAATCTGGAATGAAGTCAAAAAAGGAAGAAAGATCCTCTACTGCAAAATGTGGCACCAAGATAAAGTCAAAGACAAAGAAGATCAGAATTTGATACAAAATCTAAACGTGTAGTCAGACAAAATTGACATTTGTATGCAATCTAACTAAGCATGGGTGTCTATTAGCCTGTATGACTCCAGTGTCGCTGAACTAAAGAGCGTAGTATTTCTGCTTTGTTACATGAAAAACAGAAACCTTCCAAACATAGCAAACAGATGTGCAAAACACAAATAAAGTGCACTTGCATAATAGTCTTAATGCATTGCTCCATAAAACTGCTTTAATTAAAATCACTTTACTGATGATTTAAACCCATAAAAACTGTCATATGAAAATTGTCAATTAGTTGTGTGTTGAAATAGCTGTCAGTACTAATCATTCTGTACCCGTTACCTGCTTTCCTTTCAAACATTGTGATATCTGTCATTTCAGAAATTCCTTGTTAAAGTAATTACACCAAACTCAATATATTCATCATTACATATAAATCAGGATAGAAGCATCCATCTGTTTGGCTTACCTTCAGGTAAATCAAAGGCTGCATATTAAACATATCACAAAAATGAAGGCGTCTGGATCATGTCAGGAAACTTTTGTAAAAAGGATTGCACTGAAATAGGTTCAGCACTGCACAATGACCCTATATATTTGCAACTCAACAGTAGCCTTTACTAAACCCTAATGAGTTGCATATGTATAACTAATAATAGCTAGTTATTTGCATGATATAGTTAAATGAAATATGCAGGCAACATGTGCATTAAACACCACAATCAATTGTCAGGCTCCACCTTAGCTGGTGGTATATATATATATATATATATATATATATATATATATATACACACCAATACTAAATCGGAAAACTGTGTTTACATGTATAAAAAAAAGGTTGTACTTTGCATTATCAACAAAGATGTGTTTTCTTTAGAAAAAAATTCCTATTATATTAAAAAAAAAGCTTTGTTTTTGGGGTATCTACTTTAGTTATCTAAAGAAAAACACATTAAAATTAATTTCAGCATTAGTATTATTATTATCTTAACATTAGCATTACAATTAGCATCTATTTTCAAGTTTATTCTTGTCTATCGTGTTTCTCTTCATGCATCTGACTTGAAAAGTTGACAGTTTCAAAGCTTTTCAAAAAAAAAAAGTCAATACTTTAGGAAACTTTGTTCTGGATTTACCACTGACAATGTGATGCCATTATCAACAGTGGAAACATAAGAATAAAGAATAAATACATAAAAGATACCATACAAAATGATGGGCTGTTTTCTTTTATGCAGTGTGAATGAACACACACCCACACACACGGACTCCCCTCTAGTATGATTTATAGGCTGATTCTGACCTGTGGGCACATGACAGTTACTTTCATTTTCTTCTATATATTTTTCCCCTTGTTACCAAGGTCATTGGTGAACAAACCCCACTCCAAGTTTTTCCAGCACCCTCCTTTTTCACCCTCCCTTCATCCCTCAGTCCCTCCTACCTCTTTGGCCTGATGGCCTCATGAATCATCCCGTCTTCCCCATCGAACTGCCTAACGCCTCTTTCCCACCTCAGCCACCCCAACTTCCCCAATCCTTCTTCATTCCCACTAACAATTTGGTAATGAAATATTGATTTTTAGTTAGATTCAAATGGATGTTATTAACTTTGCATTGATAAATTGTTCTCTCTTCTTTCTTCGACTCTACCTGTCCGTGTTTTTGGATAGAGTGCTGGTAGTAACACCTGGTTCACAATAAAGCTAGGAGGCCTGATTTGCTACATGACCTACATTGCTCCTTTCAGAGGCCACTCCTTGTTTACCTTTCATAGATACTCATTATTTTTTGCACACACATACATACATACACACATGCCTTGCATTAAATGCTCTGTGCATGTTGTAAACTGTACTTATTACCAACCTTGGTCAATGCCAGTGGATTAGATGATATCTAACCTAATGTTGTAAGCTCACATAAAGTGACACTTTCAGAGTAAGTTGTGCCTGACATGTGGCATCATTTCTGGCTCAAGGCAAATGTGTACATTCAATCTGTACACAATCAAATGCTTTAAAGATGTGAAATGCTTGTATTTCCATAGATAGTCTTGAA
Source organism: Anablepsoides rubrolineatus (assembly GCA_031762495.1). Classification (NCBI taxonomy): domain Eukaryota; kingdom Metazoa; phylum Chordata; class Actinopteri; order Cyprinodontiformes; family Rivulidae; genus Anablepsoides; species Anablepsoides rubrolineatus. The sequence goes on from JARVGW010000322.1 coordinate 21,780,497, forward strand.
TGATTAACAAAAAATCTACTTTAAGCATAATGAAAAAATGTCAAAACTATAAAAGAGGAAACTATTTTCTATGACTAGGTATTGCTTACTATTTTGCATGCTTAATTGTTTAACAAAGTTGCTGTATGCTTAGTGATTTACTGTGGTGACCATATTGAATATAGTATACCAGTTTAGTTGTTCATCAAATGATGACTTTTAGACAGTTTTATTAAAATCCAAGCAGGAGTCACAAGTGAACAAACACAGCAAGAAGGTCAAAGGTTCAAATCCTGGGTAGGTACTTTCTTTGAACCCTATGCATGCATGGTTTTATTTTGGACTACTACAGTTCCTTCCCACAGTACAAGAACATGCATGTTAGGTTAAATGGAGATCCTATTTCCTTTTGGTGTGAGTGTGCAACGTTTGTCTCATTCATCTTTATGTGACCCTGTGATGGACTAGTGACCTGTCCCAGGTGAACCCTGGTTTTCACTCAATGACTCCTAGGGATAGAAGCCAGCTCCCCACAGTTGTTAAAAAGAACAAGCTGGTAAGCTGTTGGTGAGATGACATGAAAAAAATTAAATTTAGTAAAAATCTAATTTTAAAAACAATTTGTTCTTGGTTCACTTTTGGATTAAAGCGTATTTTGGTGTGTTTTTGGTCGTATTCACACCTGAATTTGGTTTTGATTTAAACGGACCAAAGTTTGTTTCCAGCGTTGGTCCAGACTTTGTGTGCAGGTGGGAATACACTCATGTGAACTCTGGTGCGGATCAAACAACCGAACCGAGATCTGTTTTTTGAGGTGGTCTTGGTCCACTTCCAAACAAACTCTGGTGCGGTTCCCTTCAGTTCACTTCTGGTGTGAATACAGACCAGACTTGAACCGAACCAACTACGTAAATCATCACCTTTTTGGACTTCACGGGTCACCGTTGCTGAGCTAAATAAACTGCAATCATACCTGATTCATTGTCTCTTGTTTAGCAGCTCTGCTGCCAGCATGTAGTGGGTCAGAATACTCAGAGCACCGTGTCTCCTTTTGGTTGCAGCACACATTTTCTGATGTCGCTCCAAAATTAGAATATCATCGCAAAAACACCAATAAATTAGCTGTTTTTGATATTTTAAATGGTATTGCAGTTGTATTAACAGCATAAATGTGCACATCAGAACCGCAGCACCCAGATCTTCTGTGTTTTTTTCTGGGTCTGTGCGCTCAGTCCTGCCCCATCCTTTCTGTCCAATGGGAGCCATGATCGTCACCCTTGTGTCTTTGTTTACAAGTTATAGTTTGTTATGCAAAAAAGCACAATGTGAATGCAAACTGCACCAAACAAAAAAAATAAAGTCCACTTTTGGTCTGGACCAAACAAGTGGACCAAAGGATTTTCCTGGTCTGAATACACCCTATAATTGGTTAATAGTATATTGCCCTTTTTAAATTTAAATGACATTTTAAATAATATCCAGCCCAAAAACAGTTATGCATACATAAATCAGACCCAAATACTTCTCGAAAGATCTGCTCAGTACTCTAGACATGACTGCATAGCTTTGCAGTTTCAACCACACACAGCTATCCCACCCCCTATCCCATTCCAGTATTAGAACTAGCTACTTGACACAAGATGGACGTGGTGGACAGGCGGAACCCAGGGGACACAACTGGGGTTGCATATGAGGCGGCCGTTACTGTGAGGACCATTTACATTTTTCTATGTGCGTTTTCACTGACAGGAACACAATTTCCTGTTCCATCTGGAGAGTTTTGACTGCAAATCTGGGACTGAAATGCAATCTTTGGGGCTCACAGCGAATTCAGCCTCCCCAGAGTATTTCCACACAAAAACCTTGGACTCTGTTTGGGTAATCTTTTATTCTATAGACCTGATGGTTTTAAGCCTGAGATCCAGTGGAGTACTTTACAACAGAATGACTTATATTTAGATCAAAAGGTGATTCTGCTTCCCCTAGGTTGATATATGCATCTCCCCTCAAACACACAGAAGTGCACTAAAACAGAAACACACTAATATTTTCACCACATTTTCAGATACTACAAACCACTTCTTGTTTTATTTAAAAATGTGTTTTCTCCTTTAGTGTTTTCCTAATGGGTTTTAATATATTTCAGGTCAGGCTAGTACTCAAACATGAATATAGAAAAAGGGAAAGGTTATTTCTGTACAAAAGCTGGACTCTATATGACCTCTGATTTGACTTTGGATTATTGTGTGGTCAATTTGATGTCTCAGGTGAAAGGCTTTCTATAGGTTGTTAAGACAATAAAGCATTGTAAGACCTAGCCTGGCCACAGCCTGTCTGGGCTTATTCTACCCCTGCTCTGGTTGTGTTTGCATTGAGCAGAGAGCTGCCTCAATGTGGGCAGAGATCATCATATTAAAACCACACAAATATTTTATGTGATGTCATTTTATTTGGGAAACAACAATGAGCAACATTGAGCTCATTCTTTTTGTACATTATTAAAATTTTCTGAGACACAGATTTTTTTTTAAATTATTATTTGTAAGCATAGTGATCATAAATTCCAATAAATAAAGGTATTAAATGACTTAATGCATCTAAGTACAGTTTAACCTTCTAAAATAATTGACTAATAAACAAAAAAAAAAAAAAAACATTTTTTTTTACCTTATTTCATATTTTATTTTTTAGATGCATCTCCATATTAAAGAGAGTGTTTTTATTTCAAAATGTTACTATTATGGGTTGTGATGGCCTAAGCACACATCTTTGTAAACTTATTTCACAAAATCACCTCAGTTTATTTTGTTGGGCAGTTGAACATGTGTTCTGTACTAAGCCCCTAAAGGGACATTAAAAAAAAATAATAATAATTAAAAAAACTATCTCGTGCACACCAGTTAGTATGTTGTGAGCACAAAATAACTTACAGAATCTTTCAGATCATTTCGGACTAGCTGTGTTTACTGTAATGAAAATACATGATATAATTGACCTTTATTTCCACTTTTATCAGTTTCAGGTTGATTTCAGTACTGTCAAAGGTGAGCGGATGGTAGGAAAAGGAGACAATTTGTGTCAAAGTGCTTTTATTTGCAGGTGGCAGGACGGGTTCTAGATCTGGAAGAGATGAAGACGGATTGGTTATCTAGGGCAAGACTTTCAGATGAGTATAGTAGAACAGGTGAGTAATGATCTTACAGGTTTCCGGAGAGGAGTTTGGCCTCAGGAAGGTGCACAGAATGCCACAACTTTGGCCTGACATACAAAGACATTGCTGCGTTTCTTGCCTGACATCCCCGCACACACTTCGCATATTGTCAGTCCATTACCAGCGCCACAGAGAAAAAAAACAATTAAAGTTTGAACATTTCAGAGCACGTGGCGCCAATCAGCGCCTTTCGACCCACGATTCCCGGATGTTTACAGTTTCCCTGACAACCGGGTAGTTTTTTCTAAAGCTAGTCGACTGTCTTCAGGCTTTTATCTCAAAAAGTACCAAACAGATTTATATGAAACTTTCAGGAAATGTTCATTAAACCACAGAGAACGGCTGATTAAAGTTTAAGTATGAGCAGGGACCCAGCTCTGGATCATCATGCTGCAGAAGTAGCAATCTGTATGGTGACAGTTGCAAGCCGCTTGGAGCCCTTCTACAGCAGTTGTTGGATGGTTACTTCTTTTTTTCTGGACAACAGAAGAGAGGATGGAGGAGGCATACCTCTGTATGTCTAATGTTTACATTAGGGTGTCTAATTACTGGGGCTATTTATTTACCTTTATTTATTATTGTGGGGATGGGGATATTTGTTCCTTAGTTAGTATTGATGATGTATTTCTGTTTCCCCTATTAGTAAAATTTTTGAGCAAATCACTGTATAAATTACCCTTCTGTGCCTTTGTTTTGGGTCAGTTTTGTAAGTTAAGGTCTGAATGTTTGGTTTAATTAGTTAATAAATATTTAAGTCACTTTTTGAGTGGAGTTATATTTAGTTGACCTATTTTACGGGCCCAATAATCATATTTTGAATTGTATTTATGTAATTTTTTTTAACTTTTCTTTGGGTGAAATAAAGACCCACATTTAAGATTTTTTTTTTTACCTATGCCTTCACTACTTTAAAAAAAAACAATACAAAGACACGACTGTTATTTTTTTTTTACATTTTTGGAACTAAATGATCAATACAACTGTAAAACAATTCAGCATGTTACCCTGTTATTTCTCCACAGATGTTTCTTTAAGATAGTATGACCTTTGTTAGGCTCTGGAAGACGCACAAATCTTCCTTTGCTTTATTTGCTTTCTGCTATAAGGACATATTTAATCTAGATAGGACTGCACTATTAAGTATGGAGACTGTGTCATGCTACATGTAGATAACCTTGTGTTATTAGCTCCCTGATGGCCAATCAATACGCCACTTCCTAGCTGCTGAGGTTGAACCAAGTCCCTCACCTAGATAATCATCTCTCACTGTCTGATGCTGAATAATTGGTATCCTCTCAATCCCAGCTTGGTTGACAAGGATAGTTTGCATATTAAAAACATTGCACTAACAGTCTATCATTCTGAGCAGAGAGAATACACATTCATATACATAAGATTTGGAGATAATTGAGCTGGGATGCATTGCCAAATCCCAAGAAACAAAAATAGCTTGATTAAAAACCAAAAAAAAAGGAGGGTGGGTGAGTTGGTTGTTGCTTATAGTTTAGTGTTGATCGTGCTGTAATAATATGCATTGTGAGGAAACTATGAAGAAAATATAGTGCTTATGACTCAGATAAAGTACTGCAGTGGAGAGTTGAGTCTCTTATGGCCATTTCTCTGTGGAGTGGAGAAATCATCTTCCCACTGAGCAGCTGCTCCCCAGCGGATAGAATTGACATGGATGATGAGGGTGGTGATGATGTTTAAATGAAAAACTCCCTGTCCATCTGTCCGTATCTATATTTTCTCTTCCTTTCTTGGTGCTTCTGTTTTATCTTATGCTCTATTTTTTTCATGTAAGCACGGGCAAGTGATGTCCAACTTCTCTTTAAAAGAGTATTACACAACTGTGCTTTATAGAATATATTGATGATATATTGAGAATATATTGACTTTTTTTTATTTTCCTGCATGGATCTTGTGTGGTTGTTAAACAATTAAATTATTCTTTGTTTTTTTAATCTGATTTTAGTTTCATAAAATTCTATTTTACCAATAAAACTGCTTTACCCTCTTTTAAAAAATAACACACACCTGGTATGTATCCAGTTATAAATTACTTTCTAGTAAACCAATGAAATAAATAATTACAACTTTGTTTTAAATGATTTTGAGACTGATAAATTGCATTTATGTATTTATTGTCAAGATGGGGGTTTCTTGAGGTCACTTGGTCAATCTCTGTGGAGTCTCAGATTTGCTGGCAGGCCAAACTTTATTTAGCTGTCATCTCGTTGTATCTGCCTCATCCCATGGCAGTACTAAGGGCATGGATGTTTGTGCCAGCCTTACAAGGGCAACATCTAGTCACAACGTGAGAGACAGGCTGCTTTTCTATGAAAATACAAAGAGATAACTGCCAGAATTGGCAGCACTTGTACTTTGAGATAGGAAGCTTGATGGTGGATGCTGTGGAAAGATACATTCAGCTGGGAGCCCACCCACAGGGGCTGCCGTTCCAAGGGCACAAATGTGGCCAGGCACCACAGGAGCTTCAGGAAAGCTCAAGACTTGGGGGGATTTGGAAAGGAAGCTGTCATTGATGGATCAGTGAAAGAGACACCACAGAAGCAAGTTCAGGATACAAAACTCAGGGGACATTTAAAATCAAGATCAGATGGACCAGCCATTCAAATTGATGGTTAATTTTGTTTTATTTTATTTTATTACCAGTCTTCCCTCTTATTTCCAAATCTTTAACTTTTTATTTTTTTAGGAATATCCTCCAAACATTTAAAACAAAACAGTAATATTTGCTATTTAAATATGCTTATTTTTTATGCAAGTAAACTAATAAATGGCCTATTTATGAGTTAAACTTAGTGTAATTGTCAAATAATTTATTTCAAATATTCTTGTTACCAGATTGATCAGGCCCAATCTACACTGGGTGGCAACAATTAAAAAATATATATATATAGAAATAAAAATCAACCAGAACAAGGATGATCATCTTTGCAGAGATATGGTCATTAGGCATGTTTTAAAGAAGCAGCAGGCTTCTCTGTACACATGTTAAAAAAACAACGTGCCCATGATGGTTTGGTTTTGAGTATACACAAAACTTAGTGAGGTCATAACTGTTAATGGTGGTGTGGTGGCAGTGTATCAAGGTGCTGGATTGAGCGCTCCTGCAGCGTATCCATGAACTGGGGCCTGTGTGGCTTGCTCAAACAGAATGATAATCAAAACTGACCTAAAGCTTAGGCAATAACTATAATTATGAGAAGTTCATGAAGAAAAAAAATAACTCATGTAGACTCAAACCCATAGCTGTGTTCTGATGCAGTTTGAGGAAGCTGTGACAAAGCAAGGTGAAAGCATAGCAGATTGTTCGGGGGACATGGAAAATAGCAAGACAATTCTATTTGGCTCATGTAGAAGCACCATGATTGTCTTCACACTGAAGGACATTCTCAGAATCTGCCACAATCTGCCTAATAGGTTGTGTAGGTCATGAAGTGTGTATTGGAGGGGCATCATTCAGTGTGCAGGGGATCTTAAGGTTGTAAAAACTCCCAACCAGATGTCAGCAGAAAAAAAACAGGTCTTGAATTTGTGTATTCCCCTGTACTTCAACTATTTTCTCCTCTGATATTCCAAAAACATAGCTGTTAGATTAATTAGTGATCGGTCGGTAAATGTCAATGCTTATATAATGATTTGCTTACTTGAGTTTACCCTGCCTTTCGCCCGATGTCAGCTGTAACAGACTCCAAGCTTCTGCTAATCTTAACAGGATAACCAGATGGATGTGCTGGTTGTTAGAGTGGAGGTTTTGTCCACAAACTATTTTGGGACAAACAGAAATGGTGGCAATGGGTTGATTCAGCTGAAATGCTAGCATAGCATACTGTCAACAGTTGTGTCTGGTTTTCACCCAGAGGTAGGTGATTGTAGATGTGTGTGAGTGTGCGACTGAGTGTGTGCACACACAGGTGTATGTTTGTGCATTCATGGAAACATGTCCACTTGGTGCAAAGAAAATATTGACAGTACTGACAGGATGTTGATTATCTGGCATGTGAGAGGATGAGACCTGTCTGGACGTCAGGTGGGAGTCACAGCCCAGACGAGTGATGAGACAATCATGAGGGCACATGTCAGGAACGGAGAATGATGACAATGGCTGTCTTTCTCAGATGACATGGACGTGGCACAATCCAAATCCGATTAGCCACAAACTAGTCTGAATTGTGACACGTACAAACAAACAAACAAACAAATATACGCACAAACGTCTGAGAAGGTTTCTTCTTTATTCTTTCTGTTGCTATGCTTGGCCTCGCGTTTAAAGAGTGACGGTTGAGACTAAATATCTCTAAATGTGGAATGTACTCAGAAAGGGAACTATGGCATTGTGCTGGAAAAAAAAATGTTGATATTCCCTTTACTGAAAAGGGGACAAAATTAGGCAAAACAATATGTTTTTAAACACATACAGAAGAACTCTAACAACAAAAATAACAGTTTGGGTTTGAAACTTAAACATGTCTTATTGGCTAATGAATGGTCTTACTAAATTAAAAAAACAAACAAAAAAAACAAATATCAGCTTGGCAAAAACGACAAATCATCTACTAATTTTCAGTGACGTCTCTCCTTATTTATGTTCAGTGAACTCGGTCAAGTCCAGGTGAAGTTCAGTGGAAATGTAGAAGCATCTCAAGACCCACTAATAGCAGCAGGAAGCAGTAGAGCAGTTGAAAGCATCATAATGAGGAGCTTGAATGCTTAAGTAAATCAGCTACATCTATCATTTGTTTAATATTAATTAAGCAACCACTCCAGATACCTGTAACTGGCTATCCCATTAGGAATAGCTTTGTGGAAAAAAAAAAAAAATGAAGTTGCTAAAATAGATATCTTAAAATGATCCACCCGAGTCTGAAACAACACAATATGAAAAACCACAGACCTAAAGTTTCTGTTTACACTGTAGGTAGTAGATGAAGGTAGTAGACCCCCTGGGTGACTCTTTTTGCCCCTTATGTTTAAAATGATTGAACACGGTGATTCTTCTTCTTGACAAGAGGTTTGTTATGGTATATATATCCATTATTTTATTACTTCTTTTCTTTAATTATCCTCCAATGGGTTAAAAACTGCTGAAATGAGCATCTTCTATTATTTGTAAGACCTTTAATTATGCATTAGGTTGTAGTCTAGGCATTAAAAAATGATGCAACTAAAATGCTGATTAAATTTGCATAAGCAACAACATTTAAACCAAGTATAAATACATAGGCAGGAGACCATTTACCAAGTCTTAGATGAAATGGGATCTGCTATTAAGGTCTGTTATTCGTTGCAGAGTTTCAAATGTTAATGTTTTATACAGACATGTTTTTTGTCTAAGTGCTGAAGATTCAGGTGACACCAGAAGCTTCATGTGTAAAAATATTTTCTTTTTCTTTGACGTGATCATTTTTTTATGTTTTTTTTGTTTTTGGAATGGAGACAGAGGAACTGTAATCACTTAGCATTGACATTTTTGTTTATTTGTTTGTTCAATTTTTGTCTATTTATATGTTGTTTTCATGATAAAATATATTTTCTTTAAGTATAAAATATGGGGTAATTTTTTTAAAATCAGATATTTTACAAATGAGTAACACATAGGTACTGAAAAACTAACTTTCAACATTTTGGTACTTGTTTGAGTCGATTTATGCCAGATATTTGCAAATTACATTTGATTTTTGCAAATCTCTTGCCTTAAGTAAATTATTAAATAGCCTGTCATGTTGTAACTTTGTGGACAAACTAAACATCAACCCAAGTGGATGATTAGATTGATTCTAAGAATAAAGTGCTGCTATTTTAATTCCAATGTAGGAGTTACACCCACATTGGAAACAAAACTAGCAAGAGAAAACATTTGACCATATTAGCTCATAGATCACCTTCTAAAAAAGGATGCCAAAAAAGCATCAAATGCATAAAATTTTCTGATTCTTAGAAAATGTGATCAGCTCTGTAAAAGTTTACCCTTTTGCTAATATAAGGCTTTCAGATGTACATTTGCATCCAGAGCCAAAAAAATGAAGGGACAGTTACAGCTCATCAATCTGATAAGGCTTATGAGACATTTTTTTTAGACAAACAAAATTGCACAACGTGAAATTAGGACATTTGTATGTCTTGTTAAGTCTAACCCACAGTCAAACTGCAATGTTAAGTGGCATAGAAACATAACATTATGTTACACTAAATCAACATGAAATTTGGCAGGACTGTAGATGAGTCCGACCTACACTGCAACAGCCAATGGTTTGACGATAGACTCCATATTTGAGGAGGGTGTCTGGACTAGCAAAAATGCTTATATTTCAGAAACTGTGCAACATATAGGAGCTTAAGATTTTTTGAGGTTGTTTCGCTCTGATAAAGGGCTATCCATCAGGTCCACCAATCAGTGCCCCCACCCCCCTGGACCCCCAATTTATCTGAAAAAGGGGTGTCTGTACATAAAAACTTATCATCCTTCTTCACCTACTCAATCCAATAAAGTTTTAAGCAAGAATGTAACCCTGTAGAACTCAAATATATACTTGCTTTTTAAATATTTGGCTTAAATACAATTTTAGTCAAACGTTTTCGGACTGTCGCTACAGTCTGCTCTGCTATGAGATGACCGCGGGTGCTTTCTACTGAAGACAACGTATGTGCGCACGCACACACCCATACACACGCAGTCTTGGAGACACACAGAAACAACAGCGCAAGGCTGGACAACTACGGAATAAATTTGAAACTAGAAGCATTTGTAGAATGCACACCTCTGCCAACCCTGTAACATGCATAGGGTTTAGTTCTGAAAGGGTTTAATTTGATACCGGTGCTAAAGCAATACTTTCAAAACAGCACCGGTTCCTATACAGTATTTAAATCGGTACTTTCAAAATAAATAAATAAATAAAACACACACACTCACACAGAGGTTTATGACGCAATGACTGTTTTTGAAGCAAAGTCAAACTTGAAACTGACCAACATATTAACTTAAAGCCATTAATAATTGGTTTTTGCACCAAATATTCTTAAAGCGTTTGTCAAAGGTGGAAGTTTCTGCATCCTTTTGTAAAGTAACACCACACTTTGGATCATTTTGCTTTCGACATCTCGACTATAATATACAATATGTAACTGTTAACTGCAGCGGCACCTGTTTAGCCCCTCTCCATGAACTCGGTTCTACTTGATTCACTTTGGGTCGGGTCGGTTCTGCTCAGTGTCCGTGTGTCTCCACGCAGTGTGTCCCTCACTCTGTGGGTGTGATAATGTGCAGAACGTCTACAGCAGCTTCAACTGTTGTGTTAAAAAAAATAAATAAAATAAAATAAAATAGCCGTTGTGGTCTTACCGCTCAGACGTCACTTTTTATTTATTTATTTATTTATTTATTTATTTATTTATTATCACAGTGCTGTTCATAGAGAAGTTATTTTATAACTGTGGGCGGCCAGTTTGTTGGAAACTCTTGTGATCTTCTCAGCTTTGTCTCCTTCACCTCTCTCCAGGAAGTGTTTACAAGTTCTGCCTTCTCAAGATCACCAAAAAGGAAGTTTTATCACTGCTTTTACCAAGTCGTCATATTGCGTAGCGCGCTCATATTCCTAAAACAAAAGCAGCTCTCTCCATATCCACACCTCCATTTTCTGTACACACTTATTCCTTTCAGGGTCGCATGGGTCACTGGTGCCCAATTTCAGCAGTCACAGTGCGAGGTACCCTGGAGAGGTCGCAAGTCCATCACAAGGCCACACATAGAGACAAACAACCATTCTCTCTCTCTCACACCTAGGGATAATTTAGAGTTATCAATTAACGTAATGGTCTGTGTGAGGAAGACGGAGTACCTGGAGAGAACCCACGCATGCACAAACAGAACATGCAAACTCTACCCAGAAATGTCCCCGGGCCGGGATTTGACCCGGCGACCTTCTTTGCTGAGGGGCATCAGCTCTACCAACACACGCACACATAGATAGATAGATAGATAGATAGATAGATAGATAGATAGATAGAGATAGATAGATAGATAGATAGATAGATAGATAGATAGATAGATAGATAGATAGATAGATTACAACACTAATGATAACCTAAAGTCAAAATAAAAATGTTTTTTTCCAATAAAAATATAAGTGTTGTTCTTAATCTAATTATATGAGCCAATTTTAAAAAGTTAATAAATGCCATCTTTTTTATTATGTTGTGAAGACAAACATTTTCAGAACTGTAATGAAGTGTATTTTTTTAAGCATGCTGACAAGTGTCAAAAACAATGTTCCTATTATAGTCACATAATAGTTTTTAGATTTAAAGTGACTTCTCAACTCTCTTCTTGTAGTCAAACATTAATCACTTCTAACATATAGCCATCAATTTTTACAACATAGACACAAATAAGCAAACACAAATATGATTTTGTTTAAAATAATAATAATAATAATAATAATAATAATAATAATAATAATAATAATACCAATGCCTACATATAATTAAAACAACTGTGCAAACTTGCAGTTTTAAACCAAGCAGGCCCACTTTGGTACTTGCAACAGAAAACCCAGTGTCTACATAAACAGCTGCTTTGAGCAGTGAAGATTGTGCAGGGAGATTACTGCATATGGAAGCTCTACTGAAAGTTTAATATAACATTTTGAAGACAGTGATCAAGGGCACAGAGATAGAGGGGGAGGAGACGGAGAGGATAGAGCAACAGACAGAAAAAGAGATAAAGTAGCGTGATGGACATGGCTCATCCTCTCTTTGACGGCTTCATCAATAGCCTGAGGACACACACATGCATACACATTTGTCTCTCCGCTGGGTGTGATTGACAGCTAGCAGGTGTTAGGTGAATAGAGTTGTCAAGCTGGCTGCTGATCAGCTGTGTGTCGCAGTAACAAGTGAAGACTGAGCTTGACACATCACTGCACCTGAAGGTTATCTCTTGTTTTGCTATAAATGTGTGTTTAAAATGTTCATACACCATATATCTGTTTTTGCCCTGTATTTCACTTTTTTCCTCCTGCTTTTTGGCAAACTAAAGCAAATTTAAACCCAAGTTTCCCTTAATCCCCCCCCCACCCTTTTTATATTTTAACTAATTGATAACTAAAATAACTTCTTTAAACCTTCAGAAATTATCAGACAACACAAAATTCACCCCATTGTCATTTAGTTACTAAATACTCTTGTACTGTATTTCGCCAGTGGCCATATTCATACTCGTAGTAAAACAACACATGTTAACTGATTTAAATTATATAGCCTGTCTGCATCAAACATAAGGCTATCAATAGCAAATAGTTTTCTAAAAAGCTTCAAGCTATTGTCACAGATTGAGACCCTTCCATTGGTGGATGAGCCCTGCCTCTGAATTACAGCTGACAGCCAGTATGCAGGTATTCACTGTCAGAGCAACTGCTTCAAAAACCAAATTGAATTTCTGAGCATATCCATGATGAAAAATATTTCTGAAAGGGCAATGGTCTATCATGTGTGTTTAGGTTGCATTGCACAAACAATATTTCCATCTACCATAAAACCCAATATTTAACTACAATTTGCACATTATTCTCAGTTTGTTTTAAAGCTGACTTGATTTACTTTTGTATTTGAAGTTTAAAATCAGGAATCAAATTCAACAGTCAAAACCCACCAAATAAGTGTGTATGCAGCATATGAGTGTTTGTTGACCAAGTACTGGAGGAACGACTGCATGAACTGCCAGAAAAGCATTTTGGAGTTCTTGAGAGTAAGTGTTAAGTCTGCCTGTCTAAGAACTGATTCTGTAAACACAATGAAAACACATTGCATCATCATACACTGACAGTTGGGGAATCAGTAGAGTTTTTTGTTTTTTTTTTCTTTTTGGGAACTTCCAGTCCTGAAACTTACCGAGTGTCAAATACTGTATATAAGGCAGCTGTATTTTATACAGCCAGAAGTATATGCTGCATTTTGAGTTACATTTTTTTCGGAACATTTTGAAGCTCTGCAATATATAATGGTGATTTAAATGAGCCAGAAGTTAGATACTGCAAATGAAGACGATGGTATCTGCATTTAAAAGCTGGAGAAAACCGGTTTCATTACAGATCACTCTGCCGCTTGTGTAAAAATAAATATATATCATATTATTTTAATTGTATTTCCAATGTTTTTAATTTCAAGCTTTTTTATTGATTCATTTGTAGTGTCCTTTTGCTTTGCCAGTTTATTTTATTGCATATGTCTAGCAAAACCCACTCCCTGCCCTCCCTTCCATCTGCTGTCCCACTGTTGTATATGCATTGTTTCCTTTTATCCCTTACCTATTTGTCAGCTCTTTTTCTGGGTATCTTTCTCTGACCCATTAAGTATTGCCTTCAGATATCTATTCAAAAAGCACAGGAAGCAATTGATCACAGTTTAGACACCAGCTGTTACTTTCTGATTTTCTCATTGCAGATGCAATGGGCCTGAATGCTGCAGTTTGGGACTGCACTGGCATCCGTGTGTGTTATACACCAGAGGAAAAACAACAAGGGAGAGATACAGCAACAGAACAAGAGTGAGGGAGGTGTAATTATCTCCCATTATCACCAACTCTTATACTCTGCAGCAGCAGAGGGAAATCACATGTGCAAATGACTGTCAAAGTAAAGATGGGCATCTGTTTCAGAGAAGGGCTGAGCTGTTTTACTGTCACTGGTTGTTTGTAAAGTCTATGACATTACTGTTTATGTGTTAGTGTGCATGCATGTGTTTGCTTTAGATAAATAATTACATTATTTTAATAAGTTTAAAATATTTTATTAGATAAAAAATAAACATTGTTAAAACGTACTTAAAAAAATCTTGGAGCGTAACATATTGGCATTGAGACATTTTGGGGTAAAATACAGACAAAACAAAACTGTAGGAAATATCTGATCAATATTGTGAAACAGCAGAAAGAGAGTTTTTTTAGAGGTGAATGTGATTCTTAATTTGGGCCATTTATTTTAACACTGCAGCAGTTCAGACATGTGCTGCAGTGGAAGATATTAGATTAGAATGCTTTAACGAAATATCCTGGCAGAGCATCAGTCTGCTTAAAAAAGACATGCATGAACAATTTTCAGTTGCTTTCTCACTTTCTCACTAAATGAATACTGCATCAAACAGTTTTTCATATAATCACATCACAAATATCTATTAATTTGTTAGTTTTACTTGCTTCTTCCTTTTCAGGTTAAGGGTCTGCCAGTGCCCATGTCCAGGAGTCACTGTGCGAGAGGCTGGAAACACCTGGACAGGTTGCACTTCCATTACAGGGACACATAGAGACAAACAAGACAACCAGTCACTCTCTCACCAACAGAACCACATTAGATCAGAGGTTCTCAAACTGGGGTCCCACCCCTAGGTGTCTGTGAGACATGTCTTGGGGGTCCTCAAAGAATTTCAATAAATTGCTCATTTGGTTTTTATTTTAAAAATAGTTTCAAAAAATATGGGTAATAATGCACTAGTAAAACAAACATACTAAACCAAACAGAAAATAATATTACCATGACATTTAGGGGTTAAAATAACAGTAAATTATTTTTGCATTAACAGCATAAAGTTTATGAGAGGGTCCCTGGAATTTTTTTCACCATTGTAAAGGGTCCCCAGACCCAAAAGGTTTGAGAACCATTGCATTAGAGTTACCAATCACTTTATCATGCATGTTTATGGTCTGTGAGAACGAATCGGAGTACCCGGAGAAAACCTACTCATTACACAGACATCAAGTTTGTTTATCTTTTCATTTTATTCAAACAAGTTTCCCTCTCTCCATTTTAACAAATGTTTAATTGTACTACAGATTGTTACCATTTGTTCATTTTTCACACACTGTGCCTAAAAACCAGCAAATATCACATTAATTCGGTATTGCAAATTTAAGTTGTCTTCTCTAACCATTGCATTTCAAAACAGCTACTGGTAAAACCAGTTTTTTTCTTCTTCTATGCATATAAATGTCCCGATAGCAAAGATTAGACTAGGATTACAGTATTTACGCACTTATGAAGAACTGATGAAAAAACAAAAATGACCTGATGTGCAGCAGGGCCAGGAAGCAAGAAAAATAAACCAGAGGACAAAAAAAGAACAATAACTTAAGAGCTCTAAGCACTCAAGTTGTAATGATGTCTCAACTTTTCTGCTGTGTTTATGTCCAAGACAGAGTGGACTGCTGACACTCTTTGTGTTATTGTTAAATTGTTCACAATAATTGTATCTTATCTAATAATGTAAGTAGTATAGAAGGCCTCTTAGCTACATTTAAATGTAGCTTAATGTCGACAGAACATCCTCTGCAGAAAGTCTAATATTTAAATTGTGAAAGGTTAAAGAGCATTGCGGCTGAAGCTTGAGCAACAGCACTTTATACCCTAAGGTATTAACTATCTGTTTGTCATGCACAACCTCAGCTGCTCCAGACGACAAATAAATCTTGGCGTCTGCATTGCTGTTATTCCACTTCACATTTGATCTTGGAGGATGTGGTCACAGACAATCAAAATCATAATTATGGATACAGTGCGGTTGGGGGGACATTTTAAAAATGGCTCTGAGGTGACCAGCATTCATCTATTTATTTTTATAGGGGTCCAAATGCGAGCAACAAACTTGATTTATTTCTCTTTGCTTTTAAGGGTGCAAAGCCCAGACATTCAGAAATGAGGTGGAACGCTGCTAAGAATTTCAAATGCACTTTTAATACATCCCCCTCATATTGACGTTTAGGTGGGAATCCGTCTTTTTTATTTCTGTCATTTCTAGCACCGGAGCTGTTGGTGCATTTGTGAATGTGTGCGTATGTGTGTGCGGCAACATTTATTTCCCCTCATCGTCAGTTGAGTGTGAGAGGGGAGGCGTGGGGAGGGAGGAAGTGTAATGGTAATCATTTTTTTGTGACTGCGCCCAGGGTCTGAAGTGGCTGTTGCAGAGGACTTTTAGATTGATCTTACAGCATGCACACACAAAGACGCACACACACATATACACATGCACACACATATAAACCCTGAAGAAGATATGCTATATGGATCGCATCCATCCCCCTCTGCTTGCCCTCCCCCTATGCAGCCATTTGATTAATGATCCAAATGTGAATAAAACTATCAAAACAACTCGTCAAACCCAGGGGTTCCGAAGACGGAACAGCTTAGGGGTGAAACTACAGAGTAACGAGTGGAACCTATCGATACATATTTTATGTCTACATACATGTATTTTTGCTTAGCAAACATTAGTTTTATTCCCTATTTTCTGTTTATATCTTCAGTGGTGAGTACACACACTCACACACCTACACACACACACACACACACACACACACATATATATATATATATATATATATATAATCACTATATATTCACAAGAATATAAATATTTTTTAAAAAGGCAAAATTAAAATAGAGTTTTTTGTTTTTCAGATGTTTCTATGAGTGTCATCCTGGTTTAGAAATGTATGCACTGATGTATGCAAGGAGCCATGGTGAGTATGTGGATGCTTAATTCACAGTGGTGATGCTATCAGCCCCCTCCTAACACAACAGACCACTAATTGACATTTTCATTAACAGCAAATTTATGGTCCTATTTTCGTCTGCTATAATGACCATTTCCAAGGCAGTGCTATGGG
Source organism: Anablepsoides rubrolineatus (assembly GCA_031762495.1). Classification (NCBI taxonomy): domain Eukaryota; kingdom Metazoa; phylum Chordata; class Actinopteri; order Cyprinodontiformes; family Rivulidae; genus Anablepsoides; species Anablepsoides rubrolineatus. Next base: position 21,797,368 of record JARVGW010000322.1, read on the forward strand.
CCTGGCTAATGGACATGGAATAAAGGCAGGAACTTGTTTAATTATGATGGGAAAAAGAGGCCACATTCACTCTGACTTCTCAATGGTGCAAGGGAGAAGGAGGTATGGCAAAACTGGGTGGCAGATGATTAAGGTAAGCGATTTGAACTGAACCTACTGAAACAGTTGGATTGAAACTTGGGACACATAAATTCCCAGTTTCGGAAAAGTAAGTTTCCATTTTTGGTAAGGCTCAGATTTCACCAATTTGTTTGCTTTATGTGGTAATTTGATATTTGTAGAAAATATTGGCAATCTGGCACCATAAAATGGTCTGGTTAACACACAGCAAAA
>JARVGW010000322.1:22048600-22060968 GCA_031762495.1 Anablepsoides rubrolineatus
ATTATACTTGTTAAAACAAATAGAAAAAGTTTCATATGGAAAAAATACTTAGAACTATTTTTAAAACATTTTTAAACTTTGATACGGGTCAATTTGACCCGCAACATAATAGGAGGGTTAAACCTGAGACAACTGGAGCTGTTTGCTCACAGGGAGAGGGCCAAAACATCAGGTGCAGAGGCCTCAGAGAAAATTACAGAAATTGCCTAGTTTCAGAGATTGCTTCAAAAGTTGTGCAACAAAATATTTAATTTTTCAAAAGCATTGACTGATTAGTTGATTCTTAGTATGTTTTATTATCATAGCTTTGTAGGTTTTTTTGGCCTCAAAACATTACAAGATCTGGATTTTAAACAAAATAATAATTGCACAATGATGCAATCAAAATATACTGTATATTAGCATTTAGCAATGTTGATGCAACCTTTAAGCAAAGGTCACTTCAATAATATAAACTAGCAAGTGTAAAATAAATCTTTTTTTTAATTTTGTTCTGAAAAATGTTGAATGTTTTAGTTGAGGCACACTAGAGGTTAGTATGAGGTTTGCTATGACGAGGGCATGGGATGACCAACAACAAGCATAAAAAAAAACAACAACACAAGAACCAGTTTATTAAAATACTCAGTAAAATTGTGATGATCTAGTGACTATCAGGTAAACAGAAAATATAATTTATTTGTGTAAATATTATTGTATACTTTATCAATTTTAAGAACTTAAAAGAATACCTCTGTACTTCATTTGTTAAAACCTGGAGAGACACTTCACACTTTTAGGTTTTAAAGGAAATTTGAAACCTAAAGTAGAAAAGACTATTGGTATTGATATAGCACACAAACAAAGAAAAGAAACATCATACGTATGTGTTTCTTTATCCATGAATGATCCAAGTGTGTTGCTTTTAATTTTAAAGTTGTTCCAGAAGTTAGGAGGAATATTGACAATGTCTTTGACTATTTATGGCAAAAGAACAACACATTTTAGGTTGGTGATGGTAGCGAATGTAGACCCTTGTTTTCTTGGAGTGGATAAAAGTTCATTATAGAACTGTCCCAGACCAGCATCAACTGAAGTAGTGCTGTAGTTTTTTCAATTAATAAAAAAGGGATGAAAAAAGATAAAGTCCATCACAATCCATTTAGACATTTTTCTGGTAGAGGTTTTGAGAAAAGGGCAAAACATATTAATAGCATTTGAAGTAAACACATTTGCACTTTGTGGTTGTTAAAACCTGCAGTTTTTTTCTATGTTTTTCTGCCAAACAAGAAATCATTCTGAAATGAAACGATCAAAGCTTAGAACACACAAGCTTCTGAAAATTTGTGAATTTTTATCTAGGCCCGGTCTCATCTGACAAAGACCCAGGTGGGAGAGCAGGTGTCTTCATTCTGTGACCAATCCTCCCGATTAATGGATCAATTAGGTTCCAGGTAGACGAAAAACCAGCTGCCTCCAAACCAAAACTCATACGTGGTAGTCTCTAAAGATTGTCCTTCATAAAGGACATAAAGCAACTTCCCATTGGGTTGTGTTACTGAGGTCAAAGTGAGTCATTTCTCAACAAGTCATTTTCCACTGTCATGTGTGTTTAGTAACAGTTAAAAACTGTAACATTTCAGTTGGCAGCCTTTTGACAGTTCTGGAGAGCAGCAGCATCCCTGTAGAAATTCTAGCAAATTCTTAACTTTGAGACATGAGACCTGGTCAACCATCTTTGTAGAGTAAAGCACATATGCATTTTTCTTAAAGTTGTAATAAATTCAGCATTCTGTATGGTTCTATTTCAATCCAAATCTCCTGCAGTTTATAAAAACTAACAGTAGCATTATGACACAAGGCAATAAACCTCTCCACAATTATGTTACAGTATGTTTAATGCAGTAGAAATATATTAACAGCAAATTAAATTTCAACTAATGTTAAGCTTCTACTACATTTGATTTGTTCTCAAAATTGCACTGACACTTCTCCATCCATCCATCCATCCATCCATCCATCCATATCTGCTTGTTCCTGTTCAGGCTTTCAGTGAGCTGATGCCCATCTCCAACAGTCACTGGGTGAGATGTGGTACATCCTGGAGGTCACCAGTGTATCGCAGGGCCAACAACCATCCACACTCATGGTGAGACAGTGACAGTGACAACTTGCTGGAGAAGATATACTGTATATCCTCTCTGGCCTGGGAACATCTTAGAGTCCCCCAGGTGGAGCTGGAGGGTGTTACCTGGACAAAAGATGTCTGGGTTTCACAACTGGACGTGATTCATATGTGGTAGAAAATTTACAGAAACAGCAAAAAGCTCTGAATATATTGAATGTATATTTTCAGAGGTGGTCCCTTGAAATAGGTTTCTTGACAAATTAAACTATATGAGTCTTCAGGCTGGAATTATTTTCTTTGAAGATTTTCATGGTATTGGGTCATCTTGAGATGGTAAATTCTTAAATCTACTGTATACACTGTTGTTTCTTCTATTTAAGGTTGCAAAAGAGCTGGTGTCCATCTTCAGGGGTCATTTGGTGAGGGCATGGTACATGCTGGATGGGTTGCCAGTACATCACAGGGCCACAAAGAGACAAACAACCACTCATTCTCACAATTAAGACTGGTTTAGAGAGACCACTTAAGCTAACATGTATGTTTTTGGGACTGTGGGAGGAAAGTGGAGAACCCAGAGAGAACCCCAGCGTGCTGAAAAATCTCATAGTCAATTAAGAATAACCTATTGACCTAACCAACACATTTTTAGACTAGAGCCTGCACAGAGTAGTGAACCCCTCCCAAACCTTGAAACTGCTCTTCGCAGCACTCTTTCTACACCCAGTCATTTCGAAAACTTTCAAGCATCTAACCTAATTACTTGTGACCTATGAGATCTTCCACCAGGTGTCCAAATTATCCAAAGTTTGTTTTTTTTCTTTTCCCAACAGCAAAACTCCACATTTTAAATTATTGCTTTCCATGTCTCTCGAGCAAATAGAAACAGAGCCTAAAAAATATTTAAATAAACAATTCTAATTTAAACATCCACCCTTTAACTTTGCTCTGCAGGATGACCCTGACCTGGAACTGTTATAGAGTGATGGGAAAATAGAGATTTTAGAGAGCGCACTTCTGTCCCACTTTTCATATGGACTTGATCACATAAACAAAATGCCCGTCACATCAGCGTGTTCAGATATTCTCACCAGCGCACACAGATGAATACAGAGGCAGTCAGTGATGTGTGCTCACCTGTGTGTTGATGGGTTCAGTACTGTGAATGACAGGATTTATTCTTGGGCACAAAGTTCATTTACATATTTTTACTTTTTCTCGCAGCATCAACACACTTAATTTCTCCCCACCCCACCCGCATCCCCTCGCAAATTTTCTCTAAGCTGCCTGTGTGTGAGAGTGCGCACCTCGCAGCTGAATGTTTGTGTCATAGTGTGTTATTACAGGGGAGAGAGTGAGAAGCTTGTCTTTTTCAAGGAACACCCCCAGAACTAATGTTCCACACCTGTGCACAGTGCGCCACTCTTTATCGAGCATCACAGGTGCACTGCATTAATTGTTGGAGAAAGAAACCATTTCTTTTTTTTTTTTTCTTCTTTTTTTTTTTCTCCTTCGAGGTGGGGCGGCAGTGGTGGTGGTGGTGTGGGGGTCCTTCTCCTCCTCCTCTTTTTTTTCTGGCATGCATTCAATCACTCAATATTCACATCTAAATTGCTTTTAGCATTGAGGGCTCGGAGGTTTTGAAGCATCTGCATGGGTGACATCAGAGGAAGAGCACCACTATATTTATAAGTGGTGAGTGTTTTTTTTTCTTCTTTTTTTTTCTTTCCCTGGTAGTTTGGACCAAGTCCCAGAGTGTGTTGTGTGCTGTTTTGTGTGTAAGTGTGCCAGGGATGGCATTCCTGCTGCACTTTATAACAGGCATGAAAGTATTCTTAAATGCAACTAATGTCTGTAATATTCCATTGTGGGTAAGAGAGCAAACAGTGTGTGTGTGTGTGTGTGTGTGTGAGTGTTTGTGCGTATAGGGGAGGGGTCTGGTGCATAAACATCTGTAAGGGCCTACAGGTCAAACATGAGACTGCCCCCCTCTGGTAATGCAATCTCAATTCATAAATATATTCTGCTGTTCTCCATTTTCTTTTTCTTTTTTATTTGTTTTGAAAACCAACAATAAAATATTTACATCACATTTCTTAAACCTACCTCCTCTCCAAAGCCATTTTGATCTTTTGAAACTTCTTGTTCACCTTGTCCTCTTTTACCTCCTTATTGTCCTGACCATATTATTACCATCTGTCAATCAGTCCATTTAACATCTGCTCAGAGTAAGGCAAGACAGACAATTACACATCGTGGTCACTGAGCTGAATATCCCTAAAGATTTCAAGAAGGGCCTCTTTTTTGTGTGTATTTTTATTATTTTTTCCCCCTTTGTCTTTCTTTTCTATTTCCAATTTTTTTGGAGGTCCAGTAATGAGTTACAAAAGGTCATTGGAGCATTGCAGCTGCTCATCCACTCGTGCCATAATCCACGGCACTCATGCCTGATTACCTCTTCAATGGTCAAAGGTAGGGGAGGGAGTAAAAACAATGGGCGCAGAGCATAAGGCTCCTCCAAGAAATATGGGCCAGGGGTGTTATTTTGGATGGTGCCAGTCAGAGAGAAATAACCCTGAGCGGATCCATTTATTCTTTGAAATCAAAATGCTTCAGCTGCAGCAGCACGCAGTGAGGGGGAAAAACACGACACATTTTCTCCCTTCCCCTCCATCAACAGCCATTTTGATCTCCACAATTGACCTTCCATGGCATCATTTACAATGAGTCATAACACAGCCGCAAAGTGTTAAAGCCGTAATGCTGCTGCTTGTGTGCACACACAGACACATGCTCACACACATGGATAATCATTCTCTTTTCTTGCCCACACATGCTCGCAGACACACACACACACACACTCACCAAGTTGTGTTACCAGACATGTGCGCACACACTTCAACATCCGCACACATGCACTCGTCAGCGTAATAGCTTTAACTAGACCAAATTGTCTGTCCTTCATTTGTATGTCTATGGCGACCCACATTCTCCACGACTCGCCCTTTGACAAAGAGGGGTCATTCCCCCAGCAAAGAAAATGAAGCCCAGTAGATATTGTTTGATTGGATTTTGCCTTTTCAAGGTTTCAGGATCATTACAGGAATTCATTTGAAGTGTTGCTGAAAATGAAACCGCGACCCTCTTCCCGCGTTTAATTATTCTAATACCACTTTTTTTTTGCTCTCATTTTCTTTCTTTTTTTGTCTGTCTGCAAAGTATACCATTTCTAGAAATTAAAACCATCAAACTAGACCTTAAAATGAGACCATGGTGGACTAATTTTCACCCAGGAAGTTATTTTGTTTTGTCCTCATCTGCCTCGTCTCCTCGCACCCTTTTAGCTTGTTGTATTATATAGTCAATTTATATCCCTTGAGTTTTTCCTGTTGTTTCATCATCTTCTTTCACCTTTTTTTGTTCTCCCTTTACCAATCACCCCTTTTCAAATGCTGTGACTGCTTTTATAATATGCTCTGTCCTCCTCTAACTTCCTCTGTTTCTCTCTATTCGCACTCACTTTTACAGTGTTTCCATCACTTTTGTCTCATCCCTTCAATCCTTCTTCCTGCACTCATCCACAATTTTATACAAGCCAGTGCATTGGTTCTAAACCAAATGTGTTCATTCCAACATTTCAATAAATTGAGTAGGGGAGGCATTAACGTTAATCACAGCGACCACATTGTGCTTTAGACACGTTGGTGGGATTATGGATTACTATTAGCTGGATGGAAACCGATTCTTTCATTTGAATTCCGACTTCCTCGTCTTACTAAAATTAAAAAGAGAACTAATACTTCTTGGACAATAATACTTCTTCTTGGACAGGACTTTGCTCTCTCTTTTTCCCTCCACTCCCCCCACCCCACCCGTTTCTTCCCCTCCCCTCCTGATCTGCAGGAACACCCAAGAAGCAGCTAATGACAGACAACAGACAGTTCACTTTCCTCATTTAAACAGCATCCACAGAAGGCTTATTGTTTCATTTAGCCAGTTTATACCTCTGTAGCTGATAATGATAATTCCCTACACTGAGACTGATTACTAATCTGTCTTATTTGATATTCACAGTTGGTGACACTGCCCATGTTGCAGTACTGCCACTCTACATCTGGGGCACAGAGGGGCTCTCAAGATAAGCCTTGAGAGGTTAGGAGAAGTGGTGAGTAATGAGAAGTTTCACTTTGCAGGAGGGCTTCCATGTGCAATTAAGCCGTATTGAGTTGATTCTGTACAGTATTTTACTTATTTGTATGGATTTCCTATAGTATGTTTTATAGAAATCTTTTTTTAAGGAAAAAAGAAAGGAAAGACTTCAAAAGTATGACTCGTGACATCAACATGTTCTGTAACAGTCTTGTGGTTGAAAACCAAAGTCACCACATTAAAAGTAATATAAGTAAATAAAAAGTTTTAGAATATGGCATCCAAGATTTGGGCTCAGGTATTTGTGTGGATTTTTTTTATTTTTTTTTTTATATTTTGGTGCCACTCACTTTTAAGGCTCAGACTGGTGAAAAACCCAGCCAGCTGTTGTTGTAGGTCAAGGCCCTCACACTAAAACATTTTAGAATTTATGCCAACTTTTTAAGTAAATTTTAAAGACTTGAACATTGAAGATGGAATTGAAAAAATCCACTGGAAGCTTCTTTTAGGCGTGTACATACTGTAATTCTAACAAATTGATCAAATAAACTACTTTTATTAGCAGTTTAGACAAAAAATGTTTCATAAGTTGTCTAGTGTGACATGGTCTTTAGTCTCTCCCATCTCACCCGCTGAAGCTCAGAACTCCTACAGAGTGGTCACGGGTGTCATGGTGGCCTCTCTCACTTTTGTCATTCTTGCACAGTCACTAGGTTTGTGAGGATATCCTGAAACTCCAAAATCAAAGCTTATTCATTCTGTTTTCTGTACCACCAGCACCGGTGGCTCAGTTGGTAGAGCTGATGCCTCTCAGCAAGAAGGTCACCGGTTCAAATCCCGGCCCGGAGACCTTTCTGGGTAGAGTTTGCATGTTCTCTCTGTGCATATGTGGGTTCTTTCCAGGTACACCGGTTTCCTCCCACAGACCAAAAACATGACCAATAGATTAATTGATAACTTGATAATTGATAACCTAGGTGTGAGTGACATAGTGAATGGTTGTTTGTCTCTATGTGAGGCCCTGTGATGGACTTGCGACCTGTCCAGGATGTACCTCGCTTCTCGCACTGTGACTGCTGGATATGGGCATCAGTGACCCACATGACCCTGAAAGGAATAAGCGTATACAGAAAATGGATGCATGGATGGACGGTGGTAAATACACATAAACTGAACTCATAAAAATGTTAAGAAAACAAAGTTTGACAAAGTGGTTCCATCCATCTAACTCTTGTTAAATTATGTTAATCTGTTGGAGTGAACTCATAATAATCTAAGTTTTGAAATCTGTGTAAAAATATTTTAACGCCATGATGTAGCATGTAAGTGGACAAAAGGACTGCAGGAGGTGAGCAGCAAATAGGTCATATCGTATATATAAACAATTGATTTCTCCTCTGCCAACATAACTTATCAGAACAATAATCTCAAACTGAAATTTTATCATTTTTATAAACAAGCTAAATTGGAAAAACAAAAGATTTGCAGACAGTAATTATTTTTGTTAATGATAAAAAAAAAACCTTGGAGACAATAGAATGTAGGAACGTGTCCAGCAATATAGAAATTAATTAGTTAGTTTTACTATTTCTAGATACTGTATGACAATAAATATTTGGGGGTATTTACATTCTAAATTAGACTTGTTAAATCTGCTTTGCCAAAGATGGTGTCAAAATATAAAAAAACCTGAAAATACTCTCCTAACACCTGCTTTTTAAAAAAAAAAACGGACTGAAAGAATTTTAAGTATAAGTTCAGTGTCATATTATGTGTGTGTGTTTGTGTGTGTGGGGGGGTGCAGTGAGCATCAGTAGGTATGAACCTGCACTCTGTAAAATGCTGCTGATGTTAGGCACTGAAACTGATGCTAACATCATGGCAAAGCTTAAAGGCATGACTTTCAGAGCAACTATCCTCAGCTACACAGAAATCAGGATGTGTAGAAAATGCAATAGGACAAAGCCTAGTGGAAAAACAGATTAGTCTAAAAACAGAGATTTGTGAAGGATTCAAAGTATAAATCTTCCTCCTATTATATGGACCTAATGGCCCCAGAAGGAACTGAGGGCTCCCCCCATTGATACGTTGTGTACAACATCACTACTATGCATATTTCCCATCATCTTTGATTGCAGAGGTTTCAACTAAAATCATCTCATGCTGAGGAGTTATAGTCGTTTTGGTCAAACCTTGAAAATGATGAAAGATTAAGTGTGATCTCATGAGATGTGAGATAACACTTTGAGAATATACTGTATATCTCTGCTCTCCATAGTCAATTTCTTAGCTAATTATCTGAAAAGTTGTCGTCTCAAAGCAGCAGAGAGCAGGATGTTGTCCACATTCAGCTTCATTATGGACATCTAAAAATCTCAGCTCAGCTTGCAGACTTTGTTAGGCCAGAGACTAATAATGACTAAAAGCTTCAGTGAATGTCACAGAGAACCTCCACTCCCATGACCACCCATTACATAACTCCTGTTGCTGCTGATGATTGAAAACATTTTCATCATTATATTTATTTGAACAAATTCGAAAAGAAAATACATTAAATGTTTTGAATAATTTTAGCAATAGTTTCATGGTATTATGCTGCACTTGTGTTTTTTTTCTGTTTTGAACGGTACTTCTGTGGCAGAGGACATATTTTTCCACAAATAGGTGTAGGTGTAAGTGAGCGTGAAAGGCTTTGGGGTGGGTGCGTGTGTATGTGTGTGAAAGATTGTGTGTATCCCTAACATTGCTGTCACCAGTGGATTTTATATGTCAGCCTTGACTACATGCTGGCTCCACTTCATCACCAGCTGCAGCCGAGCTCAGCTCCAGAAAAACTGGCAAACTGTTTGTCTGACTGCCTGTTTGACACACAATAAAACTGTGTCTCCATTAGATGGGCCTCTGTAGGCCTTAGGCACACACACACACACACACACACGTACACATACACAATTTAAACCCATACATGCAACCGTTTGCACACACAACTGCTGTCAGACACATTCTCTGATAAATGTGCAAACTGACACACATCCCCTCAATAGATGTCCTTGCAGAAAGGTGTGTGTACGCCGTGTGCCTTTGTGACTGTTTGTGTGTGTCTGTTCTTTTTTTCTGGAGACAACTGCTGTCTGTGCCAGATACCATCATAATGTTGGACAGGTGTACAACATGGTAATCAGGGATTTACGAAACAGAGTGATTGTGTGTTGCGTGAGTCCATTTATGAAAGAAAAAAAAAAAAGATGGACAGACTGAAAAAAAAAGCAAGAGGGAAGGATGGCCAAGTATTCAGTAGTCTTTGTTTCTGCCTTTTTCCCAGAACCCTGCACTTGCCCCAGCCTTCCCAATCTCAGAATTGTTGATAATTACGAATATTTGTGTGTGTTTTGTCCGAGTGGGTTGTCTGAACAAGGTCAGTTTCCTTTGTCCTCCTATCCCCCTCTTCACACAAACTTCCTCTTCATCCCCTCTTTCTCTGCCTGTATTTCTCCTCATCGTTATCTTTTACACATTAATCCCCGTTTTGTTTTCCCTCCCACTCCTCCTCTCAATTTTCTGCTCTTCCCATGGCTGTGGAGCTTAAATGACAGGGTGTCAGTGGACAGTGGCTTCTTGAGCCAGGTTAGTTAATGTGTTAGCGACGAGCACACCTGCTAGTGGAGAGACAAAAAAAAAAAGAAAAACATCAGGGATATTTAGATAACAGAGGGCAGGTGAAGAAAAAAAAGAGTCAAACAATCAACGAAGAAAGTCATTGAAATTGCACTTGCTTAACAGCCAGCTCAGATCCACCACTAATATTTTCATATTTATTTCTCTGTCTGCCACTACAGTTCATATTGCACTGCCCTCATAGATGCACACACATTAGCACATAGCGCTGTCAACCTAAATGATACTTTTCAACATCTTTCCATTTGCACCTCCTCCTCCTCCTCCTCTCGCCTTCCTGTGCCTTAAATTATTCAGATCTCTCTACATTTGATTTAGCATGCCTCCTGTCTGCCATTTCCCCCTTCTTTTTTATACATTTCATTATGTTGTATGACTTTAGACCCACTGGCTGGAAAATGACAATTATTTTGCTCCAGCAGCCAGCTATTAACAAAGCTGAAGAATACATGGAGTGCTGTGCAGAGAAGGGGAATGCAGAGTAAGACGAAGAGCATCCTGTACATGCAGGTGCACACTGATACACAGATTCCTACAGGTTAGCAGTGCATTTATGTTACTTTAAACAAAACTGGGTGAACATCTGAGAGATTGCAATACAATTTAAAGTATTTTTTTCCAAATAAATCTACATCTATGCTAACACTTATTATACTAAAAAGTATGTACAGACTTTTCTTGTTGTCAAGGCCACATGAGAAATGAGCCCGCAAACAGAAGAAACTAAAGAGAATGATCTGTCTCTGTGAAATAATGCCTTTTAGATGTATCTTTAGCTAGGTAGAGAATTCAACCCATATCTAATGGTAGCTTGTTTGGCCTTTTCATCAGTTCTGCATAAATATATATGAGCCACGGGAAAACATGCAAGGGACCTAATAGAAATGAATGAACTGCTCAACCATATATTTGCCGTGAGAGATATGCAGCTTTTGATTGGAAAGGGCATCCACTATCTGCAATATTGATAATACTTTTCAAATTTCATCTGCTTTTGTTTGCGTTCTGTGGCCGCCTGTTTAAACATGGCGAGAATTATAATGAGGCCAAACATTATCTCCACCAGTTGTTCGAGGCTGAACATATAACTTTATCACAGAAACGATTCCCGTGGTTTGGCTGCATTGTAGCGTTTCCATTAGAGCTTGGCTATCTGACAGAATTCCAACCAATCGGCAGCAACAGTGGCCCTCGTCTGGTGGCCAAGCAGTGCCCGAGTCTGTGACACTGTGTTCTCTGTGTGTGTGGGTGTGGGTGTGTTCTGTGTGTGTGTACCAGGATGTGTAACAGTTACCATCTTTGACCAAAAATACAAAAGACAAAGTGAAACCACCTTATTTTACCAGTAAGGTTATTAAAAATGAGAGGTTTGTGTACTTTAAAATCACTTCTTCCTTTAAGCATTTCCATCCACCCTCATTATGTTTTATACCATTTCTCTGCATATCATATTGTTAAGGTAATTTGTAAGAAAAAGGTTGCTGTATGTGAGAACATTGTTACAGTTCTGTGCAAAGGTTTAAAACCCCTGCTATTTTCTAAGAAAGAACAAATTTCTTGTGAAGTTTTTAAATGGTCTTGATCAAGAATTATTTGTGATTTCTGAATCCAAATTATTTAAAAGTGGCTAATGTTCAAAGTAAAACTTTTAAGGACTTTTAGAAAGAGCAATATTGCTCAAAACATTTTTTTTAAAAACTGGACAATGCTTCATGACTGTGATAGTATTTAAAAAGTAATCATTATATGCAGCCAAAAGTCGAAACAACACTTTTAACCCTAACCTAACCGTGGGTGTATGCATGTTTGCAATCATATATCCTATAACCTACTGGTCAGATTTTAATGAAACTTGTCAAAATTAATCATTCAACATTCACTGACTAACTACAGCAGTCAACCCAATTCAAGATGACTACCACAGGCAACTTGCCCTTATAAACACAACAATTGCTACAAATCAGTTATTTTTACAGACTAAAAGTTGTTGTGGTATTAGCCGAAACTGATTGGTAACTCATATTTTAAGACTTGATCCTTGTTTTAAACATCGTTATTACCTATTTTGATTTATCTCTTCCTGTATGTTAGCAAATATCACATTTTGATACAACTTGCAGGAAAACAATTGTTGAATGTAACTCTCTACCTAAAAAAACTTTGAAGCTCATTTATTTCAAGTTTGCAGCCATAGCCACCTGATCTTTGTAAACCTTAAAATGTCAATAATTCAGTCAATTTTATAAGTGTGTTTTAAATTTGGTGCGATCAAGTCATTTACACACTCAAAGTGATACTCATTGCGCAAGATCTTTGTTTAAAATATTGGTGTCAACTGTCGGTGTCAGCCACGTTTGTTATCAAAATACAACCCCTGGCAAAAAGTATGGAATCAGCAGTCTTGGATGAGCACTCATTCAGACATTTCATTCTGTAAAAC
>JARVGW010000322.1:22122204-22135953 GCA_031762495.1 Anablepsoides rubrolineatus
TAAGGCATAAAAGTACATTTAAATTCATTGTAGATGCTTTACTAGGCTTGTTTATCCAAGGTATCAGAGATGAGGACTATTCTGTTGCTATACAGAGTGGTCAGCTATGTCCATCCTACCTGCTTTTTTTTCCTTTCAAGGTCACGGGGGTCATTGGTGCCTGTGTCCAGCAGTCGGTCAGCTATGTCATATTATCCATTGAACATAAACTTCCTAATATTGTCAAAATCTTTAAAGACAGCCATATTAGAAATAGCCTATTTAAGCATTAATGCGTGGCAATAAAGCTGTGACTGAACAAAGCTGAGCAAAACTGAAACAAGCGAAAAAGCTTTAATAGAGTCTTCCGTTGTGCACACTCCCATTTCATTCTGCAAATGAATGCTAATGTTTTTCAGTTTGGCCAGCAATTTCATTGTTTTGGTTGACTATCACCTCCTGCATCATATACTTGTGAGGATGCTGATGACTGGAAAGAAAAAAAAAATAATGAACACACACACACACACATATACAAAAACAACAACAAAACAGTATTATACTTGCTCAGCATCAAACAACTCTGGAGAGACACTGTTAATTACTAGTGCAACTGTTTACTTTTATAGTTCCTCTTAGCAACTTGAAAGGTGATGACATGCCAGCATTGTGTTCATGTCTTGGTTTTAGAGCCTTCATGTGGCCAAAAACACATCTGTTCATGGGAGGTTAAAGTTAGAATGAGGCTGATGCCAGGGAGTTAAACATTCGGTTGTGATGTACAAGTAATATAATAGGTAGGCAGGGTTTTTTTCCGACTGTGTTTCGTCAGCGAGGGTCCTAAAACATATGAGCAGCCAACTGTCTGAGTGTACGTGTAGAAGCGTGCAAAGTGCAATATTGTTAGAAGGTGAGCTTCCTCAGCTTTAAGCATACAAACACCTCCACAAACACACACTTTCCCCTTCTGCCCCCCCACCCTCCCTGCCACCCACTTCCATTCCATCCATTTCTATCCAACACAACCCCAATTCAGTCCCGTGCCAAGGCAGCACAGATGCAAACTCCCCCCTGACCGGGCTACTGCCAAGGCGCCGCTTCCGAAGCCTCTCCACCAGCTGGAGACTCTGATGAGGCCAACACATCTATTTCCCTGGTAACCGAAGGGCCCGGGCACACAGAGGGATGCACTTGCATATAAACATGTATGTATACGCACCCATGTGAATATATGTGTGTGTGTCTCTGCCACACATGTGCAATGGCCCATCGACACATTCCACCTTTTTTTTTTATGCAAAGCCTTCACCCTCCCCTGTTGCCTTGTTTGCTGCCAGGTCTATTATCACAAAGGATGCTCTGCAGAGCTACAATGCATTTACACCCAGTAAACAGACTTATGTAATAAAGTGCCTACTGTTCACTGCATATATCTAGTGTGACTCATGTCACCTCTGCTTTTTCTTAAGAGTTGAGGTGTACCTTGGGAACTCACATTTAATTGGTTCCTTTGAATATTCCCTAACACTTCACTACTTACAAATGCATAAAACATGATTTTTTTTTTGGTTTAATCAATTGTGCAACTGAAGACAGAACAAAGAGAAAAGTGAGATAAAGGAGGATCATATTTACAAGCAATAGCTTTGAAAGCAGTCAAAAATATAGTATTTTACAGAGGTCATGGCACCTGTCTGTGTCAGGCTTAGACTGAAGGACCAGCATGGCATGGAATGACTCAAAATGACACGAGGATGGGGAAGCAGAGGAGGAATGTGGCAACTGGAATAGGATCAGTAGCTAAGCTTTAACCTTCAGGGCCTTTGTGTTGGAAAAGGAGAGGGTGCTTAGCCTCCTCTGTCATGATTACACAAAAAGGGGCCAAAGTGAGGGGGTCTGAGGCAGCCCCCATCCCCCGCACTGGTCCTTACATGCAGTGAATCCACTCTGCGTTTAAGAGACAAGAGAGGTTCAGCAATGTTCATGTCGACAGAGCCCTGCAAAAGCCTTTTGATGTCCCTCTTCTTTTTTTTCTTTTTTTTTGAGGGGACCACAGAAAAGGCTGCAAGACTTTTGGATGTTGTGCCAAGAACAACAAGCGAGGAGGCAGCTGTGTGCAAGAGGAGGCGGATCAGTCCAAGAATCAAAGATGGCTGGTGAAGAAAGGAAAATAGCATATCAAAGGAGGTGTCCCACGTAATTGGAGTTAGTCTGTGCCTTTAAATAAATTGACTTGGGCGGAGGCCACCAAAAGAACACACACACACACACACACACACACAAGCAAAACATCTGCCTGGGTGAGAAGTTAACAGTCAAAAAGTTTATTTTTACTTTTTAGGAAATTAACGTGTTTGCATAAATTACACTTTTGTTTTACTGGAATTTTGACATCAGACACTTAAAGAAATTAAAGAACACCACTTTATACATCATGAATTGTTCGCTAATCGATTAGTTTGCTGTTTTATTAAACAAAAATGAGAGCCTACTACACCTGAAGACAAACAAAATATCTATTAGCATCTAAATATTTTTCAGATTTGGATATAATTTGGTACATGGCACATGCAGATCAGCAATGGATACATACATATAAAAAAGTCAAATTGCAATAAGCTGGATCAGCAAGAATGGGATAGTGTTATCAGGCAGTTACCAGTGCATCCAACAGTCAGACAAAACTGTAGCAAGAGGCAACAATATCATGAGAGTTTGATAAAGGTCACAGTGTGGGTTTGTATGAGGCCGGGTGGTTGTATCACAAAATCTCCCAGCATATTGTGTGTCAGATATTACTGTGGCTCAGTGTTTGTGTCAACGGGTATGTAAGAACATCAACTCTCACTGTGAAGGTTCTGATTGCTCAAGACATACCTTATCAAAGTGAGATCACCTTATTGTGCTCTAGGCATTACGTAACCCCAGTGTCATCCTGCACTGTTTCTCAACATCTGACATCAGCCACACTACAGGCTGTCCCATGTGCAGGGGTGCGTTACCAAAATTTGTGGACTGATGACAAGTGGTGTTGTATCATGTTTATCATTTTATCTCTATCCTGCATCATCACAAATGACCATTACGTGCAGTAGTGTGTACTGGCACAGAGAGAAAAGGACCAATCCTGCCTATGTAAAAGAAAAAGACACGTATTACTCCTGACATCATGGTGTGGAAAGCTATATGTAAGACTTCAGCTCACCGCTGATTGTGATTTAGGGGACACTGACAGCTCAGTGCAACATCAATGATGCATCCTCATGTCTTGTTTCTCATAAGACAACACCCTGGTATGTTCATTGAACAATCCACCACCTGTCCACATATTGTGTGTGTGCATGTGTCTATGAACTGCCTGCCTGCATCCATAGACAGCTAGAATCCTCTAATCTTTCTCAAATCAAACATGTCGGGGATCAGCTCAGATGTTAACTCTGACCCAGTGTTGGTCTGCAGATCTTGAGGGCCAGTTCCAGCAACTGTTGGAACAGCTTGCCACATAAAACGATACAATAGTTGTTCGACTCTGTTTTGTACTGAATTGCTGCTTGTATCCACACCTGAAGGGGTGCCACACCTTAGACATGATCTGACCCCTTTGCCCCCCTACTTTTCCAAACCAAGAAATAACTGACAACTGTGTGCTGCAGATAAGACATAGACTATTACTGAGTATCTGCGATTCTTGATAAATCCCCATCCAAAACACACAAAAAAGAGAAAAGAAAAAAGGGGTAATTGGGAAAAGACATAAAATCAATGTCTATTGGCAGATTAGTCTAAATGTGCATGATGGTCAGAAAAGTCAGTGGGGGTGAGTGGAAGAATGGTCCAATTTGTTCATTTGTTTAAAGGCAAACCACAGTGATTGCATGACCTTATGAATATTTTTAATGTCTTATCCTTCCAAAACTGTAACTAACAAAAATAGTTTTAAATTGTGAAATTTATTGAGAGACAAACTTAGGTTTTCCACATAAAAGATGTGCGACTCCTTCACCTAGCTCCTAAAATCTTCAATTAAAATGTTTAAATCTTTTAAATTACTTTTCATGGCATTTTCATAAAATATTGTGAACGTGTATTCCTACATAGATGTATTTTAAAATCATTCTGCCAAAAAAGAAATTAAAAAAATTGTTTGAGGAAAAGACTAAAAGATTACTTTTCGTGAAAGTTCTGTGAGACTGTTGAATATGAACTGAAAATTAATTTTATAGATGAAAATATAAATAATCAGCAGCTGCAGCAGTAATTATGTTTCTATCACATCGTGTTTGATCAGGATTATTATAACCAACTAACAGTGTGCTTATATTTTGCTTCTGATGTCCATAAAACGTGTTTGAGGCAGCGTGTTATACACAGTATCTCCTCTTCGTCTCTGTCTGTTCTGATCTGCACAGTTAAGTGATCATGAAGTGAACTTTCTGCTACAAATACAGCTTTTCCATTTTCCACACTCCATTACAGCTGGGGGGAAACAGGCTCTTAAGAGATATCCAGACGTTTCCTGCGGCTTTGAGCCCCTAGGGCCTCCCCTCTTTTCGCCCTGAGCAGGAAGAAATCAACAGCTAAAGCAACAGCATCTCCTTTTCCTGCAGCTACTCCAAGCGTACACATGTACCGCTAATGCCTTGAAATCACATTTCCCCATCACTTTGCAACCATCACTTTTTAAAAGCAGGCCATTTTCTACCAGTTTAGGACAAGTAAAGACATAAAAGGGATAGCACATTGACAGAATATAGAAGTGCACATAGCGAGCCGTGACGTCACCCTTTCGCTGATTTCCACTGAAGCTGATCGGAACTGAGAAGTGGCAGCTGGTGATCAGAGCCTTCTTTTGTATTTTTGAAGCAGTGACTACATGTAAACAAGTTGCTGATGCTGCATTTCAAAAAATATTCTGAAGAGAACTCGGGCAGCGTCCTAAAAACTAATTCTGTTCTGGCTGCAGTCACAAGCTGTGGAGTTTGGATTCATTTACATGTTTAGTCATCACCATGAAAGGTCATCGTGTAATTGCTTGTATTTGTTTCTATAAGAGTTTTTCTGTCATTTGGCAAAGTATCTCATGAACCAGAGAATGGGTTTTAAGAACACACATTGTACCTCTAAAACCTTTAGTCAACTCAAGATGGCTGCCACGGCTAATGGACCATAGCAAGCTTAGATTTGTTGTAGCTGAGAATCAACCCATCACATTCTCCAAGAGTTAACGTAGCACACAAAAACTTAAAAAAAAAACCTCTCATGTAAGGTATAAAGGGAAATGCTACTTTCTTTTTTAATGGTTTGTTAAAAGGAGTGTCATAAACAAAAGAACATTTATGATGATGTTCATGTTACACTGGCATACAGTCATATGTTGAAACAGTGGCTGAATGCACAAATCACCTAGATTAAATGTAGATGCCTAGATTTGAATATATACAAAATGTTGAGTTTTTTTTCCAGTAATCTCTAAAATTTAAAAGCTGAGGAGCTGTCACAGTTCAGCTAGAGGACACGTCAATTCTGTTTTAGTTCAGTTCTTTCAGCTAATTTATAATTTTTACTGGAGTTACCGAGCCAAAAAGATTCATTAAAGTAAACTTTTTTTAGTTATTCATAACAGTGATGTTAAATGGAACAGTTTTACCTGTTAACAGTCTCCCATTATGTGGATACATTTTTATCCAGCAGAGACTCTTGCTGCTGAGTTGGAAAGAAAAAAAAAAGTCAAAGTTCATAAAGCATCTAACAACAGTTAGTAGTAAAAGTCAATGCAAAATGTTTTATTGTAGCTAAAAAGATGTTTATGTTTTTATGTTAAAAGGTGGGGGGGTGTAAATCTATGTTTTTACTCCTTCCCTGTTTAATTTTAGCATAGATTGTCTCATCTCTAAACAGCGAGAAACAATCATACATTGGAATTGAATCAGAATAAAAGTAGAAAAAAAAAGTAGAAAAACTCAACTCTATTTTTTAAAGACTTTTCCTCTTTCAGAGATTTAGCTTAATGACATGAAAGAATAATCAAATGCACCTACATGAATCTGGTTTCTAAGCTGAGGTTTTGGGTTACAACAGTGTCAGTAAAAAGGTAATTGGAGAAGGTTCCTCCAGAATATGGCACCATGTTGACATACAACGCTTTTAACTTAATTTTATTTTCTTGATACTGATGGCTTAACACAACCAAATGCACTGGCTTTAAACCAGGTTGATGCTAAATTACCTTGATAGCTGCACTGAAAGATCTTTTTTTCCTCCTACTAAAAATGCTAAATAAAAGAAAATTACAATGCTTACTTAATCATACGTTTGCCATTATTAAAGTATTTCGTCATTTAAAAAGAGCTTACCAGCCTGTATTGTGCAGTTTTCTCTCTTTTTTTATGAAACATTACAAAGAATCAATTTAATATTCATAGTTGGATCAGATAAGACCAGATAAACAGCTGTCTTCTGTGGTAACATCTCCATCCACAGAGAGTAGAAAAACACCATTTAAGACTCAAACGCACAGAGCAACTTTAGCTAAAACCACTACAGAACAGGCTGCCATGTAATTACCGCAGAAACAAACTCACTGCGAGTCTGCCTCACAGAGTGAGAGTGAGTCAACTCTTGCTGTAACTCTGCGATGAGTTGCAGCAAGTAAAAGTAAGGTTTAATGTTTTGTTGTAAAAGCCATTTTTTGCAGCAGATATGAAAGGTGCTGAAAGGTTGAAGGAGTGAAAGTGTGAAGGATGATTCTGATCATGCAATATTTGAGTTGGGGGTAAAAGAGGTGTGGAAAAGAGATGAGGGGAGCATATAAGGGAGAACTTGTTGAAAAGGGGATAAAAAGTGGGAGGGAAAAGATAAAAGAAAGTAGAAAGTAGGGGAGGAGAGGAGAGCCAAGCGGGCAATACGTACATTCAACTTACAGTGGTGTGTTTGATTGGCTGTCAAGTACACTCAACCCATTTTCCTCACCTTTCTCTGCTCTTTCATGGCAGCTCTCTCACTTTTGTTGTCTGTTTTCCTTACACTACCTTCTCTCTACAGATCTCTTTGTCTGAAATGTTTTCATTGACATTGGAAACTGCTTTCCAAGTAAAACCCCAAAGCTCTCATGGCAGGGTTGCTTTTTGTGTCTCATTAAGTGGTTGATGAGTTATAAGAATTCAAGCAGGTGCTGTTGGGAGGTTTCATGTGTGGCAAGTCAGTAAAAAAAAAGTTAATTTTGTATTCACTCCGACACAAAGCCTACTGTTACCATCCAAATACAGTTGTTGTTAAGACGTTCACTTTCGGCAGTGTTTCCACGGGCTCATCACTTAAGTCTTTCCTGACTGATTTACAAATAAGAACTCCTTTAGCACTTTTTATGCTTACAAAGCCTGATGAAGAACTGTACGCAGAGTATACAAACGTGATAATGAGTTCCCTTTTCAATGGAGGAGGAACTCATTTGAAACTGCCCTGATTTCCCCTACAAAGAGACACAACACCAAGACTGGCTGTTCGCGCCGTCTCCTCAGAATGTGCTTTCACAGCCTCAGAGCGATTCCCACTGATAAAAAGTGATTTTCTCCACTGCCACTCTGTGGGCAATCCTTGCTGCTGTGTCCGTCCAACAACATCTGTCTCTGACTGAAACGCCTTCACTCATCTCCCCAATGACTACATGGAGGAGCTCTTGGAATGACAAACAAAACAAATGTGGGTTCCTTCACGCACCTACGAGTGTACTTTGATGTCGTCACAATGTGGTTTTATAAAGAAATCGCACAGAAAACGAAATGTGTCGAAGGCCGCTTGTGGTAAACGCTGTCATTTCAGAGAGATAGCTAAGCCCTACAAGGCTTTTCCACCTAAATGGTCCACTTAAAGCAAATTATCATTTACCTTTTGACGTGTGCCAGATCATTAGGCAGGGACATTAAAACCAGCCACCACAGCACCAGAGGGGGCCTGAATGAACTGCAGTCCGCTCCATAGCAGCATAAGTGTGTGTGTGTGTATGTGTGGGTGTGTGTGCAGAAGTGCATGTACTGGAAATTTTCAAGAAAGAGAATGTGTGTGCATGCTCCATGACATCAAAGAGGCCAGCAGGACTGGGTGTCACCATGTGCCCGGAATCATTTGACACAAGCAGATGCATCATTAAAACACTGCCACACATGCTCGCCAGGCAAGAGACCAGACAGTCCCTCGTACACACATTAGCATTTTGTGCCCCCGTCCTTTTGAAACGTGCCCAAATTCCACAAAGACGTGTAGAAAGGTTGCAGAAATGTAGGGGAGGCTGACATATCCTAGATCGGACCTATTCTCCCCTTCTCATAGTTTTCCAATGACTTACCAAGAGAACTGTGTTAGTTTTGACGTGCGTAGGATGATGGAGGGAACAAAGTTGGACGTGCGCATGTTTTGTGTGTGTGAGTGTGTTTAAGCCCAGCCCTTCCCATTAAATGAGGCAGAACAGTTCATGTTTGGGGTCAACGCTGACCAGATAAAGCACACACACATCAGGAGACCAACACACATAAACACCAGGACCTAAAGTGCCAGCGGAGTCAACGGTGGGCCAGCATTCAGCCTGTGATGTGCAGCCAGAGAGCAGAGATATGGACAGACTTCACCTTCTTCTGCTTTGCAGTCACTGACGAAGAACACACAACAGATGGCTGAAGTACAGCTGTCGGTCTCTGAACTTTATTTTCCACTTTTTTGCTTTCTCATCTTCTAACCAGTCTTACCTTTACATCTATTTCTATTTATTTTTAAACTTAACTTAATGTCTGTTTGTCTCACCTGTCCAACACATTTAGTAGCTACTGTGTGATGGATAAACAGCATCATAATATTAATGAAGCTGTACTTTAAACTAAACTAAAGCAAATTATTTTCTGATTCTATCACCCAGAATGTGAAGCAGCAACTGGTCTTGCAGTAGGCTCTCCATTACATCAAGCAAGTTAGGTCATGGAGGATTTTGAGCATGCACAAAACTTCCATAGCAAGGTTGTGGTGATTTATTATCACGTCAGCAGATTGTTAGGGTCTTGGGAAGAATGTGGGGGAGCCCGATATCAGCGTAATCATGATGTGGGGTCAGTGTGGCATGATTGTGAAGAATGTAAAGCAGGCCTCATATTTTGCATTGTATGGCCCGGCCTGGCCCAGGATGGCTACAGTTAGACTGGTCTTATTCTACCTCAGACATGGTTGTGTTTGCATTGAGCAGAGAGCTGCTTCGATGTGGGTGGTAGGTGTGCAACAATACATGTACCCATATTGAACTGTTCAATACAGTGCTTTATACACACTTGTATCAAACCTACTTACTTACTACAGTTGTTAAGTAAAACCTGTGCAAAAAAAAAAAAATATACAGTTACTGCAATCGATTTGTGTAAAAGTTTTCTCATTTTTGATGTCAAAACCATAGTGTGGGCCTGACCCTCACAATGCACCCTAAACTGTCCAAAATGCTAAGTAACCCTGTTGTATAACTGAACGCTCTTTGTGAGATGTGACTTGAGGCAGAAATTTATTTGTTTATCTGTGCATCTCATTAAAATGTGAATTTTCTTTTTACCTGACATGTTGTAATTTATTAATGCTGAGATAGCCTTTGGCTTTGTCTGGTTTTCTTTCACGCCGCACACAAAGATCAGCAATTCAATTTTTATAGCATGTTTTGCAGTTTCACTAATGGCTTCTAATCACAAACACTAGACTCAACCTGTGGCTTTTACATTTACTAATAGTGAAGCTTTCTGTGGCTTTCATAGGAAAGCATTTCCTGTTATTTGCAATGAATAAGGGATGCACACATCCAACATTTTCCCTCTTGATAATGACTAAGTTCATGCCAAAACTGTTTTACAATCTGTTGCAACTATTCACTATGCAAAGGTATTTAAAGCTCTTATATTGACACAGTGGGTTGGATTGGTGTTACATTAGGAGGCATTTGCAGCAAAGTAAATAGGGATGTCCAAGCCAATAGCAGTTCTGGGTCCTGATCAAGGCATTTTTAGTAATTGTCTGAGTATAGGTGACCACACTTCACTCCTAATCTATGTTGTTGGCCTACTGTTAATATTTCTATCACAGCTGCATTGTAATATAGCTGCTGTAATATGGTTGTCATAAGCTGTAAAATGCTAAGAGGTAACAAGCCAAAATGTCTACAATATAAAAGTATTTTAAAATACAAAATGAGAGAATTCCAGTAGTTACAGTTGGGTCCATATTTACACTGACACCAAGTTTATGTTTTACCTGTTTACTGAAATGTATTCAAGTTATAGTTATATAATGAACATGGACATAAAGTCCAGACTTTCAGTTTCCATTTGAAGGTATCACATTAAAATTGGATGAAGGGTTTAGGAGTTCAGCTCCTTAACGTGTTCCCACCCTGCTTTTAAAGGGACCAAAAGCAATTTGACAATTGACGATTTCATGGACAGGTGGGGACATGTCCTTTATTAAGTCATTCTCAATTAAGCAGATAAAAGGCCTGGAGTTGATTTGAGGTGTGGTTCTTGCATTTGGAAGATTTTGCTGTGAGGAAAACATGCGTTCAAAGGAGCTCTCCGTGCAGGTGAAACAAGACATCCTTAAGCTGCAAAAACATAAAAGAAAACCTCTGAGAAATTATTACAATATTAGGAGTGGCAAAATCTACAGTTTGGTACATCCTGAGAAAGAAAGCACTGGTGAACTCATCAATGCAAAAAGACCTGGATGCCCACGGAGGACAACAGTGATGGATGATTGCAGAATAATCTCCATGGTGAAGAGAAACACCTTCCCAACAGCCAACCAAGTGACTCTCGGAGGTAAGTAACAATATCCAAATCTACCATAAAGAGAAGCCTGCATGAAAGTAAATACAGAGTTCACTGCATGGTGCAAGCCCCTCATAGGCATCGAGAATAAAAATTGGAAATTAGACTTTGCAAAAAAAAAACATTTAAAAAAGCCAGTTTTGGAAGAGCATTCTTTGGACAGATGAAACAAAGATCAATCTCTACCAGAACGATACATAGAAAGAAGTTTGGCAAAGCTGTGGTCCAAAGCATACCACATCATCTGTAAAATACTGCGAAGCAGTGTGATGGCTTGGGCATGTAAGGTTGCATGTGACACTGGGTCACTAGTGTTTATTATGACCCCCGCACGCAAAGCGTAGGCAGGAGTCATAATGTTTTTGTACGTTTCTTTTTTTTTGTTTGTTTTGTTTTTTTTTCTTTCAGTGATTTTTGGTCAACCATAGCACAAGAACGGCTGCACCAATCAACATGACAATTGGCAGGACTGTAGATGAGTCTGACCTACACTGTGCCAACCAACGGTTTTACGATAGACCCCATATTTGAGGAGGGGGCTCCAATCAAAGAGGGGGTGTCTGGACATGCAAAAATGCTTAAACCTCAGAAAATGTTCAACATAGGAGCTTCAGATTTTTGTTTTTTAGCTCTGATGAAGCTCTATCTATCAGGCCCACCAATCAGCGCCCCCACCCCCCACCCCCAGACACCCAATTTATCTGAAAAAGGGGTGTCTGGACATGCAAAAATAGTTAAAAACTATTAAACATAGAAGCTTCAGAGTTTCTTTGGTTGTTTAGCTCTGATGAGGGACTATACATCAGGCCGACCAATGTCCCCCCTCCAAAACAAAAAGACCCCCATCCAAATCAGTACAATTTTGGGATGCACCTAGTAGCATGACATTTATTAGGAATAAAGACTTCTGAATTCTGGTGCATTGCTGCTTGAAGGGTTCATTATGTTACTGCTATGTGGTATCTAGCTGATAATGTGACACAGGACAGTAGGAGCCAGAGGTATTCAGAGACATACTGTGTGCTCAAATACAGCCAAACTGATTGATTGACATTTTATAATACAGATGCACAATGACCTAAAACATAAAGCCAAAACAACTCAGAGGTTTTTTAAAGCAAAGAAGTAGAATATTCTTGAATGGCTAAGTCAGTCACCTCTTTTCAACCCAATTAAGCATTTAACTTGTTAAAGACTAAACTTCAGACAGAACGGCCCACAAACAAACAGTAACTAAAAACCTCTGCAGTGAAGGCCTGGCAGAGTTTTAAAAAGGAGAAAACACAGTTTCTGGTGATGTTCATGAGTTCAAGACTTCAGGCAGTCATTGCCAATGAAGAGTTTTGAAAAAAACATTTTATTTACAATTAATTTATTTGTCCAATTACTTTTGAGCCTCTGAAATCACGGGATTGTGTTTAAAAATGCTTTGGTTCTTCAGATTTCTATGCAATAATTTTGTTGAACCCACCAAATTAAAGCTGAGAGTCAGAACTGCATCTGAAATGTTTTGTTCAAAATTGTTTCTGGTAATGTATAGAACAAAAATTAGGAAAATGTTTCTGTCCAAATAGATTGACCTAACTGTAACATCTGCTATTTATGCATTTCTTGTGGTGGGAGTGATGCAGCTACATTACATTCAATACAGAGAATGATATTATTCTTGTTGAATGAATATATTTATTTATTTATTTATTTTTTGAGTGTCCAATAGTCATTGTCAAAGAGATTTTGGACATCGTGCATCATACATTATTTTAATGTAAAATTCCATATTGAATAAATTTCAAAAATGCACCACGGGCCAAAAGAAACAGGGATATATATATATATTTTTTTATTTTCAACAATTTCAAACCGCGTTGTTTTACATAGACTGCGTCCATCATCAACTTTTATTTTATCCCAGTGTTTTCTAGCAGCGTAACTCCAAATCTGTAGTTAAACAACTGAAAAAGATTTGAGGAGCACGTCATCATTTTAGATATATTGTGTATAAAGAAGACAATGGTGTGAATTTAAAGACAATGCTGTGTTCTTGGCAAGCCTTTGATGCTGAGCCAAGCCCCATCGTTCCCAGAGGTATTTACCCCCATCTCTTCCTACCACATTGTTAAACACTACCTCTGTACGTTTTTATAACACTATTGTTAAGCTCAATAGATTTTCATTTGGCTGCTTCACCTCCCTCGCAGTGCTGTGCTGTCTGTCTGGCTAGCAGTGTTTGTGTGTTTGCATTGCCCTGTTCTTTCACCTGGAAGTGTCTAGGTGTGTATTTATAGTTCCTTAGACAGCAGACATGAGACCCAAGACCAAACATCCTCTTCCTCTCTGGAAATTGCAGAGACTGTAACAAATGTTGACTTTAAGATGTACTGCTTTTTAACACATTTGGCTCCTGAACTGAGCAGGGGGGAAAAGTTGCTGCAAAACTGAAAAACAAAAAACACCACAATTTCTTAGTTATTAAAAAAAAAAATATATATATATATATATATATATACATATTTTGCTGCTAACCTAGCATACGCTAATGACTACTTTACTATTACTATTAAGAGGAATAATAATGTGGGGGTCACTAGTGCTCATTTCATGCAGGCACAGGTAACCCCTATGACCCTGAAAGAAAGAAGCTAGTAAAAGAAGATGGAGGCAGAAAGGTGGCTCAGTTGGTAGAGCTGTTGCCTCTCAGCAAGAAGGTTGCCAGATCAAATTCCTGCCAGGGATCTTTCTGGGTAAAGTTTGCATGTTCTATCTGTGCGTGCAATTATTTTCTCCTGGCACTCTGGCTTTGTCCCACAGACTAAAAACATGACTGTTAAGCTAATGGTTACTCTAAAATGTCCCTAGGAGAGAGAGAGAGAGAGAGAGAGAGAGAGAGAGAGAGAGAGAGAGAGAGAGAGAGAGAGAGAGAGAGAGAGAG
>JARVGW010000322.1:22513471-22528056 GCA_031762495.1 Anablepsoides rubrolineatus
TCCAAATCACTTTTGCATGATTAACAGTTTGAAAGGTTTTAAATGACTTTTGTTTTTTTATTGCAAGATTATTGCCCTTTTCAACATTAAAAGCAGACTGAAAGTGCTGAGGCTCTCTTCTTTTCACAGATTCTTGGCTTGCTGGAACACTGATGAGTCCAGTGGCAAAACTATTTTCTCCAATTTGGGGTAGACTACATACAGATATTTTCCTCTCTCCCTCCCTAGGCAATGTCAAGTTGTTTAGATCAAAACAAGTGTCATGTATTGCATTCTGAATTACTGGTCCTGGATTTAAATGAACATCCCCTGATAACAGTAAAATGAGGAATAGCAAGCTATGGATCCTCCGTGCTAGAGTTTTAGTAAGTGCCAGTTGTTGCTTTACATGCTTACATTGGTCAATCACAGCATGACCATTTTGTAAAATAGATGAGTAAACTGTGTAAAGACTAAACAAGTTATAATGAAAGCTCATTGGACTATTAACGGTCAAATTTGAATTTTGACCCAGACTCATCTGTTGGTTCCAGTGACTGTTGATGCGAGGATTTACAATTTGTGTTTTTTCAAGAAAGATAATCTGCAGAGGTGTTCCAACAGTGATAAGCAGCAATAGAACAAAAAAAAGCACAGTGCAGATTTCTTGACAAACCATGACTTTAAAGTTCTTAAAGCTTTTTTTGTTTAGTTTAGCAGCAGACCACCATTTAAAATACGAAAAGAAGTCTGGGCTAACAGCCCCTACCTCAGAGCATCCCTCAAGTGTTGCCATCCAGCTGGTGTGTGTTGCTAGGCCCTGGAGCCTGGTCTTGGCCTGCTAACTTGATGAGCCTGCTGAACTGGGCCTGGTGAAGTCTGAGCTGCTCCCAGTGAAGGCTGAGCTGCTGAGCTGGGCCTGGTGAGGTCAGAGCCGCTCCCGGTGAAGGCTGAGCTGCTGAGCTGGGCCTGGTGAGGTCTGAGCTGCTCCCGGTGAAGGCTGAGCTGCTGAGCTGGGCCTGGTGAGGTCTGAGCCGCTCCCGGTGAAGGCTGAGCTGCTGAGCTGGGCCTGGTGAGGTCAGAGCCGCTCCCGGTGAAGGCTGAGCTGCTGAACTGGGCCTGGTGAAGTCTGAGCCGCTCCCAGTGAAGGCTGAGCTGCTGAGCTGGGCCTGGTGAAGTCTGAGCCGCTCCCAGTGAAGGCTGAGCTGCTGAGCTGGGCCTGGTGAAGTCTGAGCCGCTCCCAGTGAAGGCTGAGCTGCTGAGCTGGGCCTGGTGAGGTCTGAGCCGCTCCCGGTGAAGGCTGAGCTGCTGAGCTGGGCCTGGTGAGGTCTGAGCTGCTCACAGTGAAGGCTGAGCTGCTGAGCTGGGCCTGGTGAGGTCTGAGCCGCTCCCGGTGAAGGCTGAGCTGCTGAGCTGGGCCTGGTGAGGTCTGAGCTGCTCACAGTCATGAAGAACATGAAGAACACACAAAGAGGTCAGCCACCAAAAACAAAAAGTATCCAATTACACCAACTAAAGCAGGTCCAAATAACTTTTTATCCAGACTATTTCAGGTTCACATCATCTTTTTCATTATTTCTTCCTCTTTTCAACTTCTTTTGCAGGCTGAACTGTGGGCTAATGGCTGTTTTTGAGCTGCACTTGCAGGCACAGCCTCAGCTCCAAAGGGTTCAGCTGACACACCTGCTCCTCATTTAACTCATCAGGCTTTCTGTGGTTTAAAACCAGACTTAGCTGTTACTCAATGCCAGATTACAAGTATTACAGCCTGCAAGCTAAACAACTGACTTCTTTCATTGTCCTAGTACTTCCAAATCTGCACTCGGTTAAAAAAAACTTAGCAAAAGCCCTAAAGAGCAAACAAGAAATTTAGGCCTGCAATTGGCGCTTCAGCGCTTTAGGGGACTAGTGCCCACCACTGTGCAGGACCATAGAGAGGATCAAGTCTTGGAGACTTCTCTTTAATGACCTCTGACTTGATTTGAAATAGGAAGCTATGATGCCATGAAGATGTCTGATTCCAGGACTTAGATATGGATGTAGCAGAAAGCCCAGGCAGTTTATCTGAGTAACCAAAACTTTAAATGTAAAATTTTCATCTAAACCCACCAAAATGCTTACCCAGCTACACGATGAAGTGTTGTCTGGTCAAAATGGTGTTGCAGGAGAGAGTGCTGTGTCTACCAGCCTGGGTGCTATATGCTAAGCTGAGAAGGTGGTACTCCCTGGGAGTAGCTGCTTCCCATACTTTTTCATACTAACTGTCAGCACACTGGTGGAGGGCTGCTGAGTGTTTTGCAGATGCAGGACCAGGACACCTTGCAGTTGTGTTAACTATTAACTCCTCTGTATCTTAAAATATTCTCAAGTCAAATATGAGGTCATCTGTCCAACAGCTGAAGCTTGGCACAAACGTGGCCATAAAACATAAACCTGTGGTAATGTTTAAGAACAAACCAGTTTGGGATTTTTAGAATTCTAGTATATAATGCATTATTTGATGCCAGTGGTAAAAAATGGCACATTTGATTTTATATTACCCTGGTATATTATCTATCAGTAACTGGATTTGAGTTTATTTTTACTGAACAGTATTTAAATGTACCATGACAAACCTCTGCATGAGATAAAGACTGTTTTCATTTACAGCAGGAGCTCACAGGTGGGTTTTCCTGTTTAATGTCCCTGAAACAGACACAAAACATGGGGTCTATTTTTATTCCCTCTGTCACCGCATTCCTGTTAATGGGCAACCATCTAATAATTCTGCATGGCTTTACTACAAAACTTGCTTTGCATTGATTTACATAAAAAAGACACAAAAGATAAAAAAAGACTCTGCAGTCTTAAAATAAACCAGCTGCCTATGCAATAATATCAGAAATTCATTCAGACATTTTTCTTTCTTTATGTCAACTTAGCAGCAGTGCTTGGAAAAAACCAACATGATGCATGACATGTCTTTGCAGATTTCAGAACATTTTGATATTGAGCCTTTTTTCCATTTATGAATAACTTGATATGGTTTTCTTTGATGATCTATGTTGAAAATGTTTAAAGCTGTGATTAGAATCAGCTAATATCATAACCACTCTGCTTCGCCCTCCAGACACTCTCATTAAATACAAACATATTTGGTCTAGTTCATCAAATGATAGTGTCAAGACAGATTCTAATTATATTTTTTCTGAGTATGTCTGTTCTACCACCCACGCACACACACTTAACAGACGGAGGGGGTTGGAACCCCCATTTCAAAGAAGCTGCTGCGGCTGCTGAGCTGCTCTGTGTTGTGCAACAGACTGATGTAGTGGTTCCTGCCTGCACTGCTGCGCTGACAACTTGGATTATCCTTCTGTCACTTTAACCTGACCAGAATATGCTTACCGACCAGCACACACCGCACACACCCCTGTGCAAATATGCACTTTTGATGAACACAGTCACCTCTTTTTCAAACACTTCGACATCCTCAACCCCTCCAGCACTAAGCCCACAATGGAAGACTAGTTACCTTGTGAAAGAAAACATGAATACAAAAATAAGTGGTACAAAAAAATAATGATAAATGGAGGAGCATTTGGCAGCTAATTAAGTTAATTGGCAACAGGTCAGTAAGAGAGCTAGAATAAATAAAGACTTTTAGAGTGATTGATTCTTCCTTAAGTAAAGATTAGCAGGGGTTCACCAGCTTGCAATAAACTGCTGAAACTAATGGAACAATTTCAAAATATTAAGATGACTTTGAATATCCCATTATCTACACTTTAAAATATCCTTAAAGGGATTCACGATTAGTTGTGACATGAGACTTTATTTGATAAACATTTATTTTAACTGTAAAATAAATACTGAGTCATTTTTGCGTTCCCCTCTCTGTCATGTGGATGGCGGTCCTCAGTGACGAGAGGAGAATGTGTAGAGCTGAGCTAATTCATACATATGGTGAAAGTGTCAGGGCTAACGCTAAAGCTAACAGGCTAAGCTGAGATCCTTCTTCCATGAAGCAGCTCTGTTTTCCTTCATCCATATTATCAGTTGCAGACTGAGTCGTTTCTACCTTCTGCTCTCTGTCAACTCTCTCTGGTTTCATTTAAGAGTCGATCGTCAGATATTGTCCAAGATTATCCTTCAGGGTGGATATAGCTCACTAGTAGCCTCGCATCGATGACCTATCCACTCATCATTTACCCAGAATGCTTTGCGTGTAAATAAAATGGCCTTGTCCGTCTAATATATTTTTAAACTTTTAGTCAAAAAAATATACACAACTAAACAGCCTACAGTATTTTTACAGTCTTTATTTTACAGTAAAAATATATGTTTATCAAATAAAGTCTAATGTTACAACTAATCGTGGACTCTTTAAAAATAAATAAACAATGGAGAAATGTCCGAGTGCAAAGAACAAGGCTGAACGTCAATAATGCATGGCCATGATGTTTGGGCCTTCGGCAAAACTGCATTAAAAATATGTCTGATTCTGTTATAAACATTAGGACATTATAATTTAAGGACTTGGTGACTTAAAGGACTGGGTGCACAGTGAGTTTTGACAACTGATTATTCATTATTAAGATAAAGGATTAGAATTTTGTATTTCTTATTTTTCAGTGCCAAATCTTTTATACTCTTGAATGTTTTGTAACAATTAAAATTGAATATTTTAATAGTATAATGGTACTGAGTCCAAAAATCACTGAAATACATAATAAAGTGACTAAGAGCTTATTAAACTGGACAGATAAAATAGAATAAACTTCAATAAATCAGAGTTAAATGGCATAGCAGTTTTATTAACAGCACCATCTTTATTTCTGGGTCTGTGCTCTGTCCTGCCCCCTTTATTTCAGTCCAATGGAGCAACGACCGACACCAGCACAACTTTGTTTATAAATTAGTCCACTTGCAAAAAGGGACTATGTGAATGCAAACCACACTAAACAAAAACAATTAAGTCCACATTTAATTTGGACCAAAGGACTTTCCTGGTGTGAATACACCCTTACAATCGGCATAGATCATACAGCGATTTAATGGTAATATTGTAACAGAAAAAGATGTTCCTAGAGCAGATTTCGGCACATCTGACTTTAGTTTAGTTTAGTTTTATTTCAATCATGAATTGAAATATGAGTACAAAACAGCAAGTCATCCAATAATAAAAAATCCAATAATAAAAAAAAGATCTAGTAAAACAATAGAAAAAAGGAGAAAAAAAACCAAGTCATCCAATAAAAAGTAAATAATAAAAATTAAACGAAAAATGAAATAAACAATGCATACAAAATTGGAATGTCAAGGAAAACAAAACTAAGTTAAAGCTATGTTAAAAAAAGACTTAAATAAATACAGAAAAGCCTAGTTGAAACGTTGGCTGGAGGGTCTAGGTCTTTTATACTAGAAAATGAGTGGAATTGTTAAAAAAGTCTGTGTTTTTACCAATGTCTTTTAGCTTAGTGTCCTGATGCATCTCAGTAATCCAGGTAGAAAAATCAAAAAGAAAAATAAGTATGTCCTCTGCACAGGTTCTTCTTTAATGAAACATTTTGTCTGAAACTGAAGAGACTTCTTCAGTTTCAGGTAAACTCAGCCTTATAA
Organism: Anablepsoides rubrolineatus; assembly: GCA_031762495.1. Classification (NCBI taxonomy): domain Eukaryota; kingdom Metazoa; phylum Chordata; class Actinopteri; order Cyprinodontiformes; family Rivulidae; genus Anablepsoides; species Anablepsoides rubrolineatus. Next base: position 22,519,052 of record JARVGW010000322.1, read on the forward strand.
TCACTGCCTCCACATGATTGTTCATAAAGGGTCATATGCCCCATCACCTGACTAGTGTATGCTTATAAGGCTGAGTTCACTTGAAACTCCTCAGACTGAAGAAGTCTTTTGGAGGAGAGACAAAACGTTTCTTTAAAGAAGAACTCGTCCAGAGGACCAATTTGTTTTTTCTTTTTGGTCCTTTAGCTTAGCTTGATGCATCGATTGTGTTTGTGCCTGTATTCATTTAATCACTTGAGCCACTGCTTCTGCTCTAGAAACTTAATGGTGATGTTTAAAATTTGTCTAAGTAGTAATCTCATCGTATGTGAGGCTAGCATGGACGCTAAGAGGAAAACTCTCAGTAGGCTACAGTAAAAACAAAGCTCACTGTACCTGTTCAGAGATTGAAAGTGCAGGGATAGGATCAGGGTGGTCCTGTATTGGTATTTTACTTCTGATAAAATGTTTGGAATAGACACGTCCATGGTTTCCCTTTTTCTGGTCAAATTCAGCTTGCCCCATAGCTCGAATCCAGCTGTTAGACTGCATCTTAGCTTGAGAAAAGTGATAAAAGTACTCCTTCCATGTGGGGATGACGGCTGTATTCTGAGTCACTGTTACAAGAACTGTAGCACAATGTTTTGTTTCTTGTAAAACAGTCATTTTTTTATGTACTATAGCAATTGGAATTGTATACTGTTTTCCCAAATTTCTCCAAGATTAAATTCTGAACTATGATTAGAGACACAACCAGAGTTTGTACGCACACAGCTGAGCAGACACACGTGACTATTGTTTTATATATAGACTGAGTGGAGATCAAAGATACAAAAAAAACAACAACATTATTGTGAATATGTTTTTAAAACTTGTTATACACCTGACTTCTAGCTTAATTCCATTTCAAGCTCTGCAACTGCAGTAAAGCAGTTTATTGGGCAGTTTAGAATATTATTGCTTAGCTGAATGGACAATATGTATGGTGCATTGTATACATTATTGTGGAAACCCATCAAAACATGGTGAAGGAGTAAAATACTATGTTTATGTGCACTTGTAGCACTTCTGAGAAAATAAGTTTTTCAGGAACTGTGCTTCCCCTATAATAATGTAAAATTAAATAATATTAAAATTTGACCACAGAGACAGAGTAAAAGTGCTGTGATACTTTCTTTGTTTCACCACATCAGCGCTTGTCCCGTTTCAAGCAATATGTCTTTCCACTTTGTCCTGAAAAAGTTTAGGTACAGAATGAGCCTGTGTAAAGAGGCTTGCTTGGAAAACATTCAAGCATTCAGATAGTCTGCCATTAGCGGCTTAATTTGCTCCTCTCTGTCAGCCTGGACATATTGACGCAGCCCTGGAAAGTTATACCACTGCATCAGGACCGGTCCTCAAGGGGGATTTGATGTCACTGACATCCTCTACTGACTTGCAAGGATGGCAACTTGCAGGCAATAACAGCAGAGCAAATAGGTTGCCAAATCCCATTTTAAAGCCATGATCTTTGAAGCCTTGCATATTGAAAATGCAAATGTTGCTCTGAGGATTGGGGCCATGAAATGAGCAGCACTGACTGTTCTCATACTATGGATAACCTTTTATGACACAAGGGTAAAAAATACATAAGTAGAAAACTGGTATTATACTGGTGCTTTTCTTGTGACTCCTGCCCTTGTAAAATTAAGTCAACAGAGTCCAGGCTAAATATTGTATTGTTTGTACAATGCTCATCTTCCTTTACTACCAAGTCTTCAACCATATCAGCTAATAATTTCTTTGACAGCCAGTTTGATTTTGCCTGTGGTATTTTTTTTAGAGTGGGGCGCAAAATCCATCCATCTATTTTATCAGCTTTTTCTTTCTGAGTCATAGGGAACTGGTGCCAATATCCAGCATTCAGTGTATGAGAGGCATGGTACAAACTAGACCGGTTGTAAATCCAAAACAGGGCCACATAAAGACAAACAACCAGTCACGCTCTCACTCAGGGACAATTCTGAATTACCAATTAACCTAATATGCATGTTTGTTTTGTTTTTTAGAGGAAACTGGAGTACCCAGAGAAAACTCATGCATACACAAAGAGAATATGCAAAGTCCACCCAGAAAGGCTGGGTGACAAATCTGCGACCTTGCGACAAGACAACAACTCCAACAATTGTGCTGACATGCCACCAGAGTGTAACATCCATGGTAGGTACTCTCAGTACTTTTCCATAGTCAGCCTTTTCTCCGTGGATTTGCCACACCCTCTTACACCAGTTTCCTATTGTCATTAAGCCCGATGTCTCCAGCCTCCTCATTAGCCTCAGTCATTTAGTCCTCCAGTCTTTGCCTTTCCTGCAGGCTGACACTGTGCTGTTTAGTTTTCCTCTTTGTCTTTTACAGTTCTTTTCTTATCATGTGTTTTGCTGCCACAACAGCTTTTTCTTCTTGCATAGTTTTTTGTGATTATAAATGTTTTTCTCATGTTGGTCTGCTTTTATGCGCTCAAATTCTACAATATGCGACATAAGAAGAAACAACAATAACAACACATACTGCCAAATAAAATGTTGCCACCTGAATTTAACTAAGTGCTATGACCTGGGGTTGCTGCAGTTGGTCTGGTCTAGGTTCAGCCACAGTATGTGCTCAAAGAATGAAGTCAGCTGACTACCTGAATATACTGAATGACCAGGTTATTCCATCAATGGAGTTTTTCTTCCCTGATGGGACGGCCATATTGCAAGATGACAATGCCAGAATTCATTGAGCTGGAATTGTGAAAGAGTGGTTCAGGAAGCATGAGACATCATTTTCACACATGGATTGGATAAACAGAGTCCATTGAGAATCTTTGGGATGTGAGAAGGTTTTGCACAGTCGTCAGACTCTACCATCATCAATGCTTGTGACATTGCAGAAGCTTATATAAACAATGCCACAGTGATTGTGTGTCGTAATCAAAGCTAAATGTGGTCCAACGAAATATTAGTGTGACCTTTATTTTTGGTGGGGAATTTTCTTTTGGCCAGGCAGTGTATTTTACTCTGTTAATTATAGTCCTTTAAGAGAAATCAGTATTAGAAAAATCCTTAGAAATTGGTCACAGCTATTCAAATATCGAAAATGGGTATCAGGCCACTAAACCAGAACTGATGGTTGTCAATATTGATTTTCTCAAAGTGATAATTCTAAAACACTGTGTATTAAAAATGCACAACATATCAGTCAGATTGTCAAATCATTGCAATATCTTTAATTTTTCTTTTTATTCTTTTGCAAATTTCCTACTGTTTAGGGTCATTGTATTTCTCCTTGACCCAGTATGAGCCAACCTTCTGCTGTCAGACAGATGGTTTCACATTTGACTCTAGAACACTTTAGTCTACAGAGGACTTCATGACCAACTCAGTGACAGCGAGGTGCCAAAGTCCTGTGGCTTCAAAACAATCCTGAATCATCAGAGCTCCTCCACCGGGCTGACACTTGAAACCAGGTGTTTGTGCAGACTTGATGTGTTTGGTTTTCTTCACCTGTGCTGCAGTGCATTATGGCCCAGCATCTTTACTTTGATCTTGTCTGTCCAAATGAAATTGTTCCACAAATCCTGTGGGTTCTTCAAATGTTAATGTAATACTGTAAAGATCAAGGCTGTGCTTCTATGTAGAGATAAGAGGCTTTGTTGTGACATTCCTTTCAAACAATTCATTCTTGTACATTTTTTTTGTTTCAGTCTTACTGTCATGAACTTTAACATTCAACATACTAACTCCTCAGTTATAGGCTGCATATTGTTTTATTTTTTTTCCACATTTTCTCTGAGCATTACAAGGTTTGACCTCAGAGTGAACTTGCTGAAACATCCACCTTGGGATGATTGTCTTTAATGTTTTTCATGTGCTACATTTTTTCTCAACCTAGAATAATGGACTAGACTGTTTCACAAGAGCGATTTAACTCATTCCAGTTTAATAGACAGCTACAGTTGTGTCTCTAAAAGTCATTGCTGATGTCTTTCCTTTTGACATTGTGTTAACACACACCTGTTTGTTTCAGAGCAGCAAACTGACATAATGTGTTACTGCAGACTGATTATTTGATAATCAAAGCATTCAATTAGTAGAGATTTCTTGATTATGAAAATACTGAGTGTCAAGAATCAGCAATGCAGTTTTTAAAACCCAGAAACCTTAGAATTTGAGAACACACGTCTGCACACCGTTTTTGCTAAGACTAAATTTTTGTACTAAATTATTTTTTTCTTTTAAAGCAGGCATTTTTATGTACTAAGGCAATTCCAAATCAGTATTATTCTTTTACCAGATAAAAATAAGCTTTACGTTGAGTTTTATATTTGTATATGGGGATATTGAGCTGTACAATTAATCTTTTTTTATTCAGTCAAAGACTCAAACTCTCCAATTGCACCAAGATTTCATATTGCAGGTTGAAGTTTACCATGTTTTTTTTCTTTCCTCCTTTGCTCCATTTGAACACACAATTTTGTATTTTTTTCCCTTTTCCCAGTTTAAAAGACATAATCTTCTCAGCAGACTGCAGAAACAGTGAAGCGGCTATGATTAGGGCCTGTTGTGATTCTTTTCTGGCTGTGTGAGCAGAGGCAATGGGAGCAGTGTTGGCAGGAAGCCGGGCTGACTGAATGGGGTCATAATGAAGGTGCCACAGGTAGCCGCCCGTGGCGAGTCAGCTGAATGACGTCGAACAACCCTCCAGACTCTGGAAGGGAGGGAGCGAGACCTGACAGGACAGAAAGCGATGCCTGCACGCCTGCAGCTCCAATCGACTGTAAATGAGAACGTTCATCAATGCTGTTTGATTTGATCAAATATACCTAATCAAATGTGATTTTCAAAAGGCTCCTGAGGGTGTAATGGGTGAAGTGGCAAAAAATAAAATTAAATAAAAAATAAATATGGTGTCTGCTCTGTGCTCTGCAGAGCAGCCTGGTATAGATAGTTGAAAGTAATAATAAATAATCGCATTGAGATGAAAAAAAATGAACGTAAACCAGATAAATTTATATTTGCAATAATACAATCATATATATTCTTGCAAAACTACAAATAAGTGTTATTAGTAAAGATCATTCCTACTTTAATTAGGCTAATACTCTTGAGGCTGCACAATGGAGGCAAAAGTAAGTGTTCATATTTCATTACAGATTATGAGGTGAATTTCACTTCCTAGACTGCTTTGGTTTATTGAGTATGCTATAGGCTGTGTTATTGTTCTATTAAAAATATTTAGTTGTAAAAATTATGTGTCGAAATATTCCTGTGAATCCCTCTAAACATTTAAACAATGTAGAAATGGTGTTTGTTTTTTGAAAACAGAGAAAGAGTTTTGATACTCTTCTTCTTGGAGGTGCTTTTTGCAGAATCCCTTAACCAACCCTGGAGTGAAACACAGTGGGAAAGCTGGCTCAAAAGCCTTGAACTATTGCACTCTCACTCCGACACAGTGAGAGAAGTTTCTTGCAAGTAATGTAGAGCAGTCACAACTCAACATTGGCAGGTATGTAAATTCAACTATCTTGTTGAAGAAATCAGGCCAGTTAAATTTCATCTCTGTTGTCTGATCTGATGTAGAATTCTCCTACAAACCGGCACCAGATAAGCTTCTTCAGTCAACCAACATTCACTTGATGCAGCAGATTTAAATGATGCACAGGTCAGAAAAACTTGTCACCGATGCTTTGTTGAAAGATAGAAAGTTGGCAACAACAACATATTGCCAATCAAGCTGCTGATGAACCACAATTAAATGCATGCAGAAAACTAGAAGTAGCAGTTTTAAATTAAGTCATGGACTGTTATTTGTCTTTAAAAGAAATCAGAGAACTTCGAACACAGAAGAACCACCATTCAACCATAGCACAGATTTTTATCTTTAACACCAATCTTACTACATTCACACCAAAATCAAGCAAATACTATATATTCCATTATATTAGGACTAAACTCTAGTCCCTGTAAAGACTACCAGTCAGAAAGTATTAGAACCAGAAAAGGTCCTAAAAAAAAGACGATGATGCACACAAAAAGGCTCATGAAGTGTTAAGAATACAAGCTTTATTACTGCGGCAAATATACAATTTGTACTGCTTATGTTGTCAGATTGTTACGAAGAGGAACCAAATCCATCTATCACTGCTAAGTGGTTCTGCAGGCTGGTAATTACTTTCTGAGGGCCTATTAGTAGGGGGGGAGCACACTGATGCAGAACACAAGTTAGAATGGAGCAAAGAAAAACTTCTGTCAGCAAAGAGCAGCCCAGACTCTGATGAGGCCATGTTAATAACTATGACAGATGTTTGATCAGACCAGCATCTTTTTTTTTATATATAAGAAGGGATTATCAGCCTTATTAATGCTCCATATGCTTAAGCATTGAAGCACCACTACTCTGTTTGTCTATTTTTATGCCCCACAGCTTAAAACAATGTGAATTATACATTAAAATGTATGATTGATGCAGACAGAAATTTGCAAAAAAAAATGAAACTTCAGTGAAGCTCTATCACACAGTCATACTTCACAGTAGAAACATCATTCAAAGTTTGATCGGGTCACAGAAAGTTGGCCTTCACATGACTAATACTGTATTTTTAAATTGTTTGCCCTTTCATACAATATGTCACTGTTTAAGTTTTTGATATTTTATGATTCATTTTTTCCAAGAAATGCTCAACTTACAGTACTAACTTTTTAATTATCTAAAATTTTCAAATCGCTTGTGAACTTTTCTTGCTGTCACAACATTTCAGTACACAATTTTAAAACTCAGACATTGTTTCTCATTCAACATGCTCCTCACCGCTACAAGACTTAATGTTTTCTCTCAAATCCCCCAGAATGCAGAGCGTGCACACTCAAGCTTCTTAGGATTTCAGTATTATTTTAGCTCAAAATGTATCTTTAAAACTGGAAGTGAATAGTCTATTATTTTACTTACTATCATTCAATTAATTAATTTTCTTTACCAATGTTTCTGTTCAGGGTTGTAGAGAGTTGGTGTTTATCTCCAGAGTTCATTTAGTGAGAAACGGGGTACACCCTGAACAGGCTGCAAATCAATCCCAGGACCATATTGAGACAAAGAGACAAACGATCAGCACTCTCAGTCACACCTAGAGACAATTTTGAGTTATCAATTAAACTAACTTGTACTTAGTCTGTGGGAGAAAACAGCAGTACCTGGGTAAAACCCATGCATACACAAAGGATGGGTTGACTTGTTTTGTGTTCAACATTAAACACTGAAGAAATAGAACATTTCATTTCACACAGTAACTGTTTGAGGCTTACGTTTTAGTTTTTTTTTTCTCAGTCTAGCCTATATTTTCAATCAGAAAATGAGAGACACAGATCAGGTGTGTGGATACCATGGTGACCCGAATGGGCCAGTGGCAGCAGCTTTAACATTCCTTTTGATTTTTAGCTTTCTTCACACTTCTACTATACATCAAAATGAAGCCATTTTCTTTCACTAGCCTGTAAAATTATAAAGCTAATATTTGAATTCTGGGCAGTATCTGTGCTCATACTCTTCATAATGGCATCAAAAACTTTTTTGTTTAATTTAAGTAGGTAGGTATGTCCCCAACCTTTGACCCGATTGCTAATATTCTCTCACTGAAACTGTTTTTGTTGTAAATAAATAAATTTGTTGTTGCCAATTTTCATTTATTGTGTTAGTGTTAAGTGCTAAAAGCTACTCTAAGCACACAACCTTTTCTTATCTCATAACATACACAACAAAAACATGGGGAGTAGTTTCTAAATGCAAGTTGTGCTTGAACTAATGTTTTGCTAACAGGGCAAATGGTGGCGTTTAATTGGTAACCGATAAGAAGATTATTATGCTAATGCTTTGCATTTAGGCTTGAGCCAGCATGTTTTACCTATATGAAACAATGATAGAGCTAACTTAAAACCACTTCACTATCACACAGCACAAAGAGAAAGCCCTTGTGACAGACCTTGTGAAAATAATATCACAGCTATGACAAACAACTTATCACTGCACATAATCTGCAGATAGAAAAAAAAAAAGTAGCTTTAGCGAACCATGGACCTGAGCTTGTTGTGAGCAGGGATCGATACCTTGATGCTGCTACTGTATCAGCTCATCCCGAAAATCCAATTCAATTATCAGCAGCTTAGGAGAACAGATCTATCCAGGGCTTTGAGAATTGTGAAACAAGGCTTTACTTTAAAAAGAAGGCTAAAACAGGTGAGAATGTGAATTCCCTCTCTGTGCCTTGAGAATTGATTTTAAGATATATCTGCAGCACCCAGAGTTGCGTTTCAATTAGCAAGCTTACATGCTGAGGGTGTTGTAGTGATCGGCAACAACTGTTTGCCTGATTGTTTAGGGAAAAGGCCCCATCTCTATCGAGCTATTGAACATAGACCAAATTTGTCTCAGGTCAATTGAAAAAGATTTTTCTCCCTCTGAGACAAGCAAACTTACCATACACATAAAAACATATTCTGTAGAATGCAATTTATTCTTCCAAATCATTATTAATATTATTTGCTTTACAAAAGGTAGGAAACTATCACAGTCTGTGCTTGTGTTCTTGGTTTTTCTAGTGTTCCCGTGTTTCTTTGCCCTGCAGCCTCACCCATACTCACCTGTCTCCTCAGGTGTTTCTCATTTGTCCGCATTAGTTTGGTGTTTTGTCGTCTGTGTCTGATCATTGTGCTGTTTACAGCCAGTGTTGCCTCCTGTTCCTTGTGTTTTCTCTAAGAGTTTTTGAGCTGCCATGTCAGCCTTTTTGTTTATTAATAAATCTTTGTTACTTTTTGGATTTTGCCTGCGCCCTGGGGTCATTCTGCCTGCTTCACCTCACATAAACTAATTACTCCTAATTGCTTTTAACAATATAGTTAAATCTGAGTTCTAACTTAAACACCTTGAAATTGGCCTCTGTGTCTTTAACCCTATATCACCATTTGTATCATATTTGCTACACAGGATTCCTATGACCTCTATGACAATTTTTAAAG
>JARVGW010000322.1:22568112-22583154 GCA_031762495.1 Anablepsoides rubrolineatus
CGCGTCATCGATACACACCCATGCTTTAGCCTGCTGCGGCGTTTGGTAAGTGATTTAAATTTAGTTTCGCCGCAATAATACTAAATCTAAGTATACTTTAGTATACTTGAAGCCGCACTAATCATCAGTATACTTAAAGAGTGCTATTTTGGAACAATTAATTTAAATATACTTTAGTTGTATTTAAGTTGTACAAAAGTACGACTTTAAGTGTATTAGGTATACTTTTAAATACTAAAATGGAACAACACGAAATCTTTAAAAATATATTTTTTAATCTGTTGCTCGTTGGTGGGTTTCTTGGACCAAGCAGATAATGAGGAAGCGGTGTGTGCGTGAAAGGGGTCTTGTCTGTGGGTAGTTTAGGGAAGAGGGAAAGGAGGAAGTGTAAACTCAACATTACCTCAGGCTCTGAGATGTAAAAAAAAAAAAAAAACATTCAAGCTGCAGTTTTTGAAAGAATATACAAGATTTTCTTTATATATATTATGTAAATGAGTAGATCAGTAGCCAACAGCATGTCATGTATGAACATTATTGTGTTGAAAGTGAAGTTATTTAAGCATTCCAATGCAGTGATTGGTTCGTGCCAGGGTTTTTCTTACGTCATCCAGGATCAGTTTTGTGGCACATGAAAGTGTCGTAAATCAGCTCTAAGACTGAATTACTCTTTCACTTCTCTTTAAGTGAGACTGAGATGCTTAATAAATCACTTTTAGCCTCACCTTTTACCTAATATTTTTTTTACATTTAAGTCCATTCTTAACAATATTCTTAAAAGTAACTCTAAGAAGTTTAATAAATTTTGGCCCTGGCCTACACAGTGAAATGAGGAACACCTGATGAGTTTGGAAAAGCCAATCAGGTGACAGCTGATCAGAACCACAGACCATTAGTGGAAAAAGAACCTGAAGCTTCTCAGGGACAGAACTGAGTGGGCTGTTAGCAGTGGTGGTGAAGGCAGTGTGACTACAGACCTAAATGATTCAGAATTCAGGTTGAGGAGAAAGAAGAGCTGAGCAATCTGTAATTGAATCAGGTTGAGGTCTGGACTTTAACTGGATCATTGTAACACCTCAATAATTTTCTTTTCCAGCTATTTTGTTGTAGAATTACTAACATGTTTGTAGTTACAGTCCTATAATAATAGCTGTTTTTTGTTTTTTTTTCCAGATGTGGACTTTTGCTGAGTTATGTAGTTCTTGCCTTGACACCTATATGTTTTTCACTTCTAGCTGTGACTAGTTACTTGATTGTATAAAAAAACAAAACAAACAAACAGAAAAAAAAACAATCATGTAACTCTGATTATGTAGTGCACAAACTCTGGTTCCAAAAATACAACATGACAGGTCCAGTAAACCAGGCTTCAGTTTCCAACAATCTGCAAATGCAGGGACACTATAATATGTACAGCTATGCTGTAGACCTATAGAATTCAGGATCAGGCGATGGGAAGAATGAAGCACTCTTTAGTCAGCTCTTTGCAGAGCAAACACCTGAGGCTGCCACCTGTCCTTTGATAAATAATCCTTGCACAACTTACTGCTTGCTTCCTTTCCTCATAGACTGCTCCATGATGATGAACCTGCAGGTACAGTGAAATTCAGCAAAGGACAGTAAAAACTACATGCTGCCACTGGAATGAGTTTCACTTGGACAGCATTTGTGAACTGTGATGGAAGCTTTTGATTTTATTTCTGATTTTTGTCCCTGTTTCATGTATTTTTTTCCCTTTATTTTAACTAATATTTAACAAAGTGGTCCCTTATCACTTGATCTCATAATACTTATCAAAACCCCGGTCACACCCCCTGGGGGTGGTTCTTCCATCAGTATTGGAATTTAAACAATTGTATGTTTATCCTGCTGGAGCAAGATACTCATAAGGTGGTAAGCTGATCCTCTCATTGTTTAAAGTATAAGATATAAGGCTGTATTTAAATTTCAGTTAATCAGACAGAAAATATCCTTCAACCAGTACAACACTACAAAAACACAGCAAGTGCAAATTGAAAATTAAACTAAGAGTGCCTGGTGACTGGTCCTCTACTCATGGGTCAGGCTCAGCCTGATTAAGCAACTCAGGTTCACGTTCCTGTGGGCTCACCACCTGCCTGAGGGCTCATGTGAGGTGGATGGAAAGTTACAGCTGCAGCGGAGGGTTGGGGCCTTGGCTTGAGCTGGTGTGGACATACTAGAGCTTTCCTGTGACTCTGGGTTAGGCCAAAGGCTCTGGTTAGTGTTTGTGCCTATGTGACGAAAGGTAGTTCAGATCAACTCGATTTGTAAGATTCTTAGCAGGGGTTCAGTGCACCTGCTCAGGCCTCCATCATTCTGCAAGGAGACTTCAGTGCTCTTGTGGGTAACATGGTAACCTGGAGGGGTGTGTTTGGGAGGGACAGCCTCTCTGACCTGAACTCCAGTGCCATTACAAACCTGGGCCCATATTTATCAAAGTTCTTAGAGTAGAATTTTATGGTGTGTTCACACCGAAAGTGTTTTGAGCAGCAATAAAGCGCCCAATGCATCAAGTTGGACGCACTATGTTCACACCGGGACACAGACACGTGGCTGAGGAGGGAGGAGCGTCTGGGTCTTTTTCTGGTCTGAGTCAATGGCGGATGAAATAAAGATAAAATAAAATAAATGGCTTTGCTTTATTACATTTAGAGCAAGTGAACGTTGCGCACACCAGATTACTAATTCACCCACACACATGATTTAGAGGCAGTTTGTTTGGTTAGTTTTGCCACTTTTTTTTGTCCCGAGCCCAGTTTTAACACTGCGGTCAGCTGATGACCTGCATCAGTTCTTATCTCCAGCCAGAACATCAACTACAGACGGTTGACTTCAGCTGAAGAGCTCCTGTCTGTCTGTTTGTGCAACATTCAGAAAACCGTCACATGGAAAAATGAGTCTCTCTGATTGGTTGTCAAGACACATCGAGCGGCGGAAGTTCAGATTTTTCAACTCTGGCGTCGCTGCTTTTGCTGCACCACATGCACGGATAATGCTCTGCCCCACCTTCCGCATTCCTTGTGCTCCATTCAAAATGGACCTGCTGCGCCGCAAGACCCCTAGAGGCGTGTTCGTCATATACTTTGCATGTAAACTGGCTGCTCTTGCAGCTCAAAACGTGTTCGGTGTGAATCCACCATTAGACTTAAATGTTTCATACTTTCATTATTTTCAAAACTAAAACAATATATTTTTATACTAACTAAAAACTACAGAAACAAATATTTCTATACTGTTTATTTGTTAGAAATCAGAGCAAATGAAAGCAGAACTCAACACCTCCAACTGCTCCTTTTTCTGTTGGTCCATTTTACATTCATTTTCACATCAATGCTATGAAATGTTTTAAAGACTGATTAAATTTATGGGTCAATAAAAGACTTCTAATGACAGAATGACTGTAATTACATTAGGCCTTCTGAGAAAGTCTGAACAGTTTTCATCTTCATTACTCATTTATTATAAACAGGCTTTTAAAAAGACCTGGTATTCCATTTAAACAAATAAGGGTAGGACCTACTTTTATGTCTCAATAAAAAAAATTACCTGCAACACATTAGTTTAATGAAATGCATAACAGTAATAATCAGCAGATACTCGTGCTTTAATGATGTGGCAGTGGTAATGGTAAACCCATTATTCTTATTTATTTGCCAGACTTTTTTGCATTTTTTCCAACTTATTTCCTTGCATCATGATTGGTCCTCTGATGACACCCAGTTTACAAAAATATGAACACACCCAATATATCTTAATAACTAGTCTATAACTTAAAAATTTAAGCCAAAACCAGAAATCATGGGTTGATTTATCAACTTGGCATATATCACAGGTGTTAGCTGAACCCAAAAAGCAAACAAACCACTAGAGGACTCAGGAGTACTTGAAAAATTTTAATAAGCAAAAGAACAGGCTGATATGGCACCAACAGTATTTGCAGATAACTTCAAAGATTCTTGAGGAGAAAAATGTGCATGGTTGAGAAACACAATGCACAGACGGGAACTAACAACAGGACATAGAATAAAAAGGAACACTAACGAGGGAGAAATGACAAACACCTGGGGCAAGACAACGACATTCAGGTGTGAGTGGGCGGGGCAGGAGCTGGAACTGACAAAATAAACTAAATTGATGATACAGAGATGACACAAAACTGTGCCAACCAACAATAAAATATATGAAGAAGAAAAAGACACAAAAACTGAAAACACAAGAACCCAGAACATAAATCATGAAAAGAATCAACCAAGGAACTAAGCGAAAAACACATATTGTGCTGCACGTTCAGCTCATTACTAATGATTAGATGACTGAGCAAAGTGACGTCTCTCCTCTTTAACAAACTTTCTGTGATCTCGTTTTCAAGCTACAAAAATGCTACATAATTTAAAACTTCAAACATGCTGCAATAAGCACATGCTTTTGTTTTATCTAGACCCACACAGTAATAAATGTGATTATTTTAAATGTGCCAAATTTGCCACAGCAAAAAAAAAAAAAGAAAAAAAGTAGATTTTGAATTAAGCTAACAAAATCTTGAGACCAACTGCAAAACACCAAAAAAACATTAAAGTTAAGACGTTCATTACAATCTGATAATTTTAAATGGCTCCTAATAAAAAAAGGAGGGAATCAAGTTGCAGACATTAAAAAGGTTGTCTTTTTTTTTTTACCTCCCAGACTTCTTTGTTTTCCTCCTTAAAGCTGCAATAGGTACCTTTTATAAAAATTATTTTTTTAATATTTGTTAAAACTGTCACTATATCTTGGCAGAATATGAGACAGATAATCTGTGGAAAATATAAAGCTTATGTTGCTCCAAAATCTGTAATGATGCCTTCACAGATGTGAAAGTTACCCATACCATGGAAAAAAAAACACCCCCCCATACGATCAAAGATGCTAGCTTTTTAACTTTGTGATAACAATCTGGACAGTCATTACCCTCTTTGGCTCAGAGGACACAACATTCATGATTTCCAAGAATAATTTGAAATGGAAACTTGTTAGACCACAGAAAACTTTTTCACTTTGCATCAGTCCATCACAGATGAGCAGATGTGTTTCTGGGTGTTGTTGATATCTGGCTTTGGGTTTGCATGGTAGAGTTTTACCTTTCACTTGTACATGTAGTAAAAATCAGCTGGTGAATGAAAGCAGACGCTTACTTGCAGACATTTTGCAGAATCTTTTGATTATGGACTGTACATGATGAAATACCATTTTTTTTGCAATTGTACATTGAGAAATGTTGTTCTTAAACTGTTGGACTATTTGCTCATGCAGTTGTTCACAAAGTGGTGAACCTCGCCCATCCTTGCTTGTGTCTGAGCCTTTTAGGGAGGCTCCCTTTATACCCAATCATGACACTCGCCTGTTTCCAGTTAACTTGTTCACTTGTGGAATGCTCCAAACACCTGTTTGGAGCATTCCATTTCATTCATTCATTTTCCCAGTCTTTTGTTGCCCTGTTCCAGCTTTTTTTGTGTTGTAGACATCAACATCAAAACTAGTGAATATGTGCACAAAACCAACACAGTTTATCCATTAAAAATCTGGTCTATGTAATGTATTCAAATAAATATAAGTTGAAAATATTTTGCAAATCATAGTGTTTGGTTATGAGGCTTTACAAACTCCTTACTTTATTGGAATTGTGGGTTGTGTATTTAAAGAATCATTGTAACCTTTAACTCTAGATTTAAAACTGTAGACACCAACACACAAGCCAAAATGCATTATGACTTATCATGATCAATGTAGTGTTGATTTCCTCATATTACGGTACATTTTGCTGGCTTTAAAAAAAAGTGCAAACTAATTTCCTAAAAATGAATTTTAACCGTGGTTTCGTGTTGCTGTTCAGTCATTTGTTACACTGGAATCATCGTCAGGTAGTTTTCTACATTAGTTTGCAAATCCATGTCAATATTATTTTTAGAATATTTATAAAGCATATTTAAATTTATGCCTGTAAGTACTGTGCAATAAAAAAACAGTTTAATAAAAAGCAGAAAACAAAACACAAAAAAATAAAATATAACCTTCTTAGGGAAGGTAATAAAAGTCAGTTTAACAATCTACAGATAATAAAAAATGTATATTATACATAAAACTTTAAAATAATGCACAAAACACCTCAGTACAATTACAGTGTTTCAGACCATTTTAAACAGTCCAATTCTGAGTGGTAAAATTGTACCACAGAGTGGGTCCAGCCACTGCAGAGCTGCTATTGAGGCTATTAAAACATTGTTATTCAAAATACCATGGGCCAAAATAATAAATATAAGTAATTACAATCCAATTATGCTTTTGTGGTTGATGTTTCCACTACAACTTATTTCATTGTATTTCTGATTAATAGCAAATGTTACAAAATGTCTGCCCTTTTTATTAAGTTATAATAAAGCAGTATTTTCTATCTTTCCAAACGTGCTGGCAAAAATAATAACAATACATTGCCCACAGACCCTATATTTATATGAGATTCAACAAACTTGTGTAACAGACATTGTAGAGAAAATCTCTGACGTGCTCTGAGACATCCTTGTGCACACTGAGGGTGGTCATATAGAATAGACTGTATTTATGTTATTGACTGAACCCTCTAATTAATGATAATAGCAGAGCTGCCGGGGCGGCCAAGCTGAAAATGAAGAATCTATTCATCTTAATTATATTTTGAAAGGTTTAAAAGATATGATGATGCAAATCCGTTTTTTATTTTCCAGAGATGAAAAGAAGAGTTTTACTGCTGCTAAAATACAAGAACAATTTTTCAAGGATTTAGGCATTTTAATGAAATCGGTTTTACCTTGAAATACTGAAAAATTAAAACTAATGTTTTTTTTTTTCCTTTTTCTTTTTCATCTCAGCATAGAGTTGGATGATAAACTAAAACATTGGAGCAAGCTTTTAAAGCTGAGGAAAACATATTCAGACAGATTTTGGATATGAAACAGATTTTAGTTTTTAACAATATGAGGTATAATTAGGGACCACAGTGTATTAGTGGTTAGCACTGTTGCCTTAAAAAGGTCCAGGTTAGGCCTGGAGCCTTTCTGTTTAGGGTTTACATGTTTACCTCATGTCTGCGTGGGTTTTCTCCAGGTGCTCAGGTTTCCTCCAGTCCAAAAATTATGCATGTTCAGTTCAGTTTGCCTTCAGGCCCAGGCCTCAGTAAGATTTGCCTGATAAAATAAGTAGAATAAATATCATGTTGATATAGAAAGAAATACCAGTTAGAAGGTCAGATAACTTTCTGGTTCCACATGGTTTCTCAAAACTTTACAAGATTATCTGATTCTGATTTTCTTATGTGACTAAAGCTAACAACAGTAAAGCTGATTTTTTTTTTCTTCTGCATTTTTGACACAAAGATCCAACAAATGGTTTCAGCACTGACATGTTCAACATAAAGTACAACCCTCGATCAGGTTAAGTGAAATAAAATCAATGTGATGCTGATTTATATTACTGACACAATAATTCTGACAGAGGACTGCTGTAATAAAGAACACGATACGGCAAGATTTGTTTTCTTTAGTAGTATTTTTAAAAACCATAGTGGCCTTTGTTCAATTGGTTAGCTGACTTGAGAAAAGCTGCATGGTTTAGCTGTTGAGAGACCACATGATATTATTGTATTTCAACCTGGAAAGACTCACACACAGACATATGACAGTTAAACAGATTTATTGATATGATAAAGTTATTTGGCGCTTGAGCCCCGGCTGAAGACGTGAGTGCAGTGAACTGCTGTGAGCTATCATTCAGCTTAGGTTTTAGATATAACGTCTTCCCCCCGGGGCTCGGACACTGGTGGTGGTGTAGAGGTAAGGCCAGAGGGAAGAGGTAGCCAGGAAGAGCCTGGAGAAGGGGTGGAGCTGGGTTGAACATGTCCGGAGAGCCGACTGATCCTTGGGTGCTGAGCCTTTAGACCTGGATCCATGTGAGTTGATTGGTACGGTGAGGCGAGGATCTGATGCTGATTGACTGCAGCTGGGAGCGTGACGCACCGAGTGGATGGAGCAGGTGAGGTGGAGAGAGTCTTCCAGTCTGTATTTGCGCATAAGTTTCATTTTTACTCTTTTACAGATGAAAAGAAGGATTTTTTTTAACTGCACCTGAAACCCAAGAGTGATGTATTCAACACATTTTATGAAATCTATTTTACCTTGAAATACTGACATGTCAATGCAACGCACCATTTGTAATATATATATATATATATATATATATTTTTTTTTTTTTTTAAACTTGACAATTTTGGGGTCTGTTCTGTTTGTGTTAATGTATCCTGAGTGGTTGTAGGGAGCAGTAAGCAAAACTTTAAACTGAGAAAAAATGTCTTCTGTATCCTAAAAATTGATATTAAAATGAATTATTATAGAGATTAAGGTATGTACTGTCTGACTTGAGAAGTGCTGTGTTTTATGCTAAATCATCCAATTTAGCATAAAATGAGCTAAGAGACAACCGCGAAAATGAAGAACCAGCCATAACTGATCCGTTCTGTGAAGCTCAAAAGCATCTAATGAGGGTAAAAATAAAGGCCCTGAAGAATCATAATACAAAAAAACAAAAAAAAACAACACATTTATTTCATAGTTTCAGAATCAAACTTTAAGCTACACAAAACAACAGTGGCATTTTAATTTTCTAATTTTTATCTAATTTTGCTTCTCTTTAGCATCGTCACTGTTACTAGGCGACTGGACATACGCCGGGGTAAGGACGGGAGGCTAGACCGTCCAAATTCACAGACACTTTTTTTTCCCGGTCTTCCCGGTCTGCTGAAGACCCGGCCCACCTCGACCAGGTAGTCTGGGTCCTTCGGAGGACCCGGCCTGCTGTTTTGGACACAGCCAATGTAGAATGTTCAGTTTTGCTATTCTATAATGAGAGGAAATGAACAGAAAATATATTTGACCTCCTGCAACTTTACTCTATTACATCAAGTTCAATGCTGTTGATGCTGCCCTGCTCAGCACCAACAATGAATGTAGGGTATAGGGGTTCTTACTACAAAGTTACAACAGTTGTTCAGAAGAACTACTGGTCACTCTACTCTAAAATGACGATTTCTTCTACTCTGAGCTGAAAAAGTGATGTATGTTTTTGTAACTCTGAGCCGCTCACTAAATTAGATATTTTTAAACTTATATGTCTCAAAACAAATTACCATTCCAGTGTTGTTTTCGTTCTTTTTACTCGATCGTTACCCCAGAGACTCATTTACTGCCAAACATTGATTTTTTTATTCCCACCCTTCCAAAATATATGCCTTATTTAAACAGGTTGTTTGTTTCACATGTTGCTGTGAGCTCAGCTTGACCATCTGCTGCTTTACTATTGGTCCCCTTTTTTATATATTTCTACTCACATTTAAAATGTTTTAAATGAAATAACCTTTTATAATATATCTAATCGAAAAGTAATTCAACCTTGGGTGGTTTGACATTTTAAAAAACTGCTGAATATTCTGCAGCTGGTCAGCTTTGCTCTGTTCACATTTCTCCTCTTTTCCTTTTACTGGCTCTGTGTTAAATTACAGCACATATGAACCCCTGAACAAGACATCTGCCGTGTTTTGTCTGCCTTTTATTTAAAAAGAAATCAGCAAGTATAGATATTTCTAATCAGCTTGTACTTATGACTTTGATCGGTATAGGTGTTGTTTGTAATAGCAAGAAAAAATCATTTGAGACACAAAAATGTTGCTTATTTCAGAGAGGAATACAGCAAAATTCACTGATTTTGGGCCAAAAGGAAATTACTAATGTCTTAGACTTTTATCAGTCTTCTAAACTTCATAAAGTTTCTAAAGAAACCATAGCTTACACCTGTGTGTTGCTATGTTCACATTGTAGGCAGGTACAGCCCAAGTCTGATAAGTATGGATTTAATTAGCTCTGATTGCAAAACAATTTCAGAATCAAAATGCTAACATGTAGCCTACATAGGCTACTTCTGTAAACAGTGAGCTGAATGTAATGTCACATCTTCTGCACATAAAGGTTGCATCAGTGCTGTGAAGAGTTCAGGAGTCTGATGGTGGTCACGTTTAATTAAAATATAACGTCCATGCAAAAAAAAAACCTGACTAAACAATCAGAATTAAACATTAAGACTTGCAGTGTGAACATAGCCTAGATATAAAGCCTTCGAGTGATGTAATGCCACTACCTCTAAATGTTTAGAGCAGAGGTCCCAACCCTGGTCCCCATGGCTCACTGATTGTATGTTTTATCTGTTCCCCTAATTCAACCCACTTGATTCAAATTATTGAATTACCCCCTCAGAATATCATTAAAGTTAGCAGAAGCCTGTCTCTCATACTTCAGTCAGGTGTGTTGAAGCAGGGAAACATCTACAACCAAGACAGTGGGCCACAAAGAGGTCATGAGATTCCTTCTTCTGAAGCCTGCTGGAGCTCCAGGAACATGATAAAATTATATTATCTCAAGGAAGAAGTAACAATGTCTTAGGTTCCTAGTCCTTTGTCTTCCTACCCATGAGTCACCTTGGAGATTCCTACACAGGGTGGATAATTTGGTCAGATGGTAAACCTTTTCTGACATTATGCTGTGTTTTTGATATGGCTCACCCCACTGCATGCTCTGAGGGTTCAACGAGGTTTGATGCTGAGCAACATGTGGGGTTTCAGTTTGAGGCACAATATGCCTGTGACTCACAGGTTGTGCTTAAACCTTATACTCAATCTCTAGTGTGGTGCAATGATCTCACTCTAACCTTTTGCCTGAGAAAAATATCTAGATGGCCATCTGTGTATACTAACACTATGCCAGATGTATGTAGCTGCATGCAAGAGAAAATAAACTGTCTTGATTATGTCACTGCTTGAGATTTATAAATGCATTTTATAATATGCCCTGAATTCACACACAGTAGCACTGTTCATTACATTATGTTCATTATAATATGCAGAACTTGAAATATTTCAGGAGCTTCTGTGGCTCAGTGAGAAGGCATACAATGAGAGAGTTGGAGGTTTGTATCAACCAATCACATATTGTAGTGTGTCTTGGCAAGACACTGATCCCCTCAATCCATTCAATGTGTCCCATAGGTGTATAAATGGTATAAATTAGGTTTGCTTTGTAGAGTGCTGTATGAATGTGTGTGAGGATAGGTATAAAAAGGCAGATTGGGTTGTAAAGCGGTTTAAGTAGCCTGGTTGGCTACAAAGGCTCTATGTAAGTACAGTTCATTCAATTACTATTTATATTGCCTGAGGACACTTCAACTATTGGCAGGTCTGAGAGATTTTATCACCAATCTATCAGGTGAAAGATGACCACTTTGTTGCATAACCGTGACTGCTTCTGAATTGGACTGAGTGTGTGCAACGTGTAAACACCCAGGAGATGGTCTGTCCTAGCACATCTTCAAATGTACATCCTGGGAAATCAGCTCAACACAAAAGGTGCTGTAAACACAAACAAACAAATATAAGGACTGAAAGATGGATCAACTGCAGATCAATGGGGAATTGGTCCAATGAGAGTTTAAATGTTTTCTTAAAGAAAAAAAAATCTAATTTCAAAGTAAAAATCATTGGCACGAACAAAGCTCAGTAGATTAAAGGATTGTTTATTGAAAGACGTGTTGTTGGCAGCGTCATTGTGAGACATTCATGGGCTTTTGATGTAAAATATAACATCTGTTAAGTAGAACAGAATAAACAAACACACACATTATATACTATTTATTTGTATATAAATATATATATATTTATATTAGGGGTTAGGTTTAGGTTAGTTTTAGGGTCAGGTGAGGTTAATTGTAGGGTAGGGTTAGGATGTGAAGGCTAAAAAACATGAATGGAAGTCAATAGAAGGTCCCCACAGGGTCAATAAACAAACGTGTGTGTGTGTGTGTATATGTGTATATCACAATCATTATAATTTAGTCAAGAATGGTTGATGACCAACTCAGTTCAGCTGTTCTGTTTGTCCCTAATCATTCAAGCACCCAGTCTTAGATGAAGTAGGTCACTGTCCAGTGAGCAGTTTTTGTCCAGAAAAAGTGAAGGAGGTGACTTGCTCTAATAGTGTTTAGCATAAATAGAAAGTCTGACCTAATTGCTTCTTTCCTTTGTTCAAAAACACAGCATTCTTCTGACTTTCTTTGCTCTCCGTGTCCTTGTAGCCTATTGTTGGCAAGACACATTCCCTGGAGATGTTATAAGTTCACCTAGAGGAAGATATTTTTTGGAGAGTGAGGTGAGACATAGTCCAGAGACAGTCCAGAGACAAAATACATCAGATTTATCTTTTTATGAGTAACAAATTCTAAACACAAGGTAATTCAGACATTGTGTTTGAATATTTTCTAAATTGATTGTTATTGGAAAGGCAGTGTTTGTTGCTTTAAAAGTGTTGTTAATGAGCAAATAAAATCAGTCAAATGATGGTATTGAAAAAGATGATTTTACTCAAACACATTGCATTTAGATATCATTAAAGTCCCTGTAATTTCTATCAGTGTTTTTCAACCCTGGTCCTCCAGTTACACTGCTCTGGTTTTAGACTTTTCCCTGCTTTAACACACCTGATTCAGATGATTGGAGTTCAACAAAAGCCTGTTAATCAGTTATCAATTGAAATCAGCTGTGTTGAAGCAGGGAAACATCTAAAACATGCAGGGCAGTGTGCCTTGTGGACCAGGGTTAAAAACACTGCTATAGTTCATACAAGATTCTCCTTTTACAAAGAAAAATACATGCAAAGGAACTTAAGCATTTAACACTAAAGACTTTTAAATTAAAATCACAAATGATAGTAGTTATAATATTCCAGAATAAAACAAGACTTAAAGCAGTGTATAAAAACATCTGCTGCTGATGTCTTTAACACAAACAAATTTAGTGTGTTTTTACTGGAGAATAAATTTGCCTTTTTTGCTGTTGTTGTCACTCTGGTGTCAACTAAATCTATCTTCTTGAGGTTATATGCCATTAAAAAAGAAATGAAGAAAAATAACCCATTTGACATCTGGGAAACCTGATGGGTAAGCCTGTGTTAAATGAGACTGAGTGGACAAGTTAAGCTTTTAACCACATACTAGTTAAAAACCATGTTAACTATATAAACATGTTCCATCAAGAGAAAAATGATAACCAGTAACCAACATTTTGAGCAATGCTGCTGGTGGCTTCATTTGGAAAAATGCAGTGATTTCAAACAACACACACAAAAAAATTGAATTCTCCTAAAAGACAAGCTTGTTAATGAATCTATATGTGGTGGCTGAAAGAAGTAATACAATCACAAACTAAAGTTATGCACAGCATTCCTTCAAAACATCTTATTGTAAGAAATGTTGAAGCAATTCTTATGAAATATCTTGATTTTTCTCTTTTGGTAGTATTTTGAAGAACACCAAGGACTGAAATGCATTTGTTATTTGTGCTGTACAAGATAGGCTTGTCATAAATCTTGTTTTGAATGCTGACAGTTCCAGCTATTACAATTTCATATTGTCATTTCCTACAAATCTAAAACTCCTGTCAAAAAAAAATCTAATATGTGATTTTGTTTCTCTTTCCCAGTCTCATTGTCCTGAGTCACACAGCAAACTGAATCACAATATACCCATCCTCCGATGGTTTAATTAGTTCAGGTGAAGCAGGTTTTCCCCCTCAGTAGACGAGGTGTGGAGACTGGAGCATGAGGGGCATTCTCTGAGATGCCCTCAGAGGAGATGACTCTGCCAGGGCCACCTCTTTTCTCTGATCCTGTTTGTTTGAGTTCATGGACAGGATCTCAAGGCGTAGCTGTGGACAAAAGAGTGTCTGGTTTGACAAGCTCAGCGTCTCATTTTTGCAGATGATGTAGTCCTGGTTGCATTTTCTAATCGTGACTTTAGATGTGCATTGAAGCTGAATGTGAAACTGGATGAGAGTCAGCTCTCCAAACCAGAAAAAAGGTTCTTGACTAGGAAAAAAAATGTAGAATGTTTTCATTAGACTGGTGACAAATCTATGTTTTATATGGAAATGTTTAAGTACTTCAGCATCATTTTCCCAAGTGACGATAGAACGATGCAAGAGATGGATCAACAGATTGGGGCTTCAGGTCCAATGTTATAATAGTTTTGGATTTTTCATTATAGTTTAGTTTTATGTAGATGTGACATTTTTTCTTTTAACTCAGTTTGTTTTAATTAGTTTTTAGAATGGATTTACTAGTTTTTATTAGTTAATATTGCT
Source organism: Anablepsoides rubrolineatus (assembly GCA_031762495.1). Lineage (NCBI taxonomy): Eukaryota > Metazoa > Chordata > Actinopteri > Cyprinodontiformes > Rivulidae > Anablepsoides > Anablepsoides rubrolineatus. The sequence continues at coordinate 22,582,376 of JARVGW010000322.1, forward strand.
TTTTAATGCTTAGTTTTAGTGTAGTTTAGTTTTTATTAGTTCTCGTATTAGTGTGTTTATAGTTTCAATAAACATATTTGCCAATGCAACCTCCAGCTTAAAGTGTTCCTGTGAGTTAACTAAACAGCAGCTTTTGATCATTAGTCAAAGCAGTTTGTTATAACAACACCTTCCTAAACTAATGCCGTAACTCAGTTTTGCCAACAGCGGACTTGGGCAATTGTTTTAAAGGGTTTAAAGTTTAATCGATCCACACAGCTTAAAATAAATTGACAAACACTAAAACTAAGGATATTCTATCTATTATTTCAGTTAGTTTTAGTTAGTTTTGTAAAAAGATTACAGTTTTAATTAGTTATCGTTTTTTCATTTTATTACAGTTTTTATTTATTTCAGTTAACTAAAATGTTTTTTAAATTTTAGTTTTTGTTATTTAGTTAGTTTTGGATAACTATAATAACCCTGTTCAGGTCCAATATTGTTTAAATTTGTCATGATAAGGAAGGAAATGAGCTGAAAGCCAAAGTTGTTGATGTACTGGGCCATCTATGCTCCAGCTCTCACTTATTGTCATAAAAATACAGATTGTTATTGAAAAAACAAACTCTCAAACACCAGTGGCTAAAATGGGTTCCCTCTATCAGGCATCAGCCTTGCAGATAAGGTGAAAGGTTTGATCATCCATGAGAGCCAATGCTCTGTGTTCTCATTCATAGCATTCGTTTCGATGTCTCACTATGGGATACGCCCCTCCTGCGTATTCCTCAGAAGCATTTATG
>JARVGW010000322.1:22668271-22687533 GCA_031762495.1 Anablepsoides rubrolineatus
GGTGAATTATTATACATGGAAAGATGAAATAACAACGTGTTTTTGAAAACCTTGTGCTGTGCTCTGCTCTTCATGTACATGTTATTTTGACATGTACACCACCTTCATGGAAACAGTATTTTCTTTTTTTTTTTTTAAAAAAAAAAAACAACAGTAACAGTATTTTCTAACTGCAGTGACTTCTCTCACTGGGAAAATGCTGAAATACAAAATTATTTGAGGTGCCAAGTCAGCATCAAATTTTTATTTTTTTTTCTAATTCTGAATCGCAATGCAGTTAAGCATGAGGAAGTACTAGACGAACAGGTCCAGTTCATGGAGAATCCACCTTGCAACTTCACGACTTATAAAATTTGCAACTGACACTTTGGTGCAAAACACAATCACAGATTCTAAAGATCTTTGAATATTCCATCCATTTGGATTTGTAGACTCACAATTGAGAGAAAATTGCTTAAAAAAAACTAAATTTTCAGCTGCAGTCCTTCAACAAAGCAACAAGCAAGACATGAAGCATGTTTTGCACAAACAATTTTTAAAAACCATTGCTTGTTTTTGTATGAACAGATTACAAAACTGTATTCTAGGCTTTGTGCTCACCAAGGCAGATGCCACCATGTTTATTTTTTAATCAACTGGAGTACACTTTTGTAATGAAGGGAGGCAGATTTGGACCAGATTTTAAACAATTCTTATTGAACATCTTCATTGTTAGACCTGTGAGAGACTTGGGACAAATGTTTTAGGAGAGCTATTGTGCAGGTGTCAAATTGCAACTATAGTGCTCTAAAATTATGAAAGTTAAAAAGCAAGACACCAAGTTTATGCAACTCAAATACCTTCTGCAAATGCTTTTAGACATCCTTTTTGAACGTCGTTCAATAGCCGACAGCCAGTGACAGTGAGATACTACGTTTAACGTTCACACATCGGCAGCTGTGGTGGAGTAACGGGACGATTACCGGTCCGATCCTCCATTCCAGCCATTCCAGCTGTTGTGTGCTGAGGCAAGGCACTTCCTTGCCTACTGATGGTGGTCAGAGGGTCTGGTGGCAGCCTCATCTCTGTCAGTGTGACCCAGGGCAGCTGTGGCTACGATGTAGCTTACCATCATCAGTGTGTGAGAATGGGCGAATGACTGTTGGTGTAAAGCGCTTTGGAGTCTGATGGGCTTGATGAAGTTCAGACTATTTACCAACATTCAGAGCTATTTTGGTGGCAAACAACGCAATCAGTATATGGTCATGACTCCATGTCTTAATAATATAATTACTTTGATTTGTTTCAGTTGTAACTTTAAAAGGAAGTCTAGAAGGTCCATGTGCTAGAGAAAACCGTAAAAACACTAACTGAACACTCTCCAAACAAATAAATTAGCTCACCTCTGTCAGTTGTTGCAAATATTGTTGTCTAATGTGATCAAATACAGAAAAATAAAACAAAATAACATAAAAATAGACTAAAATGATGTACACATTTTACCTGTGTTGCAAGAGTTTCTTCATTTGAAGCTAAAACACACCATCTTGGCAAAATACTCAGTGAACTCAAAAATTGAATTTTTCATGTTGTTTTAAATTACATCTTTTGTGTGAAAACTGAGGTCTTTCTTCAAACTGGTCTCTGACTTTGTTTTTTTTTTGTCAAGACCAAGTGCAAACACTTATTAAGCAAAAATCACAACCTTTGGAAATAAACACAATGCCTCACTAAACACACATTTCATTCTGTGCTTCAGTCTAGTGTGCAGTAATCTGTAAGCCTGAAAAAAAAAAAGAATGATAAACAGGGATATTTTAATGTCACGTGTCCACTGTTCATTTATATAACTTGCATCTGTTAGCTGTCTTCTGGATGATTACTGAAGCAGCACATAAATGCTCACAGCCACTATAACTGCCTTCACTTATTAGACTGTGAAGCTTGATTGCGTTATAGTTCTCATTGTTTTGTAGTCTCAAAAGTATTAAAGTCACAAATTGTGGCAAATGATCAATATCATGTAAAAGTTAACTTTGTATAAGGTTTACCTGCAGTAAAAGTCACACCTCATTTATTGAAAAACAGAACCATCTGCTCATTAATGAATTTTCTTTACCTGCTCTTTCAGAATCTTGGCGAAGAACTGTGAAGCATGCATCTTGATTTTAGGGTCATGGTTTGATAAGCATATCATACAGTTTGGTTTTCAACAGAGAAGGGAAACAAATACCAAAACCAGCAAGTCATTTAGCAAAAATAGGAATAGAGCTAAACTAAGAAACGATATCATCATACTGAACATGCAACATTATTTAATATGAACATTAATTTATCACATTTATACTCACTTGAGCTAATCTTAGACACTACTTGCTTCTGTATGCTATTGTTCTTAGAAGCAGCAGCAAAATGAGACTAAATAGATGTTGCACTTGAGCTCTAAAATACACCAATAATTAAACAAACATAAATAGGTTTAATGTGATATCAGCAAGTCAGAGATAAAGTCAGGCATCTGATAGGGAGGGAGCAGCGGTGCTTTTTAGAACAACTGGAATTGATAATGACGACACTGATGTTTTCAATATTAATGCAATTTAATATATATTTAATATAAAATATTGAACTATCATGGACTATCAATATTTTTGATAACATGAGCAGTTTGGGGAATATGGCTTGATTTGTCTTCAAAATTGGAAATAACCTGTAGGGAAAATTGGTCTGAATCTTTTTTATTTTTTTTTATTTTGTGTAAATGAAGTAGGATTTCTTGAGGTCTCTTGAAAAAGGAAACCTTAAACTCTGGATATCTGGATTTTCAAGCTGCTTTTGAAAATAGCTTCAGTAGCCTGTGAAGTGAAAATTTAGGGCTTTTCTGCTCAGAATCAATGTTAGTTGTTGGTATTTCTCAAAAAAAGTGCTTCAAAACCTTCTTTTGGATTATATTTTGGACATTTCTTCTAAGGGACTCATGGATAAACAATTTATTCCTCAGAGTTTTTTTTTTTCAACAAATTGACTACAGCTGCATATATCCCACTACACTACTTGTGACTTAATCCTCTGTTTGATTTACATACATTGAAATATACTGCATTCAGCTGAAAAATATAACAAGCTATTTTTATGAAGTGTTCTGAGGCTATCTGCTGTAAAAAGATAAATAAAAAACAGCTGTTTCATCAAGACTTTTGTGTGTAAGAAATGGCAAAGACAGTCTTTGAGGGAGAGCAAGACAATATCCGAGCTTGAGAAAATATAAAGCCTTTGCTTTTCTACTAAGCACATTCTTAAATATAGATGGTAATATACCAAGGTAGATACATTTCTCTACCATATTTTTGCCACTGCAGCCTGTAAGTGGTGTGACCTCATCAGGGGCTTTTCCCACACAGGAATAGCTATTGCAAATGAAATGAAATCAAATGAAAAATTAAAAGTCTTCAAAAAATTGTTTACATTGATGCAAATTAGAACTCCACAATTTTCTACTGTGTCTATGGGGAGAAAATCTGTTTTTATTATTTTTGACTGTGCAAAATATAACATCAAGAATTCATATGATGACTGCTTAAATCTATTAAATCATAAACACTAAGGAATCAGGCTCGATTGAGCTTCACTTCAGCAAAGTCCTCCACATGCAGACTTCAGCAGAAACAAGATACGAGTTTATTAAAGACTTTATCTGTCTATGAACAATCTCCTGTCGAATAAATCAAGAAAAAAATGATAAAAAAATGTAACTTTTTGCATGATACAAAAGTTTTATATTTTGAAATCAATGACATGCCTTTACAGAGCATTCTTCAACACAAACACATCAAGAACAGTTTCATGAAACATGCTTTCAGTTACAAATAGCTGATACGATGACGACACGCTTGTTTCAAAGACAAAAGCGGCCTGTTGTCATGTTCAGGTAGTGTGCACATAATGAATGAACCCTCTGAGGGTCAAAGCAGTATGTTAGCCTCCAGAAGCTATTAGTATAATACAGTATACAGTGCATTTCCTGCAGGAGGACAGACCTTCAACAAAGCTTAATGTTTAAAGCTAAAGGTGGATTTAAAACATTGTTTACCTATTTGATTTAAAAGAAGAAAACATGCTCTGAGCACAACTAGGTGTTGAAGGCATGTGAGCAGGACCCACTAGCAGCTGCATGTGTAGTCTAAAGATAAAGAAATGACTCAAATCATTGCTGCAAAAATGGCCAAGTGTTTGACAAGAAGACAAAGTGGTTTATGGAAATTGCTGATACCATTAGATATTCTTTGATGCCTATCTAAAGCATTGCTGCTCTTTGTTTGCTTTTATTTAAAATGTGTAATACGTTTTATTGGTTGACAGTGTAGTGTGCAGATTCCCTAAAGAGTCACAAATCAGTACTGTCTTTTCTGGTAAAGAGTAATGTTACAATACCTAAGATTTTCTGAGCAAGCAAACCATTTCTGATGAGACTTATGTAGGGTTTTAGACCAAGAATGTAGAAAATGAAAAAATAAATACTTTTATTAAACAAAAAAACAAAAAAGCTGACATAGCAGCAAAACTTTAAAACTCAAGAAATGCACAAAGAACCGTAAAGGAGCAAGACACTGGGCAGGGAGTTTACATAAGAAACTGCTGGTGAGTGGTGAAACAGAGACTGAGCAGCAGAGATAATTGGAAAGTGGAGGCATAGGTTCATTATTAACTGGGGTCAGGTAAGAGAGGAAAGCAGACTAGGAAGAAAAAAAACATGGAGAAGTATGATTTAGGGTGGAAGAAAGAAGAGGCTGATGGTTTTATAGAAATCAACAAAAATACAGGAGAGATGAGAAACACTGGAAGAAACAGACGGGAGGAAACAGTCTTATCATGTCTCAGATTTGGACACGCAGGATTAAACAAAACATTATTTATAATTGGTAAACATAATACAGGTAAATGTGACTACTGTGGAGAAGAGGAAAATGTAGAGCACGTTTTATTCCACTTATTTAACTGATTAACAGGCTCATTGTAATGAAACAAAATCTCACAGCACTAAGGCTGTAATATCATTTATAAGACAGACTGTTGTGTGAAAATTTTTTGGTTTCTTTTTTTAGCACTGATCTGGTCCACACTCCATAAAAATAGTTAGCAGTAATGTACCACATTGTTGTTTGAATAAACTAAACTAAGAAGGAGAAGACTGAGGGTGAATGAGAGATGACAATAAAGTAGCTATAACAAGAAACAACCATAATACAGGGGTGTCAAATTTATTTTCACAGAGGGCCATGTTAGCATTATGGTGGCCCTCAAAGGGCCAGTTGTAATTAACTTTGATGTTTTGTGTTTATTTCAACTAAACTCGAAGCACCATGTTTCATGTCTCGTTGCTGCAGCTGAGCACCACTAACAAACATTAACTATGCTCTACATGCACAAGTACTACATGTACAATGGACTAAATGTGAAATATAATATACAGTATATATATAATATATTAAAAGTAAAAGATGTTTTTGGATGGTTTAACTCATTGTTGAGTCGTGCCGAACAGCTACAGTCTTGTATTCTGAACCCTCCCTTTTTCCAGGGAATTTCCAGTGGAGGTTGAGCTCCAGTTTAAATGACTTGTAAGTGGGGAGTTCCCACTTCCCAGTACAACTGGGGCACGGCAAAAGTAGCCGGCGAAAATGCAGTGAAATGGAGATTTTACACAAATATGTAAAATTTTCAAATTTTGCAGCTTATTTAAAAAAATGAATACATGTTTGAAGCTCTCGCAAGCCACATGAAATGCTGTGGCGGGTTCGCAGGCCTTCAATTTGACACGTGTGCCCCAACTGATCAGAGAAGAATAAAACAAATCTATTATGACAACTTTAATTCTTGCATTCAGCTTAGAGACAGAGATAGGCCTGATTAGTTTGAGGGGCCACTTGTAGTAAAACATTCACACTATTATCATACTATTTAGTCCTAAAAAATTCTGATAAAGCTACTACTTGAAAACTGTAATATAAATGTAATATATTTCTTTTTAATTTTTTTTATTAAAATCCGTTTTATCTCTGATGTCATCAGTTAATCTCCCGTTCTGTTTGTGGTGTTCATGGACAGAAACTCAGTGGTTTAATTAAGGTGTCTGGTTTAGGACCTTAGGGTCTCCTCTCTGCTTTTTGCCGATAATGTGGTTTTGTTGGCATCTTCTACTGTATGCCCTGCAGCATGCACTAGGGCGGTTTGTATCTGAGTGTGAAGCAGCCATCATGAATGTCAGCTCCTCTGAATTTAAGGTTGTGATTCTCAACCAGAAAAAGGTGAATCACGCCCTCTGGGTTTGAGGTGCATCCTAGCCTCAAGTTCAGGAATTGATCTTGTTTTTTGGGTAATAGTAGTAAGAAGTGGGAGATGGACCCATGCATCAGGGCATCTTCTAAACTAAAGCAATGATGGGGTAGCTGTAGTAAAGAAGGAGCTGAGCTGAAAGGCAAAGCTCCTGATTTTATGGTGTATCTGTGTTTCAGACTTTACCTCAGGTCTGTCCAAATGCATGAGATCCAGGTGACTGAAATGAGTTTATTGAGGCCTAGCTTTAGATATTGGATGAGACGTTTCATAGTTGAGAGAGTGGGATGTAAGAAAATTCATGATAGAGCTGTAGCTCTCCTATATTCTGATCAGGACAGAGATTTTCTGGGCATGTCTAGTCTGTAGTGTTGGGGAGAGGAATGTCTGTTATGGGTGGTCATTTCAAGCAAAATTACTTTTCAAGATTTTTAGTCGGTATTTCATTTATTTCATGTTTTTTTATTGGTCAGTTATTGGTAACTCCTGCTTCCACCCCCTGATTGACCATCCTGCTCCACACAATATGCACACACTAATTATTAAGGTTTTTCTGTCTTTTACTTGTGTCAGCAGATCAACCATGTGGTAAGAAAAACAAAAGCTATGCTGAACTAAACCATTATAATTAAAACTCTACTATGTTACACAAATTATTATGAGGGCTAATTTCAGCAGTTGCTTTATCATTTAATACTTACGCTCATTTTATGTTTCTGTTTAAAAAAGTACTCGTGAACACAGTCAAGATGAAGACTTGTGATAAAGTATTCATCACATGTTCTGCCACTGAAAAATTCTCTCATGGAACAGAGGCATGAGCATGTATTCTTGCAGTAAACTTGTAGCTCACCTGTGGTTATAGTTCGTGAACCTTTCAGAATTAAACTACACTGACAGAAAGCAACTTGGGATAACTTTAAGGATGATTAGGGTTGGTGGTGTTGATGTTCTGTTGAAAATAACATGAAAATAAAACTGATACTAAATAAAATGAAGGTTCCTAATTCCTAATGTTAAATATAAATGGGTAAATAAATTGACATAATTAATATCTATATTGAAAATGTACTGAAAATCATGTTATGTTAATTTGAAGGATATCACTCTCCTCTTCTTTGAGTGACTTGACAGACATAGGAATCAGTCACTATTCCTATTTATTTCTGATGACATTTATTGGAAATTTTACGTTACATAAAAAGTACTAATTTTACCAAAAAAATGGGTTTCTGTCATCTCAAGTTAAATGCGACATTTACATGCAGTATATCTAGATAGACAGTGCAGCTTTAAATTCCCTTCAGCTTTTTATGATAATCATGATGATAAAAGTTTACTTATTATCGATCGCCCCTGCAATATGCACAATAATTCACGGTGGATTTGAGCTTCAGCGTGATTGCCACTGCAAGCTGGGAGTGGAGGAGAGAGACAGAGCAGTAATTTCCATTGGGCAGAACAGCAGTTGTGAGGCTTTAATGGTAACGCTGCACACCTGAAGCCATATGATGCCAGCAGCCACGCTGCTGTGAATGAGCCAATCGTTGAAAGTCGTGCCTCAAACAGCTGGGAGAACTATGCCAATACGGCTTACTCCAGTGCTTTGCCTGGTATAACACTTCATTAGGCGGAGTGAATTGAACTTCCGTCACCCATAACCAGTGCAGACTCCGAGTGGGGAGTGGAGATGATTAATACGACTTTGGGATGGCCTGTCAACCAACTGGGCTCCTTGGGTTTACTACACAGTAAGTCAAATACAGCTGAAGTAGCTTTCTGTTACTCTTCAGCTGTCAAGAAGAAATATTTTATAATAACAACAACAACAACAATAATAGCATTATTATTAGTAGTAGTAGTATTATTAGTATTATTATTATTTTAGGAAAAATTTAACAGATTAAGTTTGAAAGACATAGCAGAACTGAAGATTACCACTTCTGTCTTACTTCTACCAATAACAGCAATCACAGTTAATGTACCGTAGTGAGTAACCAGAGGACACTGGGGGTGGGGGTTCAAAAACGCAGGCATCTGTCAGTTTTCTGCAATGTCATCTGATTGAGTGGCAAAAACAAATAAATGTGGAAAGGGGGATGCAGGTGGAGAGAGGAGATAAGCTGTCACGAGTCTCATATTGCCTCTCACATTTTCATTTCTCCTCCAACAATCCATCACTATCATGTGCATGCTCCGTTCAGCGCACCCCCCAGCAGCTGTTAGGGTGGGCAAACATCACACACGCAAGTTGGTGTTAGGATCCAGGTGCATATCAGTCACCTTTACAGCAACATGTTGAACACATATGACGATCTCTGGTTGATCCTCTTCGCTGTAACAATGAAAGAAACTAGTCTACAGATTTACAAACTAATTACTTATCTTAATCCTGAACAGCTACTGTGATATTATCAACAGGCACATCATATGTATAAACTGACAGTGAATGTGCAGTGTTGCTTGTGCGCGCTGACAAATCTCCTCAAATCTCAGGCATTTATTGTCTTCTTGAAACTCTGTAGACTGTTGAGCAGCCGTCTCCGGCTGTCTGCTGTTCGCTGCTGAGCAGGTTGTGTGTTTTGTATTCCAAAAACAGCTGCCTCTCCACTTTGTGCGAGCCTCGGGACTGAATCGAAAGAGCTGAGCGAGCCTGCAGACTCAAATATCACTCCATCCCGAAGATCAAATCACTTTTTTTACGCTAACATTAGCATCGACTGAATCCCAGAGGTCCTGATTCAGAGCTTTCACATCGCAAACTTACAAAATGATCTGATGGAAGGATGCAGAACGGTCAGCTCACTTTGTGATGGAGCTGAATGCAGAACATTTTTATTCCCAACTTGCTCAGTCAGAACCTTTTTTATTTGTCTGTAGGTAACTTTTAACTGTCACTTTTCATGGGCAACTACCCCTCAGATGGATATGACCAGTAATCCCTCTGTTGCACTGACTGATGGACCAGGAGGCAACAGTAAAAACCTGACAAGAAATAAGCTTCATACTGTCAAGAGACAAAACTTTAGACTTATTTTTTTGTACTTTTTTTATTTTATTTTTTCATTCATTTTACATTTTAATTGCTTTGTTACACGGGGGAAAAATAATTTGATGCACATAAGGAGAGTTAGAGAGCACAAGTGAATGTGTTTAGTCTCATGAGGCTGATTTTAAATCTATTAAAAATCACAATCTAATGAAAGTGACATCTGAAATACCAATTAACCAGCAGACTGTTTTTAAAGATGTTGGGTTTTTTTTTTTGTTTGTTGATATACAAAAATATAAGATATGCACCTGATTCATTTAGTTACTGTATTCAAAGTAACAATACCAAAAAGTAGAAGTCAAATTCCACAACTTGGAGGAACAAAAGCATGACTCAGACTGAATAATAGGTGAAAAAAGGTGCTGAGTAATGAGGTGTAAATGCTTTACTTTACTTACTGTCAAAATTTGGGTTAATAATGCTTCACTGGGGTAATTATTTGTCAGACAACTTTTTACACCTTATATTTACATGCAGTTATCTATACTTACGACTCTTTATGTTTTAAAAATGCAGAAGGTATTTCATTTCATTTTTACTTTAGCTTGTTTTCATTCCAACTTGTTATTATTCAAAATAAAAGTAAAAAAAAAAAAAAACTCACCATGGTGCCTCCTGGATAGAGTAAATTTAATTGTAGTTGGATGAGAATTAGAATTATAAACCATTCTGACACCCTATTGTAGTAATTTACACACCTGTGACACAAATCACATCCCACAACAGAACACAGCAGACGTAGTCGAATATGAAGATGATGTGGCAGAGATTCTGTGTGGAGCTGAAACAGGTAGACTAGTGTATCCTATATTCTCAACAATAACATTTTAATATATCATTATAGTCATTATATGGTCTTTAGAAAAAGTTTTTTTTGGGGGGGAGATGGGTATGTGCACTATAGATCTTTGTGGAGTGCCCCCGGCCCTGAGTGTTTGTGCTTAATTTTTAATTATTTCTTTTTTTTTTCTTTACAGTAGAAGTAGTACTTTTATTATCAAATGTGTCATGCATGCTCAATCCAAACATATACATACAATCGGATAGACAAGCATTCTTCAAACAAAATATATCCTCTTCCTGAGGTGCCAGAGCTTTAAAATAAACTGGGCTAACTGAAACACAAAATACTTAAATACTACATTTTATCTTCATCAATTAAAGTAAAAAAAATTCGATAAATATCAAGAACTTTATCAAATAATTCATTTTTCAATATCATTTTCAAAGGACAATAAAACAAAAAGTGTATTTTATGTTCAGTTTCACACAAAGAACATATACAATCCTCCTCTGGAACTGAACGAAAACATCCAGTCTCCAGTGCCAAAGGCAAAAGGCTAGATCTAAATTGTGCACAGACAGACCTTTGATGTTTAGAAAGGTTCCGCGTTGCATAAGGCTCAGGACCATTAAGGTCCTTTATTTGAATATAGGTTCTTAATTTTGTTTACATAGAATTTACACTTATAAGCTTCAAAATAAAACAGTTTAATCTGTTCAATATTACATCTTAACTTATTTCTATAAGTATACTGAAAATCTGCCTCCTTATATAATTTTCTCAATTTGTCTGGCCCAGGTATGCCTATTTCCACAATCTCACCATATTTCCAATATATCTAACGTCAAATGGTTCCCATCCCATATCTCCACATAATGGCAATTTATGGGTTTCTTCATGCACACTTAAGAAATAACACTGGGCTCTTCAAAATGAAGAATATTTCCCACTCAACAGAAGGAGACACAAAACCTCAGACACTCTCTATCTGCCATCTTGCCATATTAGTGTTGCATTACTTTTACACTTAAACTAGTTTTGAAACCAGTACTTTTACACTTTTACTTGAGGAAAAAGCTTGAGTTGAGACTTCAACTTCTACAGAAGTCTTTTATTAAAACCCTATAACTGTACCACAACTGTGAATAAATTATAATATACTGTACATATGTATATATCTAGCTGCCATGAATTATTTCTCTGTTCAGTTTCAAGGTAAAATAATTCACTGCTCTCTTCATCATATCAGAAATGCCAAATATTACATTATTAAAGAAGCAGAGGTTGTTTAATCCCCCAGATCTTTGTATCATACAAAGCAGTGCTCATACAGTCTTACTAATCTGGATTCATGTAAACAAAATTGCAGGTTCCTGGATGCCAGCAGCAAAAATGAGCTGCTTTTAAAGATAAAGTATTCTTTTTTTTTCTTCCCCTTTGTGAGTGATCAACCCCTACTGATGGCATTATATTTTGTTCTATCTTATATAACATTAAATTGTATTATATAAGATATAACATTTACATAATGTGAAATGATAAAGCCCAAGTAATGAAATTTAGGAAGATGCTTTTTTATGCAATTCCAATGCTGCAGTTTTATGACATAATCTAATCTTTGTATTCACACTGCAGAACTGTTCTCAATGTCCAACAGGTTTTTTTTATCTTTCTTTAAACTTGTGAAGTTTCCAAATAAAGTCAAGGAAATGGTCACAAGTAAAGCAAATATGATTTTTACTGTTTGATTGTAAGGTTAGGTAAAATTTTCAAACAGTACATAAAGCAAAAGCAAGAACATTTTTTTAAACCAAGATGAGTTTTAAAACATTTAGAAAAGTCAATAAGCTTTACAAATAAAAGTACATAAATAAAAAATACAGAGATTTTGAAAAGTTGATGTTGATAAACTGTTAAAACAACTATAATGTAGTTCATTATCAGTAAATTATTTCATTACATGCAGTATTAACAACATTTTACATGAAATGTCCTGCAACCATTAAATTACCAATTAGGAAGAACCTTCAACATCAAATTAAAAAAGCAGATGATAATAAAGCTAACTAAAAGCAGGATTTTGACCCTGGAAAATTGGAACTAGATCAGATACTAAAAGAATCTAGAAAAAAAGGTAACTGATTTTGTGTTATGTTATAATATGATAAAGTGTTTTTGACTTAAACAGAGACTTCAGATATGGACATTTGATGCTTAATTTCCAATTTGTAAAATTATAAAAATGTTCCAGATTGTCCAGGCGTTTTAGGGTCATCCTTTTTTTTTATTATTAATCACAGTAATGTAAACTTTAGATACGATTGTCTAAATCTGCAGCCAAGTTTGTACAAAATTAGGTAAAAAAAAATGAATTGAGCTCAATTTAACCTTGGCTTTACTTCACAAAGAGAACAGATTTAACTCAACCACAATTGTGAATGAAAAGCTATTAAAGATAATACACAAGAGCTTATAATGAAAACTCTAATATCACAAAGAAAATTTGCATTTGAATTCACTAAAAGTACAAAACTTTGAGAGAAAGGACATTATACTGGGTGAATGTTTTTTTCTTTCTTTAATTATTGCAAAAGAAAAAAAAAACTAGCATTATTGCATCAATTCTGTGTTATATTGTGGAGAAAAAGGACAAATGTAGCACAGTGAGACACAATCAGACTGACAGCAGCTCCCCTGTATAAAGTCTTTCTGCAGAATCTGACCTGACAGCTGTTTCAGCCCCTTATCTGCTCAGCTTTGTGTGTGTGCGTGTGTGTGTGTGTGTGTGAAGGGGGGGCGCATGTGTGTGCGCTGCAGTTAAATGTTAAAGGACTCACCTTAACTGTCTGTCTGAAATGATAAAGCAATGCTTTGAAGCGCTCACTGGCACACTTTATCTTAAATGCAATAAAATTTAATAAATTGAAGCTGCATGTTTTACATGCATGTGTATGAGAAGAGGACTTCTGAATGACATCGCTGCTGCTAAAGCATCAAACTCTGACATCTGTCTCGGCAAAGCGTACGGAATAAGTAAGCTGGCTCGTTCTGTTTTATCTCTGCCACTGGGTGAGGTGTGTGTAAAATATTCAAGCAGCAACATTTCATGTGCAGCTTAGCACCCCTGCACCAACTCGGAGCAGAGTGAGCGCTTCAGCTTAATGTTCTCTGAAATGATTTCAGAAAAATGTCTTGTGTGATGTAGAAAGACGTTTTCTGCAGCTGCAAGTTTCACTTCATTTACCTTAGCTTTACACAAATGGGTTTCATATTGTTTGTAATAAAATGTGTACAGACAATACTCAAGAGGCAATGGAGAGTAAATTAGAGGAAAGGTTTTACATTCAAACTCCATGTCGTCTTTATTATGTCGCAGATTTCAGATGATAATAAAAATGTTGTTTTAGCCTCATGAAGTGTGGCAGTGGGAGGTGTGTTTAAGGGTTATAAGCTATATATTTTTGTGTTTTTTTTTCACTGTTGGAGCTGGTGGAGGACCTGTGGAATTGACCTGCCTCAGGCTGGAAGCATAAATGTTCACGTGTCTACCTGTGATGTTGAATTCATCGACTAACCTGTCTGCCGGGGTCTGCCAGCCCCCCTCAGCAGACAAGCACATACAGCTGAGGTTTTCCAGATCACACTGAAAGTGCAAGCTGTGGTACATGCATTTTTCATTTAGAAAGATGGCACCAGAGAAACATAAATGTTTTGAGTCAAACCACAAGCAAGGGAAAGAGAAAACCAACACAGACCCTTTTCTGGAAATATTGAGTGAGAAATTTGTTGCTTTATTGTTCAGATAATTTATGATAAAGAACCACAAGGACACAGAACCAGTGTCAAATTGCTCAAACTTTGCTTTTTGTTCTTGTTTTTTGAGTGAACAGTTAGTAGTAGACAAATTAAGGCATTATCACCACCTAAGGCTGTAGTGAAAATTGTAGACGCTCTGAACTATGACCATTTCTTTCAGGGACGCACAAAACATGAACAAATCTAGTTTAGCTCTAATGCCGACTTCCCACCCACCGCACTATGCTACCACAACCCAAAATGCTCTCCTTGTGTACCCTAACCCCACCCAGTCACAACATTTTCGAACTGTGTCAGAATTCAGCTACGCTCTTGAAGATTGCGTCTACTAGCACAACTCGGCCAGGTTATCACGTCTGTCCTAGGTTGTTTCCATGACCTCATCACGACCACGGTTTTAGCCCAGGCATGAGGCCAGCAGCCAGTCCTGCTTGAAATTATTTAAATCCAAACTACGCTGGGCCCCATGTCATAGTTTTGTTGCTACCATACTCCATATTTGATTGTTGCTGCTACAAGAATAAAGGCTCACAACTTAACTACAAAATATTCTGTTCATGTTTAAAACCATCTCAACTTGTCACACTCCATTACATGAAATAAGAGAGCACTGTGATCTTAATATGCAATTGAAAACCTTACTAAGACTCTGCAAAGACCATCCTCAATCCCACTGATTTTTTAATGTTGTTGGGTCATCATTCAACATGCAGAGTACCTATGAATGCCAAATCACAAACCTGTTAGAAGTTTTATTTTTGTCTTTGAGAAGCCACAGCCTCCCATTTACAGAACCTAAAACTAGTATTACTGCTTTATTAAAGCCAGCAATGCTTTCTTGTTTTGACCAATCCCAACCTGAATTAAGTGTTTATTTCAACTGTTTTTTGCTTCCCCCTCAACTCAATAAGTGTGAGAGAATCTACAGTTCAGTAAGTCATTATTGGTGGCACTTAACATAAGTTTGGCCTTAGTAAGTCAGAGTTTGTGTTTGTTTGTGTTATTTGTGGATGATAGGGCAGGTCTCGTTCAACAGATGGCATGAGCAATTAAATGTCTTTCAAATGATCTACAGAAGAATTAATTTGAGGGAAATGCATATTTCCGATTAAAATGGAAGTTTGGTGTTATTGAAGACATTAAGAGAGCATGTCTGACTTAGGGGAGATTAAACAGATTGACACACAATCCATTAGATACGAATGGACTTTAATATAGATGCTCATGATGTCACAAGTTCAATTCTGGTGTTTGGATTGAGATCATTTTAATCATTCAAATATAGGCTTCTGGATGCATTTTTATTTCATCTTTGACTTTTGTAAACATTAAGAAGGAAACATCACACAAAGATATAGGAAATGATACAAAATATAAAAAATATATTTTAAGAACTTAAAAAAACAGATACATAAAGCAGCTGAGTTCACCATTTTGTTGGGCCCTTAGTGGACATAAATTACTTGTTGTGAACTCCGGTGATTTTGTCATGGATTAGGTCTGGACCCAAAAGCACAGTGTAAAGCAGTAGTAGGCCTCAGAAACAGGTTTTGAAACACTTTTGTCTCGGCTTGCAGCAGAAGAGTTCAGAGTTTGAAAGAGCATTGAGGATTTGTGGGCTGGGGATGGAGATTCTCAGCACAGAGGAGAAATGAATCATTGTAATGTAAAATATATGAGCAAGATCCAAGGACTGGCAGGCTAAACTAACACTTTCCACAGTGCATGCTGATGTATTGCTGTGCTGTAGTTGAACCCAAGTATTTATGGATGAGATGAGTGATTGGATGAAGCTGAGATCTGACCTTGCACAACAGGAGCTGCTTTGGTAATTAAACACAATGGAGAAGGAGGGAGACGAGACAGAAAACTCTCCAAGCAGCATCAGGTCTATCTTTGTTTGTCTTTCTGTTATTTGTTTAGTTTTTGGGTGATATGACAATTTGAATTATAAAATGCTTTGGATTTTTTTTTAAACTTTGTCGCAAATTAAATTGTGGCCTTGTGCAAATAAGTAATTTACTAAATTATTCAAATTAGTGTATGAAGAGCATACTTCTGTAGATTTTTAGCTATTAGTGCTGTGTGGTGGCATTACTTTTTCTGTGGCAATGTCTACTGCTTAAGAGGTAGACTGGAAGAAGCGTAATGACTGAAAGAATAAATATTAACTCTGCCACCATGTTGACAGCAGAACTCCCTGCTGACCTTTTCATTTTATAGCCTGATGAAGTGACCTAAATGATGCCTTAAATGACAGAATTATTTTATCCAATACAATTAAAACACATTGCTGCTTTTAGAAATGTTGCATTTGATAGATCAGCAACTAGCTGAAGAGAAAAGGAGCAGATGCTAAAAGTTAACACTGAGCTTTCTGTTACTATATAAATGTGATGAGGTTGAGGCAGCCAGTCACAACATGGAAGAACAAGCATTAGCAAAGCTGCCTGTGGTCCACAAAGATGATGATGGTATAGCAACACTTACTTATGTGTCCTCCAAGCACACAGTCAGGGCTTCAGCTGGAACATTTACTGTCTCCCGAACAGACCTGAAAGGTCATTAAGCTGGTAGGCCTCAAAAATAATCTTTACAAGGGACATTTACTGTAAAGTTACAGCATGGACCTTTTAAAAATAATCCTTAGAATTGATATGTTGCTTCTGTGATGTTGTGAACTTAATTTACAATAGGAGTTTAAAGTTAAAATAGGGAAATCCATACAAATGGCCTAAATTACATGCAGCTATACAACAACATCACAAGTCTGGTATAATATGACAAAGGCTTAAGGGTATTAAAAATAGATATATGGCTAACATTTGCTGTGCATATGGATGGATGATACCGTCGCAGTGAGACTTTGCAAATGTGACTTTTACAGGAAAAGAAGTGAAGAAGATTTAGTTTTTCTGACCCAGGATGAGTTGGCTTGTGTGCCAATTTTGACATCCATCAGCTATTTAAGACAATAACAGTCTTAAAATGTTTCTTCTGTATGTTTTTTATCATTCTGATTTGATTCTGTGTAAGGTATGATCCATATGATCTGTATGATCCAGTGCACAGATTATGTGATTATCTGTTGCAGCTAAAGGAGGCTGCCAGGCTTCCTCACACTGCCCTAAAGCTGTTTTTGTGAAAGCTGATGCCCTTTTTTTGCCATGCATTATTTAATTAAATTATTTTGTTTTTTTGTCTTAGAAGTGGCTAATTTTTTAACTTGGTCAAAATTGATCACCTCTGTTTTTTCCCCCAGTTTTAATCATGAAGCTAAATGACATAACTTTAGAACCAACATCAGCTCTCCTCCTTTTCTGTTCATTAAAAACATTAAGTTTCTCGTCTGAGAAGCTTGTTTTCCATTCAAATTAAAAGGACAGAATTCCAAGCTTTGAGACGTTCTGTTTATGCAAGCTGAACTCATATGCAAGTTACAATCCATTGCAGCAGGTCAGTGGGGGATTTTTCAAGATGCAGGGTTGTCTGTCTTTGTGTGGATCTTCTATTTTTGCCTCTTTAGATGTGAATGTTTGATCTTTAAAGTTACAGAGCTCCCCAGACTTCAGCAGCCATGGTTTACTGATCCACATGATGGTGCTACCACAATTCTGTAGTTTTTTCTAAACCTTTTTCAAACCTTTTTTCATCCACTTATTTAAAAAGTTGACCTAAAATTTGTGTTTTTATAGACATGAAACAGTGGCAAACTTTATGCTTAAATTCTACATTAATTAATGATAAGTTTGTTTAGTCAGAAACTCATCAGTATGCTAATAGATCTGCCATTCGTGCACCTTTATAATCAGCTAAACGTTTGTGTTTTCTTATTCACGCGGCAAGATTTTAAAATTGTCAACCGATTTTCAAAGACATGAGTTCATGTCTATTCTAACCAAAGAACATGAGTATGTTGCTTTGAATTTACTCAACTCAGTTAAGTGGAACCAGGTCACATAACATGGTTAAGTAAATCCAACATCTGTTTTTTAGAGTCTACATGAAAAACTGCTGTTCCAGTTTTTACTTTTTTTTTTTTACTTATTTTATTGCATTTTAGCTTGTTTTCAAATAATAATGAAAACTGGCTCAAACATTACCACTTTCCAGATCTAGTTTACAGACTGAGTAGGGTTTTAAACATTGTTCCTTTCTGAATATCCTTTGGCAGGCCTAACATAACAAATATCAGTGCCATAGGAGAAGCTGTCCCAGCATGCATCTGTTGATTCCAGCTGTCGCTTTAAAACTATGTACAATCACCAAGGGAAAAATTAGGCTTATGTTGGCTGCAATATTTAACTGCATGTTACAGTGTCTCTGTGCAAAAATCAGTCCAACAAGCATCCACTGATATTTGTTGCACCCATTCCTGAACAAATGCTGTTCCCAGCTTTCCATCTTGCCTTAAAAAACTTAATAAATACAGAAATATACAAAGTTATCCACATTTGGTATGTTCATGCAAACCCACCCACTGTAGGTGTTACAGGAAATAGTAATATTGGCCCTTTTATCCCCAAAGTACAAGTCTGACTCTTTGTGTAATTACCTTAATATCTGCAATGATATTTCACTTCTACCCTTGAAGAAAAATACTCCAGTTTTTTCCTAATTTAAAGTCGTAACAACTATTGTTTCAATTCAAATTTCAAATTTGCATTTTATTTTAGCTTCTGTGTAATTAATTCCTTAAAGTGTTTATGACATGCATTTTCTTCAGATACAAAAATGCAAAAAATATATATATAATTTAAAAAAACATTTTGTCACATAACTAGCATCTTTTCTTTTGAACTTGGCTCTACCAAAGGGACAAGAAGTGAGATCAAAGGGAAACTATTTATGAAAATAAACTCCACGGTCTTTGTTTATTGAAACATAATTATTTGAATTTGATAGTGACTCAAAATAATCTAAAGGAACATCAGATTATTCACTAATGTCTGTGTGGTTGGCTGTTGGCTGTAACAATGCTCTGTTCACATTCAGATATTCCCTTTTGTTATTATCACCTCCTGTTACTTCTCATGCAAATATCTCAACAACTGTTCATCTCAGCAATATGTTGTTAATGTTATCTTTATAAAAATGCATTAATGTTTCTTAAAAAATAATAAAATAAAAGTGTCACAGGTACTTTAAAGCTGATTACCACAATAGAGAAACTATTAAACTACAGTTGACCAGAGTTGTAAAGTAACTAAGTACAAATACATCTTTACTGTACTTAAGTAGAAATTTTGGGTATCTGTACTTTACTTGAGTAATTATTTTTCAGCCTACTTTTTACTT
>JARVGW010000322.1:22712164-22723554 GCA_031762495.1 Anablepsoides rubrolineatus
TTTTGGTGTAAGATATTTTATTGGGTCTTGAATGAACACATTCCCTTCATTTGTACATGGTAATCATGGAGTTGTTGTTTTTTGTTTTTTCAAATTTTCTGTGATCCAGTTTAGTTCTAATGAGCTGTGTAGATGGTGGATGGGGTCATACTTCGGTTTAAGGGGGTCTACGGTTTTGAAAATCTTTTGTCAATCACTTTAATGGTTTTGCTTTATGTTTGGTATTTTTTATTCTTATTTTTTATTACTGAACTGTTTCCTGGTTTGCTATAGTTGATGCTTTGCACACCAAATCCATGTTTCGTCATTACCACACCTGCTTTGTATTCATTACATCCCCAGGTTTTCAGCTGTTCTTTAATAAAAAAGTTTGTGGTTTTGTGTAAAAGTCAAAAAAAGGTATGAACCCTCAATCAAATGATTCAAATTAAACGTAATGTTGAGATCAGATAGTTGCAGCTTTTAAAATCAGTTGAAAAAAACAATACTTTTTAACTCCTCAAAAATAAGGACGTTTAGGAGTCACAACTAACAAATAAAAGAGAAAACCTAAAATCAGTCTTGCAGTTGGCTGTCAGATTCAGGATGGTCCCCTAGACCTAAAAACCCAAAACTAAACTACTGTATTTACCAAACAGCTGAAAACAGTTTGAAAAGCACAACTTGTGTCTTCCCAAGTAAATCATGCAAAAATGCAAGAGGGCACAAACCAGCCAGGTGTGCCTGGTTCCATAAATAAGTGCAGGATAAGACGTTCACCTGCATATTGTGTATTCCCAGAGCTACATTTTTTTAGGACCACAAGCTTTTTGCCCAACTTTAGAAAAAGGCATAAAAACCTGCTCAAACATTCAGCCAGACGTTGACGAGAGCCTTGATATGGTAATCACCAGAGAACCTTGCCAAATAAAAACCAACTCTACACCCCACTCCATCATCACATCACCTGCTGTGCCTGCTGTTGCGTCTGTTTGTGCAGGAGGTGCTGAATTAACATACCAGCATGCATTATGGGCCACTGAGACACAACTATAACAATTTCCCTCTTTTTGCATCTCCAGGATCATTTGGACAGCTCCACCTCGCTGCTTGCTGTCTTGAGTTCCCAGCATGCACAGTGCAGGACTTTTTTTCTGTTGAAACGTTAAAGAAATTGTTCCCAACTTGATGAGATTGATGACATACAAAATGAAACATAACATCCAGCTGTTTAGCACTTGAAAAACTTCTGCAGGCACAAGACTGTACTGATACATTTATAACCAAGGCCAAGTATACACCACCATGATAAACTGTAGGTTTGTGGTCGTTCACACATGACTAAAGCTTACTGACTACAAGTAAAACAACAACAACAAGACTATGGCTTCAGTCACTTGTTTTGCTCTTGTATGAGT
This sequence comes from Anablepsoides rubrolineatus, assembly GCA_031762495.1. NCBI lineage: Eukaryota > Metazoa > Chordata > Actinopteri > Cyprinodontiformes > Rivulidae > Anablepsoides > Anablepsoides rubrolineatus. The sequence continues at coordinate 22,713,562 of JARVGW010000322.1, forward strand.
AGATGAACAGTAACAATGGTGTATTCTCCACTTCAGGTATTTGCTGCAACCTATGCCTCGAGTATGAGTTCTGATCCGTTAACCTATTCATATTACTTACCTTGTGTTTCTTGTTCTTAATATCTCTACCTGACCTCCTGCCTCCTGCCTCTTACCTGGATTCTGGATCACCTGCTGTCTGCTCAGACTCTTACCTGATGCCTGTCTGTTTTCTTGCACTTATTTGGGGTCGTGTGGTGGGGGCATCAGCCTAAGCAGAGAGACCCAGACTTCCCTCTCCCTAACCACTTGGGCCAGCTTGTCTGGGGGAATCCCAAGGCATTTCCAGGCCGACCAGGAAACATAGTTCCTCCAGCGTGTCCTGGGTCTTCCTCTGCCTCCTCCCAATGGGACGTGCCCGGAACACCTCACCAGGGAGGCGTGCAGGAGGCATCCTAACCAGATGCACAAGCCACCTCAAATGGCTCCTCTCGACGTGGAGGAGCAGCGGCTCTACTCTGAGACCAAGAGAGCCCAGACACCCTGCGGAGGAAACTCATTTTGGCCCCTTGTATCCGCGGATCTTGTTCTTTTGGTCATTACCCAAAACTCGTGACCATAGATAAGGGTAGTAACGTAGACCGACTGGTAAATCGTATCACCACGACAGCTGTATCATGGCAAAAACTGCCCATCTAACCAAGTTTTAAAAGCTTATATCCAGCCAAAAAATATATTGATCTTGTTTTGAGACTGATTTACTAAACAAGAAAAAAAATGCGTAAGATAATTAATTATTTTGTTATCAGAACATGTAAGATTATTTATCTTGTTAACCTATACATTTGACTCAAATTAAATGGAAAAAATGGAGTAAGAAAAATTTAGTTGGTATGATTCTTGAAATCCAATCAAGTATTTGAGATCAAAAATATTTTTTGGCTGGATATAAGCTTTTAAAACTTGATTAGATGGACATTTTTGCTGCAGCCTCTCACCCACCATACTCACCTGCTGCTATCTCGCCAACATACCTACCTGCAGTCTCGCCTTTTAGCCACCTCTCACCTACAGCTCTGACAATCCTCCGTCTACTCAGCCACACATCAGCTCCACCCAACCTGATCACCTGCAGACTGTAAGCCCACTCTCTAAATACATACCTCCTCATTTCTATCCTGCAATCCATCCTCTCCCTCTTCTTCTCCTCCACATTTCTGGACCAGTTTCCTTTCTCAGTTGTAATACACAAATATTTTACCTTTACTTGTTTTCTTGAGTCTCTGTTGTTTTTCAGCTGCAAAAACACTGGTGTTCTTTGAGTCCTAAGTCATTTCTGTGTGTAATATATATGTATTTTTTTCATGTTGACTTGTAACAATCAACATCAGAAAAATGCTAATGTTTTTTAGAGATTGTTCACATGTAAACAGAGCCTTTGATTCCTTGAGGTTTTTGTAGGTTGAAATTATTATGGTATAAGATAGTTGGCAAACAAGCTTTTTAACCATGTTGTAAGACCAAGTTTACAAGTGTACTGAGCTCCTAATTAAAAGCACACAAAGTATGCCTAGTGCTATATCCTTGTTTAAACAAATTAACAACCCTCTGGTCTTTGCCTAGAAGAGAAGCATACAGAGTGTAAACTAAAGTGTTTTTTCTCTGGTTTGTTTTTGTTTTGAAGTAAACTGACAGGTTGTTTGAGTCAAAACCACATAAACGAATGATGAGATATAGATAAGCAAATGAACAGATACACTGAACACGCACACACATACACACGCGTCATTTCTCTCTCTTTTTTCTCTAAACTACATTTATTAAATTACGATGTCTCTTTCATTTATATAGTGACACCTCTGATCTCTCCCTGTCTATCCATTATGTTGTGGCTTAGTATGGTGTGTTGTGTGTGTGTGTGAGTGAGTGTGATGGCACCATGAAGACAAGAAGCACCAGGAAACACCTAATAAACAGTGCATATGTCTCTCAAGAGAATTCATAGTAATTATTTTTAATACGGAAATTCAATATCTGTATCTAGATGACTGGGTTTGATGGGTTGTACTATAATAAAAAAAACGATTTTGACATGGCCCATGTGTCCCACAGGAGCAGCAGTGCCCCCTGGGCTTACTAATATCACCACGTTTGCCAAAGTGCTCCCTGAAAACAATTAATCACTTGTGTCACAATAAGGAAAGTGTTCATTCTGACAAATGAGTGTCTTTCAGTTTGCTTTTATTTTCTCCCTGGCCTGGTTTGCTCCACCATTTTAATCTTCTTTCCTAAGGGGATTTAGGGAAAGTGAATTTACATCAGTGTTGCAATGATTTGATAAAGCAAAAGCATTCTAAATGTAAATTTCAAAAGGTTGGATTAGTTGAGGAGTGGGCTGTACAGGTGGGATGAGGCTGGGAATGACAGTGGTTAAAAGGGGTGACAGATTGACAAGACTAACTGTTGTCAACACTGGTAAATGTGTCTGTATTCATGTATAAACAGCTATTGGTAAGGTGAACAGTATACCTATGACAAGATGAAGTTCTATCAACAATCATTGGAGCTGTTTCTTTTCCATTGTTTTTGATTTACCACTCAAACATTATTTTCCCTCAGTCAGTCTCCTTGTTTCACAGCTGCAACTAATTTTCTCATCAGTCTCATTTCTTACTGCTCATCTCACACATCAGTCTGACATTTTTGGCTTTTATGTCCTATCCACTTCTCCTAATGATTTACCCACAATTTATATAAGGTTTTACAGCTATTTCAGCTTTTTTGTTTTGCTAAAATAAACTGTTAAGTTTTGTGTCAGTACACTCCCACGTTTGAAACCTTCACAAACCAAGACAGTGCAACTCAATTGGGGATAGTACGTACAGATGTTAAGCTGGGACAGGGTCATGTTTACCTCACTGTTATATCACCTTTACTTTTTAGCAACACTCAATAAGCATTTGAGAATAGAGGACATTGTTGAAGCTTTATAGGTGGAATTATTTCTCATTCTTGTTTGATGAACAACTTCAGTTGCTCAACAGTCCGGGGCCTCCGTTGTCATATTTTGCTCTTCATATTGCTCCACACATTTTCAATGGGAGACAGGTCTGGACTGCAGGCAGCCAAGTCTAGTACCTGCATCTTTTTACTACAAAGCCACACTGCTGTAACATGTGCAGGTTGGCATTGTTTTGCTGAAATAAGCAGGACATCACTGAAAAAGACATGGCTTGGATGTCTGCATATGTTGTATGTATGTAGCTTTCAGCATTAATGATGCCTTCACAGATGTGCTCATGCCATGGGCACTAATACACCCACATGCCACCAGAGATGCTGTCTTTTGAACTTTGTGCAGATAACAATCGGACAGTCCTTTTCCTCATTGGCCTGGAGGACACAACGTCTGTAATTTCCAAAAACACTTTGAAATGTGGACTCGTCAGATCACAGGACACTTTTTCATTTTGTATCAGTCCAGCTCAGCTGAGCTCATGCCCAGAGAAGCCAGCAGTGTTTCTGGGTATTGTTGATATGACTTTGAATTAGCATGGTACAATTCTAACTTGTAGTGACAGTGTTCACTGACAATGGTTTTCTCAGGTGTTTTTAGTGCAGTGCCACCTAAGGGATGGAAGGTCTCGGGCATTCAGTGTTGGTTTATGACCTTGCTGCTTACTTGCAGAGATTTGTCCAGATTCTCTGAATCTTTTGACAATATTATCAGCTGTAGATGATGAAGTCTAAAATCTTTGCAAATGTACATTGAGAAATGTTGTTCTTCAACTGTTGGACTATTTGCTCATGCAGTTGTTCACAAAATAGTGAACCTCATCCCATCCTTGCTAGTGAACAACTGAACCTTTTGAGGATGCTCCATTTACACCATGATACTCCCTTGTTTCTAATTAACCTGTTTACCTATAGAATTCTCCCAGCGGGTGTTTGTTTGAGCATCTGTCAACTTTCCCAATCTTTTGTTGACCCATTTCCAGCTTTTTTAGCACATTTTGCAGACATCAAATTAAAAATGAGTCAATATTTGCAAAAACAAAACAAAAAACAAAAAAAAAAAAAAATCAAGTTTATGTATTTGAACAATAAATATATTTTCTTTGTAGTGTACCCATTTGAATAAAGGTTGAAAATGATTTGCAAATCATGGTGTTGTTATTTATGTTTTACACTATGTCCCAACTTCATTGGATTTAGGGTTACACACTTTAAACCTAGAATGTATAGGATTTTGCAGCAGCAGCTGCAGTGCCCCCACTAGTTTTTACTTATATTTTCAAAAGGATTTTACTTAAATGTTTGAAACATCATATCACTTGCAATCAGTCTAACAAAAAAAATGAATGTGAGTTATATAACAACCAAAACAACAACAGTAATATAATATTAAAAACATCAACAGTTATCAACATCAAAGAAATTGTATTATTATAATATGACAAAAAAAGAAATAGTATTAATAAAAATACTTTAAATTAAATTAAATTAAACAGAAATATGTAACTGGAAAAAATATTTTAGGATACACAAAGCTTCACAAAGCAACCATCCTTGTAATGTAAGCTACAAAAGAACTTTAAACTAATAAAAACTGAACACACAAATTTTTGGACTCTGCTGAACATCTGGAATAAAATGACTGTATCTGAGATAATAATAATAATAATAATAATAATAATAATAATAATAATAATAATAATACATTTAACTAATTTTTTATACATTTAAACTCACATGATCATTTTTTTTTCTGCAACAATAAAACCATTTGACCTCACTCTGACTTCTGACCTGAGTTAACATCAGGATAATCCTCAACGTCAAAAATATCATTAGGATTACAATGTTAGATACCATCAGAAGATGACTATTCAGAAAATAATCATACAATAATAATCCGCTATTGTTTCTGACAGTAGAATTCAGAAAACAGTTTGAATGTGGTCCTTTGAGACATTCACCCCACTTTTGACAATTTAAATAAAATATAAATATGTAGTACATAAAAGATAAGATATTTTACTTAAATGCAGACTGTAGGTTGAAACTTTCTATGTTATGCAGTAGAAACTAAATATGTATTAATATAATGTGCTACACTTGTCCAGTAGATGTCAGCAATGAAACCTTCAAAATAAAATCACTTTCTGACACTTTAATGCCTCTGAAAGACAAATGTTCTTTATCAGATCAACATGGCCTACAGCATGGATGTTCATTTGACTTACATTGATTATTATATAATAAAAGAGAAATAGATTTGTTTACATGTTTATGTCCAGTATACTAAAACTCTACAGTACTCACAGTTAAGAGCTTCAAACTCAAATAAACTCAGATTCATCAGATGTGACTGTAACACAACTGGATCAGATGTTGAACCGGATTCAACTGGACTTTGTTACGAGAACAGATGATGTGTAGATTCTTAGCATCAAACTGGCCAAGAACTTTTGACTTTCAAATTTGTAAACTGTAGTTAAGACTGAATTTCCTGTGTGAGTCTTTAATGGAGAATCAGTGATTGAACACAGTTTTCCTTCACTTTAGATCACACATACAGTAATATTGAGTGTTAAATCTTTAACAAAATGTTTTAACTAGAGACACATTCAATCAGATAAACCTTTTTATTGAGAGTTTTTCATGAAAAAGATGAAAACTATGATTTTTTTTCAGGACACGCAACCTGAAAATTAGGAATATATGAATTCTACAAAGTGATACTGCACCCTAAACATCTTTAAATCATATTTACCCCACTCTGAATCTTTCTTCCATTCTTTAAAACATCAGCTGTCTGTTCGCACCTTGACTTGATTTTGCTTTTGTTGCTATTCTGACACAATAATTTAACACATTTCATGAAAAATTATTTAGCAACAAACTAAACAAAACTACTAAGAGTGATGCAAAATGTCAAAGTTCTGTATTGAATCCCAGTGTTTCCTCTGTCCTGTATTAGTTTACTGTTACCACTAGATGGCAGCAAAGACTTTCAAACTGTTCTTCAGTCAAAGCTGATTGAATTGGAGACAATCAGATTGTCCCCAGATGGTCTGCTGCCTGTGGTCATAATCAATCATACTGGTATCATATCCAGAATTCTCAATGTTTTTGTTGCTCTTATGATCTGATGGAAAAGAACTCAGAACAGAAACTCAAACTTCAGTACACAGGCAACAACACACACACATAAAAATAAAAAAAGGTTGGTGATGTGATTAATGTAAAGATGAACATTAATACAGAGCAAGAAAGCATCAAAACAAAATTCAGAATAAATGTATCAAGGCAACTCACATTTAAGTCTTTTGGAAATAAACTGATACAAAACATAACCAATGCTTCATAATAATGTATCATTTCAAATTTGGCTTATAACCAGAATGTAAGCTGTGTTTTTCTCTACAGAAATGTATCCAGCAGAAAAATGTATCCAGCAGAAAAATACATGAATGAAGTAAAATGACTGCAACAAATTTTAGTTATTATTACTGTAAGAAGAAAGAAAGAAAGAAAGAAAGAAAGAAAGAAAAATATGAATGTTTTCCAATAGAAGGATTCATTTGAATTCAGCATTTTTGTTCAGGATGATTTGTTTGTGTTTTATAGTTCATACCTTCTATTTTTAGGACACTGTTCACCAAATAAACCTTTAAAGTATATTTATTTATTTATTTATTTATTTATTTATTTATTTATTTATTTATTTAATTTAAAGTTAAAACTCTGTTACTCAGTCCGAGAAATAAATGGATTTAGACTATAAATTACCTTTATAGTATCATCATCATCATCATCATCATCATCATCATCATCATCAAGTGTATTTATAAAGCACATTTTAAAAACAAGTTGTCACCAAAGTGCTGGACACAAGGCAAAAATCAATATAAAAGCAAACAACATTCTTAAAACCATAAAATATAAAACACCAATAATAAATACATAATTCACAATTAATCAAGAATCTGAGAGAACAGGTGTGTTTTTAATAGAGATTTAAAAACAGGCCTGTCAAATGTTGGGGATTGTTCCAAAGCTTGGAAGCCACAACTGAAAAAGCTCGATCTCCCTCAGTTTCAGTTTTAGGAACAACCAAAAGCAGCTGATCAGAAGATCTCAGTGTCTGAGAAGAACTGTATGGTTGAAGTAGATCAGAGAGATAAGAGGGTGGAAGGCCATGTTGACATTTGTAAGTGAGCAGGAGAATTTTGAATGTGAAATGTGACTGAGCCCTTGTGCTTGCCCCAATGTAAAACATTTTAAGCACTTAAGAATTCTTTTGAAAATGTCTAGCCCATCATTATGTCATGGAAAAAGTACCGCTTTTGTCCTTTGAAATAAATACAGCTTGATCATGTGAAGGCAGGGTCATGTGGTCATGAGGTCAGTGGATGCGTGAGATGGGTTAATCATTTTATACCCAAATGGTAAAAAATGGCGACCGCTGGGCAATAAATGGCACCTGCTGGGTACATATTTACCACTGCAGGGAACAAGGTGGGGTATGGTTTGGCGCAGGGACAAACTGACCAGAACTTGGTTCTGAAACTTAGAGAACAGCTTACCACCTTATAGACATATCTTTTTGGGAAATAAAAAAGGTTTGCTTCTGACATTCCAGAAGAAACAAAGCACTGTATCTTCAGAAGAATAATTGTCTAAAGCTAATTAAATAAAAATCCCAAAGACTAAGTTGGACCTATAATAGTTTTATCCTCCTATAGTTCAGTTTTATTTGTCCTTGTAAAATTGTTTCACTGAGTTTTGTGAGGGTCACAAAACCTTTGAGCTCGGGTAGCTGTCAGATGCTAATTGGCTGCTGGACCAGAGTTTGGCAGCGTTCTGCATGATGGATGGACAAATCTGACAGCTGTTTTAACCCTGCACTAAAAGCAACAGACTGCACCAAGTGCTCATCAGTTTGCAATGTTTATGTCACAAATGCATGAGTGGTTTACTTCCTGAAGTTGTCTGTGTATGTGTATGCCTGCAGTTGTGTGTGTGTTTGTGTGTGTTTGAGGATAGGTAAGGAGGGGTTGACTGGCTTGATCTACAGCAGGTTGAGGTGAACATGAGAAGGGTCAGTAATCCAGCGTCTTGGGTTTCCATTTAATCGTTCTTAAAGGAAGTGTTCAAAGGTTCCCACACACACGGGACAATGAGGCCAGTCTGCTGCTGGAATGCTGCTAAAACTACCTGCCATCCATCTATCCATCCATGCATCCGTCTTCCACACTCCTCCTCTCTTTCATTTTCCTAGTGGCCCCCAAAGTCTTCCTGAAGACTTTCACCAATAATCAATGCAATGCTGCAAAATTGTTAAGATACAGTTTAGTGGTCACAACATGATATCCATATTTAAAAAGAAACGTAAAGGCAATGAGAACTAAAACTACACAACAGAACTTATTTCAACTATATAAGATTATCCATCTTAAAAAAAATACTAAGATTGTCAAAATGCTCAGTAGATATTTTTAATTTTTAAAAAATATAGTTATTTAATCTTTTTAAAGTTTATTCTTTGACTCACCACTGATCATACTGTAAGTTTAACTTTTTTTTCTAAAAACAAATACTGAGTATTAAGTGCTTTATTTTTGTTTTTATTTATTTATTTATTCATTATTTTTTTTTGCTTTAAATGCTTTTCTGCTTGAAGGGATATTTTGAGGGCGGCACGGTGGCTTAGTTGGTAGAGCTGATGTTTCTCAGCAAGAAGGTTGCCGGTTCAAATGCCGGCCTGGCCCGGGGACCTTTCTGGGTGGAGTTTGTATGTTCTCTCCATGCATGCGTGGGTTCTCTCCGGGTATTCCAGCTTCCTCCCACACACCAAAAACATGAATGTTAGGTTAATTGATAACTCTAAATTGTCCCTAGGTGTGAGTGAGAGAGTGAATGGTTGTTTGTCTCTATGTGTGGCCCTGTGATGGACTGCTGGTTATGGGCACCAGTGACCCACGCGACCCTGAACGGAATAAGGGTGTACAGAAAATGGATGGGATATTTTGAGCTTTGTGATTTGGGGTCATACGAAAAGGTTTTGAATAATTAATATCAATTAATATCATCATAATTAATAGCAGCTTATTGAACAACCTCAGTTTGGAGACAGATTTTACATTTGACAAGCAAACATAGGTCTAAGACCAAAGTGGATTGCTCCCATCCTAAAACACACAAATTAGTCATATAAACTATCAGTTTTGTGTTACATGTTCTTTTCGATGGAGAACTTGTAAAATCTGCTGGAAATGCCCTGGGACTGAAAGTACTACAGCATGCTGTGGCTACTTGTTCTTGCAAAAACTTTAGAATTCCAAGTAAATTATTGCAAAACGGATGTTGTGGTTTTTGAACACAGAGGAGACCAGAGGCATCAACATGATTCAAAGTGACTCAGATGGCCTCATTGTCATCAAAGACATTTGCATACATGTCAAGTTGTACATATTGTCTGTAAGTTATAAGGATTTTACATAATTTTGCAGGTATAGAGCAATCTCACAGATTTTTTCAAAACCTCATTTTCAAATTTATCTAACATGTCAAAGCCTGTAGGATGATTTAAAAAAACAATAAACAACATCAAATAGCCATATTCCAACCTGTTCTGCCGCTGGAAATAAGTTTTGAACTTTCTCCACTCTCTTTTCTCCTGCTTCGCAGCAGGCGCTGTCATGTCCGCAGCCGACAGAGCTAATATTCTCTGCTCTGGCCTCTCTGTCTCCCTGTGCATTTGAGGAGTCATTTAAAAATTTTGGTTTTAACCTTTAGTAGTGTTGTAGTCAAGACCACACCTAATCCTAGACCAAGTCAAGACCAAGACTACAATGTATCGAGACAGAGACAAGACCAAGAATTTTAAGGCCTTTTTCAGCTTTAAGACAAATGGCCTTAAGTTGTTTTTTCTTGATGCTTTGATGTCTTTCTTGGTCTACCAGTACGCTTGGCTTTAACAACCATTCCATGCTGTTTGTATTTGGT
>JARVGW010000322.1:23064612-23092482 GCA_031762495.1 Anablepsoides rubrolineatus
ATTTTATTTTATTTTTGTGTACCAAAACTAGAGGGGGGGCGGCGAACCAGCGCCCCCTATTGACCAGCCGCCACTGTGTCAGTCTAAATCAGTGGTCCCATGTAAAGTAATGGTTTGGTACATCACCTGAAACATGGGGCCTTGAAAAGATGTTCAGATTTAATTACTTTAAATCTAACAGTGAAGAACATTTTTGTTTTTTTGCTTTATACAAAAGTTACCTAAAGTTACTTAAAAATGAATGAAATTAGAATAATGGATATTTTTAATGCATATTTGATTTAATCTGATCTAATACCAATGTTTATGACCCAAAACTAGTTGGGGCACAGGTCTCTGCTGCTGTTGTTAAAGGTCAAAGACTGAAAAGTTTTGGACTCCCTGGTCTAAATGAAATTTGTCATATTGTCCTTTTTACTTAGAAAACAAATCCACACACAAATTTAATTTAAAAAATGCCCCATTTTATTTTATCTTCTGCATTTTTATTCTTAGATCTCCTTCCGACCAGATAAATATTTTATGACAAAAACCAGAACAGGGTTTTGACAGGGTCTTTAGGTATGCATTAAAAAAAACAGTGGTGCCCATTCCACATGATACATGGAGTCAGGATAGTTTTGAGCATTCGTAAATGTTCTGTAGCGGGGATGTGGTGGTTTATTGTCCTGATGGCAGCATATTCAGCCTCCATGGTGTATGGGGGGGACTGTGGTGAGGGCTGATGCATGATGTGGGGCATGCAGCACACCTGCTGGTTTGGCTTAGCTGTGGAGGATTTGACATTTCAAAAAGAATTCTGTTAAAAATAAAAAATATTATAGTAATTATTTCTTCCTTTCTGTACCCCCGGATGTATACCACACACAATCATGGTCTTTTTCAAAGGCACATTGTTTAAAGCATTATATGGTGAAATCCTAACAAAATAATAAATAATGAAGGCAATAAACACAGTTACTGTAACACACTCCTCTCTTTGAGGGACTGTGGTCAACACAGAAGACAGGCTGTGGGGGTGGAGGAGGTGGTGTTATTGTGGAAGGATAATCCCTCTCCATTTCCACTTTTGGAAAGTCAACATGGGTGCTCTCCCTCCTCTGGAGATTAGCACTGGGTCTGCTTGACACAATTTTTGCAAGTTTTGTGGCACTGGTATCACTCAAGTTACTTTTTTTTTTGTGGACTGACAGCCCTTGTGTCACTATCTCTAGGCTTGCAATGAACTAGACCGGTGGTTCTCAATTCCAGTCCTCAAGGACCTATCCTGCATGTTTTAGTTGTTTCACTGTTTTTTTAGCAGGTCTTTAAGTTCTGCAGAACCATGTCAATCAATCATTCATTTAAATCAGGTGTGCCAAAGCAGGGAAACATCTAAAACATGCAGGAGAGTGGTTCTTGAGGACTGGATTTGAGAACCACTGAACTAGACATTAGCTTCTGCATTCCCTTCAAAATGTCATAAAAATGTGGCGTACTATTGTCACCATGCAGATTTATGTCATACGAGGCAACAGTTCTGCCTGGTTGCTGCTGCTCACAGAAGCCACATTGTGCACACCTCACTGATCCAAACTAGAAGTGAGTCCAAGTTCATCATAGGGGAGATGCAGCTCTCATCAACAACACTTGTGGAGCTACATCATCCTGACGCAACAGAGTGTTGAAAGATTTTTGTTCTGGTGATCAAAGGATGAACTCATTATATATCAGTCACCCTCTTATATTGTTTTTGCAGCTACTGAGCCTGATTTAAATAGTGAGGTTTGTGGTGAAACCCATGAGGATTCAGAATGTTGACGATTAATGCAGATGGAACTAAATGGGTAATTACTCAAATAAAAAAGACAGGGCAGCAAAAACAAACTAAATATACAAAACCAAAGAGTTGAAGCAGAGAATAACAGAAATGAAGGGAGCTTTAACTATAGCAAAAAAACTAAAGAAATGTATGTTTGGTAGATTATTTCTTCGTTGCAACAATGCCTCTTGGCAATAAGTATTTTACCAGACACCTGATTGGCAGCACCGTGGGGTACCAGAAGCTCAAAACAAATGTCAGTAACAACAGTAAAATAAGCTGTTTGGCATAGATTTGGCCATTTTTTCATGTGCACAACCCACATACTCAGCTCTGCTCATCCTACAAATGCATGTTCTTTACAAATGTGGCACCATTTAAAAGGAAAACTAACAGATTAACGGCATGAAACCTATTGTCAAAACTTATTGACAAAACAAAGAAATAATCTACCAGACACAAATTTACTTAATTTTTCTGCCAAGTATATAAGAACTGCATATCATCTGCAAACCATGCTCTACTGCCACTGGTGTCACCCCACCTCTGGACTTTAATATGCTTCTACCAGGACAATAACCCTGATCAACCTCACTATGAAAGTTTTATGCATACTCATAACAAATGTGACTTTATCACACTACAATGGAGAGCCTACCGTGTTTTTAATAGGAGCTTGAAAACCTTGCCAAGACCCTGCAGAGACCACCCATGTTCTGATTAATCTCCTTAGTTTTATTCTTAGTGCGTCATCATCCAGGGTAAAGAGGACTGCTCATGATGTTGTCACGTCTTTGCTGTAATCTCATCCTTGCCATCAGCTTTGTTCTAGTTTAGCATGCTATTGTTCATAGCATCATCCTGATACAGTCAGAGAGTCATGGCAGGATGGAACTGTGGGCATGGTGAGGTCATGGAGTTCTTTGGTATGATCCTCATGAAAATGTGCTGCTGAGAGCTTGAAGTGGTCACAAAAGAGCTAATAATATTATTTGGCAAATGCTAAAAGTACAGAAGCATCTCTTGAAGAGGTTTTTCTTCAGTGCTGTAATTTAGTCACATTTTAATAAGTTGTAGACCACCTTAAGGGGTCTTAATCCAGTGTGAAAGGGGCTTAACAAATACGGTTTGAACATTGTTTTTGTACATGTCGTATCACAACAAAGTTTATGTATTCTAGTTTTTACCTTAATCAGTCACATTTATAATATTTCCACAAAATGAGAAAATTTGCCATAGCTGATGATGTGTCTTGATTTTGGTGCTTGTATGAACACACCATTCAGAGTTCAAAACGCTCTCAGAGCTCTGAACAGCAGTCGTCACATCTTATTTAAAGTTTATATCTGTGGAATTTCTTTCTAAAACCATCCCACTGTCTGTCTGACCTTAACAAGATGACACCCATTTCTCCTTAGATGACTTCTGCAAGTCAGAGAGATTTCTCAGCAGGTAGAACAACTTGTGGTTTCTCTTTGTGTTCCCAGTTCTCAAGGCAACAAGCAAATAAGGTTTGGAGGGTTTTTTGCATGTTAGATAAGTCATGTCTTCACATGCTTCTTCTGTCTAATCTATGCTGATTGGACATATTTGCATCATGATTACAAATGGGTAAACAGTTGTGTAAAGGATCAGATTGGGTCGGGTTTAATATTTTAGACAGGTGGATCAAACATGTGCATATGTGCTGATTTTACACTTAATATTTCTCACGCTCCTATTAGCAACCAAATCCCAAACACATCCTGGGCGTAGCCTCTTTTCTGGAGCCTGCCAAGACTATTGGTTGAGCAAGTCGTATGTTAAAATAAACACATTGATGCAAAACAGGTTTTTATTATGGACATTTGCACAAAATTATATAATCTCATTTGGCAACACAAAATAATCTATAAGAACAAGAATAAAAGCAGTTTGTGGCAAGGTTCAAATGAGGGGTGCATGACACAAAGACAGCTTTACAAGCTCAAACCTGCTTTTCCACACATTTGATATGACGTTTGCCTCGGGTGTTTTTCTGTTTTACACAATCCTGTCTTGGTCATGAATCTGACATGAATCACACATAACACAGACATCTTGGAACATAGAAGCTGTGTAGAGCCAGAGAAACACTGACACAATGTTAACCTAATGTTAACTGTTGGCATGGAAGTCATGTTGAAATAAGGACTCACTTTGTAAAACAATACAACTTTAATTGTATTTAGGAATGGATAATCAAAGCTATTAGAATAAAATTGTTGGAGTGTTTCTGTTTTCTGTAACCTTATCCTCCAGGTTTGTTATCGACGAAGGTTTTTGAGAGTTTCAAACACATTTTCAAGAGAGAAAAGGTGATTATTTGATTGGATCTTTACTTTGGTCTTCATATTCTGTTGGTGGTGTGCAGCAATATTTTACAGGTTTAAATCACAATTAAAAAAAAGTGCCAAATTCCCATTTTTAATGCAACAACACTCCTGGGTACTCTGCTTTTCTGCCACTGTCCAAAAAGTATGCCAAATTGATTCTAGATTGGCTGTAGGAAATGGTGAGACCTCACTGTGCCTTGTGGTGAACTGAAGGCTATGCCACACACTTTGCCTAATGGAGTTTCTGATAAACCCTCTGGCCAGACAGATAAAAGTATCAGTGTGTCTTAAAAGTGTAGTTTTACAACTTGCTTTAGTCATGCCCTCTGCATTTTGATGCACTGTTAAATAGATTTGAGATCATTTACAAACCTTTTTGACTGTATGATAGAGATTGAATCCCACAAAATTTGATTTGCTCATATAGCAGTTTGAACTTTATTCTTTTTTTTTTCTCTAGACATGGAATATTACTCTTACTCCTTTATGTAATACTTACTTTTACCCTTGACCAACTGGGGACATAATATAATCTCTATTCATGTGAGTATTCAAATTTTATTTTTGTAGTACAACTCCAATTCTGATGATGTTGGGACGTTGTGTAAGTCATAAATTTAAAAAATAATACAAATTCAAATACATTTGCAATTTCTTTTCAGTCCATATTCAAATGAACAAAGGATATTTAATGTTCAAACAGAAACTTTACTTTTTTTTGTTTGTTTGCTTGTTTGTTTTTTTCAAATATTCACTTGTTTTGAATTTGATGTCTGCAACATGTTCCAAAAAATAAAGCTGGGACAGGGGAAAGAAAAGACTTGGGAAATTGAGGAATGCTCAAAAACACCTGTTTGGAGCATTCGACAGGTGAACGTGTTTATTAGAAACAGGTGAGTGTCATGATTAGGTATAAAGGGAGCATCCCCGAAAGGCTCAGTCTTTCACAAGCAAGGGTGGGGCGAGGTTCACCACTTTGTAAACAACGGCATGAGCAAATAGCTCAACAGTTTAAGAACAATGTTTCTCAACATAAAGTGGTGGGCAGCACTAATCTAATAATTTTTAATTATCATGACACTAATGTTAATGATTTTTTTTTAATTAAAAAACATTTTACATCAGTGATGAAACCTCAACATAGATGTGAACGTTAGCTGTGGTATCTGGTACCAGCATCAGATTATTTACGGTGGAACCTTCTGTTAATTGGAGCTGAACCAAATGAGCTCACAGATGATGAAATAAGATGGTGTGAAATTGGAAGTCAAACTTGTGTGTTTGTGTGTCATTTTTTATGAAAGTGGGTTTGATCTGTTGCAATGTTTAGGCAAATGTTTTGTGTCCGTTATATTTACATAACTAACAGGAATATTATTACTTCTGGTTTGTCTACTGCCCGGCACACCTCGATGCCACAACATTTACATGTGCATGTGTCGTCAGGGTTAAAGGGGGGACAGCAGGATCACCCTCATCCCTCTGTTGCTTTTTTTTTAAGTTTGAGGGGATGAAGCTTTTCTACTGGTCTAAAAAACACAGAACACTGTCTGCAGTGCTGGCTTGTGGGCTATTTTCAAGCATTCAAGCTGGACAAAACAACTCATCATGTAACCTGGTTTGTTGCACTGTTGTTTGGATGTTTGTGGACTGTGGGTGCACACATGGTCCACTTCCTGAACCACGTCCACTCAAACATGGAGAGTGGATGAGAGCCCAATCACAGTGAGGCTAAAAATGGCAGCAGTGTGTCTGAACTTGTTTATCTTTTGTGTATTTACCTCAGATAGATTATTATATCAGTTTATTGAGGTAAGTTGGTCACCTACAGGCTTAATAAAGAATTCACCCAAGTTAGATATTTTATAAATCAGTAGCAGAGATTTAAACAGCTGTGATTTGTCTTTTTCATTAGAGTTAGCATATCTCCACCCTTCATGTACCACATTTTTATATCATTAACTCACTCTCATCATGCCAGCAGTGCAAACAGGAACCTGTCAGACTGTAGAACACGTGGTTAATTTTGATTTAAATATTTACTTTAATCAAAGTAATCTGTTTAGATGTGAAACGTTTTTATAGGTTTAGTTCATCAGTGTCTTTTTTTATTTATACAGTTGACCAAAGTACTTTACAGTCAACAAGAAACAAATGAAATACATGTTTAAAATACACAATACACAGTTCCTGCCAAAGCTTGATTTCCTTTCTATTATCAGAAACTTGCTGGTTGACTGGAGTATTTATCCTGGTGTACCAAGGCCACTGAAAAACTTTTAAAGTTGGGTGTAAAATCTTAAAAGTCATCTGAAAATGGACATGAAGTCATTGGCGAGCTGCTGCACTTATGACAGTGTGTAGGTGATGGAGAGAGGATTGATGGGAGCCAACATTAGAAAACATTAAGATGGTCCAGATGGGACGTGATAAAAGTGTGAATGACTTTTTCCAGGTCTTTTACGAGAAGAAAAAGCTTCACCTTGGCAGAACTGCAGCATGATTTAAAATCTGATTGGAATTTTTAATGAAATTGTTTAAAAATAAGTCTAGAAATTAATTTAAGACCTTTTTTTTTTTTAAATCTTAAGCCAAAGTTCAAAGCCATCTTGTTTTATTTCTCCACCAGGCTCTCCCCCCTCCTCAACTTGTGAGCAAACAGACCGCCCACAGCAGGAGGAAGCCACGATGAAGAGGTGGAGCGATGACTACCTGCCAGTTGCTGGGGAGGAGAAGAACCTGGATGGAAGCTTCAGCAGGGAGGCCGGGAACAACGAGTCCATAGTAAGATGTTTTCTCGTCCTTGCATCACCTTGTGTGAAGAGTGAAACGTTTTCCAACTTTCCTTGAAGTTTAGAGATGCAGGTATTTTTGTGTGCGAGCTGAAGATGCAGACAAAGTTGTTCTCCAAATGAAATCAAAACTCAGCTTTGCTGCCAACAAAGAGGAGAGAGTCATTTCCAAACACAGAGATGCTCCTTTGAGGGTTTTGCAGCTGTTTTTCCAACAAGATGTTTTTCTTTCTTTCTTTCTTTTTTTTTTTGCGGTGTGCTGGGAGCTGATAGAGGATCATAGTTGTGTTCTTTGTTTATCAGCCTTAATGCGAACAGAGCTGTTTGTTTCACTGCCATTAAAGAGAAATAAACAGTGTTTTCATGAAAGCTAGCTCCTCTCTGGGAGCGTCTCTGACTTATTAAAGTTGGCTGTTAAAGGGCTGCTGTGTTCCCACTCATAAATCAGAGCAGCAGTAAGAGAAATGTATAATAAAGTAAACTAAATGTGCCTTTTAAAACAAGGATATTTTGATGTTGCAGTTTATGATGCTGTGGGATAATAAGCAGCATGGAGGGGGGGGGGGCAGAAATAGTGAGCTACAGTTTACATGCAGCAGCGTTATTCTGTGTTAGGCTAATTTGACACAATTTTAATAAACTAAAGAGAAAAAATGTAATTATTCTAAAAAGCTGAAACCAGAACATATGACTCTTTTTATCTATTCAGCTTTTATTTTCTTAATTACCCTATTTATTTTCTATAATTCAAAAGGTATTGTACAGTTTTCCTTCTTGAACAGTAGTTTTCTGTGCTATAGTTTAGTTTACGGATGATTTTTTTTTCCGCGTTACTCAGACTGAGGTTAGAGATAAGATCACACCCAAATCCAGTTTGTGTGCACTGAAAGAGGCAATAAATACTGTGTAATAGAACATTTTGTAGTCACCGGTGCAAGGCACTAATTACTTTGTCGGAATTACTCACTTCATTGGGTCTGGGATTAAAGGAACTCTTGTAGCTTGCAATCTATGCTGACTGCAAAATGAAAGCTGTTTTTTTAGGTCTGATTGTTGGGTGGAGTATATTTAAAAGTTGGCTTTTCAGCTACAATTCACAGTAATCAGAAATTCTCTGAATTTGTGCCTGTTTCTTTGTATCTGCACGTTGATGACGAAACCAACATGCATGAAGTAGCTGTATTTTTTTTATGCAAATGCCATATGTCTGAATGAGTTTTTTGTTTTGCAAACCTATATCCGCACATAAACAGATGACCAACACAGAAACCGGCCTGTTATCTGCAGTTATCTTCAGATCAAACCCAGTTTATTTCCAAAGTTCCTGCAACCTGATCCGTTCATGTCATAAATAGCATTAAACCGTTGATCGCTTGCCTTTTGCTTAATAGCAAATATTATGAGCACTTTTATTATTCACATAAAGGGGAAAAGAATATCGGCACTAACCTGAATATAAACACCAATGCATCTTAGCCCATATAGGCAGCAGACTTTAAAATCTTAAACTTAAATGAGAAGCCAAGGAAATATTATCATCTAGCCTTTATGGTACTTTAGTGTTCTTATCTTGCAATTTAATGTTCTGCCAACCTGCAGTTATTAGTACTAAATGTGCATGGCCAATGTGCAAATGAGAATAATGGTTTAAATATGAACATTTCCATCGTTTCTCTTCCGTAAGAGACCAAAGCACATCCCAGACAGAGACAGGGTCTGTCTTGGATCAGGACTTTGTTAGATGGACGGCTGGTTTTCACCAGTGTGGTTAACCTCACTCAGGACAGAGATCGTTCAGACACATTTGTGGTCATGCTTCTAAATCGACGTGATCATAAGTGGCTGTGAGTACCTGGTCTGAGCAGGCTGAGGCACTGCGAGTATTGACACAGTTCTCAGGTCTTGTTAACGTTCGGCTTTAATATGAGTCTTGATAAACTCATCGTGAGCGGTCAGCTCTTGGCCATAAACAAATCCTTTTCCTGTTTCTGTTTGGGCTTTGGAGACATTTGCCAGATATATTTTAGACACCGTTGCCGGGCTGGATGCTGGAAAGCGTGGCTCTGTGGGAACGTTTGTGAATTAAATCTTTCATTATGCAAAACCTGACAGTTCCAGCATCCAGATTTATTTTACTGCTGCTGTCAAATGCAGCAGACTGCTGGACTGTTTCATCCTGAGCTTATCGTGTGTGTGTGTGTGTGTGTGTGTGTGTGTGTGTGTCTGTGCGTGGGAGTGTGTGTTTTTGCGCACACATGTATGGGGGTAGTTGTGTACGTTTGGAAGCCCAGAGGAGTGGAGAGCCTCATTTCCCGGCGGCTTGGTGAGAAAAAGCGTTCCCACTGGCGAGTGATGCGTACACCACAACATCTTCATCTGCCTTCTGAGAAGTGTCCTCTGACCCTTGCCGCTATGACTACTTCCTGTTTAAAGGGAAATGAACATGCGTGTGAATCTGTGTGTATACCACACGCACAAGCCCCCCCCCTCATGATGATGTCGCTGGCAGGAGGGTTGAGGCTGTGAAGGAAAGAAGAGGTTTTCTTCTCAGCACGATGTGTTCTGGGTCTATATTAGTTTTCTGGTTGATCTACAATCATAAATCATCAGTTCCCCCTGATTTCAGCCTGACTTTATGACCTTTTTATTGACGGCATGCTGTTTGATTTTTGTGGTTTTACTTAACTGTTTCTTTATGAGGATTTAAACAGCACTGACAAATATTATCTGGTTTTATTGCTGTCATAAATTACCACACACTAGGTCATTTTTAACTTCTTTTCTTCCTGGTTCATACCTGTTTTTCATTTTCACACCTGTGAATTAAAAAACCAAAATCTACAACCGATCCATTTTTTTTTAAGTCCACATAATTGATTTAATGCTAACTTTAGGATTAAATACAGTGAAATCTTTTAAGGCTTTGGTCAGTTTTATGATTAAACTCCAGAACCAACGTTATTTACATTTTTCAAGTAAATTATGTCTAACTTTTATTTGGTTTAAGTTTTGCGCATCAGAGCCCTGGGGTGTAAGATTCTACTGAAAGCTAAATGTGGCACATTCTTAAAACAAAGATTCATCTTTTAGATAAATGGCCCAGCTTTTACGTCAACTCACTGGGGTCAGTGGAAGTTGCTGAGCAGGTGTGTGTGTGTGTGTGTGTGTGTGTGTGTGTGTGTGTGTGTACACTTGTCAAATGTGCGCCTTTAGTGTTTCATTTACCTTCCAGAACTGTGATACTAATATCTCATCACTCACACGTGAACTGTAATGCTGAACATAGGGACAACATTTCTCCACTGTAAGGTTTGTCAAAACAAAGCTTAATAAATAAATAGCAATAATTATCAGGTCTATACAGTTACCGTCTAAAAAATAAAAACATTTGACTTCATGGCCACGAGATAAATAAGGCTTAGCCCCGTTATAATTTTAATGTGTTTGTTTAGGAGAGATATAGGAGATGTTGCAGTCTGATCCTGAGTACATTGTTTTTGTTTGGAGCTGTTCAAAGGTAGCTGACTCTACGCTTATGTATTGGGTGTATGTTAATATACACATGGTTCATCTTTCATAGTAGGCTATTTATGAGATGACAATGAACACCCAGGTACAGAAGGGGATTAGGGCTGCAAAGCAAAACAACAACGTTTTTTTCCTAAGATCTGTGATTAAAGTCAGAACTCAGGAAAAAATATTTCTGTGCTTTGTGGCCCTAATCCTCTTCCATACCCAGGTGTGTGTCAGGAAACAAACTTTTTTTTTTGCTGTGTTCCGGTCCGTGTATTTTTTGGTCATATGTTTTATAGTTATTTATAGTTTTGTTTTGTTTTTGTTTGTTTGTTACGATATTGACAAACAAAAACGAAGTAGTAGTCAGACCTCTGAATTTTACACAATCTGACCTTGATGTAAACTCAATGAGACGTCCACTCTCAAACACACTGAATGCTTTCCACTTCCATTTGTACAATTTGTACACTCTGTCTGAAATGCTGTCTGCCAACAATCGAGAAACTGTCTTTATATTGAGTTTAGCTAAACAAGTTACGTGGATAGTTTTGTGCCATCGATTAGCAACATGCCATCTGGATAGACATGGAAATGTCCTTTGTGTGTGTGTGTGTGTGTGTGTGTGTGTGTGTGTGTGTGTGTGTGTGTGTGTGTGTGTGTGTGTGTGAGCGCTGAGCTGCAGATATTGAAGTGACAGCAGCACTTGTCAGAGTGTGATGATGAAGTACCTTATTCTGTCTTCTCACTTCAGTAGATCAGATCCTAAATAACATCAGCATGTCAGTCAATTCACCACCCACACGTGGAAAATATACAAAGAGCACAATGAAAACAATAGACGACAAAATAAAAGCAATTCTTTGTCAAATCATTGTCACTTCCCTCTTTTCTAAAATATTCTTCCTCTTGTTCAAAATTGAAGCCATCAGTTTATATTAAGATGAAAATTACATCCTTTTAATGATGTTGGCTTCAGTGACATAAACATATGAACAAGAAGTACCAGTTTTGTTTTTTTGCTTGCAGCATATCTCTGAAAAACACATTTAACTGTGAAGCTGCAGGCATTTTCATTAGCATATGAAATCGTTATTGATGGGTTTTCTTTTTTTGTGTTTTTGCTTTTTGTTATATCATGTATCCATCACACCTCTCAGTCCCATAAACACTAATGTTCACCCTCTCTAAAATGAAATGTGTTTGCAGCAGGAGTTTCAGACATTATGGATTATCACCACTCCAGGGAGTAATAATTGGAACCTGTTTTATTAAAACTGTGGGTTTTTCTTTTGCTGTTAAAATGTGTGGTGTCATCAGATCATTTTAGCTTTTAAAAAGCCTTCTAAAGATTTCCGAGGTGGTAAAAATGCCTGGAAAGAAAAGCTTTGGATGGCTCTAAGAGTATTGAATGGATGTGGATCAGCTTAGAAAACTGTAGGTCTAAATTTAATGCTGGAAAAAGGAGCATAATTAAACAAATACAGTACTTTGCAGAAACCGCTTTGGCGTGTTGCCGAGGTTGGATAACAGAGCTGACCGCTCGCTCGGCTGTTGAGGCGCATGTTTGTTGGTCCCTGCTGAGCAAGATGTTTGCTTAGTACTCGGTCCCTACGGCCCCTTCTTCTGAAGGTCTTTAAAATCTGAAAGACATAAAATTCCAGTTCAAGAGTTAAAGGGGACCTAAATAGAGTGCAGGGTGGAGGATCAGACTGACTTTGAACTTTAACCTGAGACACTTTGACACATGCTTGACGGTCCCGATTCATTTCCTAGAAATGTCCGTGTTTTCTCAATGGCAGCGATGTCATTGACAGCCAGCATTGGTGGGGCTCAACTGGTGGTCCAACTTAAGAGAGAGCAGCTGTTGGTCTTGGATCTCCTCCCACCTGCTTCCTGTTTGTCAGCCAACTGAACTGTTAATGAACTTCATTAATGAGGAATAAAGTGCACACTGCATTAAAAATCTTAGTTTTCTTATGCTGTTCCACCTAATTATGTGGTTTGTTTAAGAAGTAAAACATGACAAATGTCAGATTGTTGAATAAAGATGTTGAATAACACTTCCTTTGTATATTGTGTGTAACGTACAATGAAGAAGGTGCTTTTGTGAGTCTGTTACTGGCTAAATTATACATATTGTCACCACATATTACTGTACACCATCAATAATCTCTGCTACCCCTCTCTGGTTTGCTTGTAGTCGATGAAGACTCTGGACGACGATGCGCATCAAGACCTTGGCCCGTACTTCTCTGACGGACAGCGCCGTGTGGACTATGTACTGACGTACAGCATTCAGAAGCCCGGCGGTCTCCGGCGGAGGTCGTCCAAATTTAGCGACACCAATTTCCTTAGAAGACTGCGGCACAGCCTGAGCATGAGGGGCAGCCGAGCGCCTTTGCAGCCGAAGGAGGACCCTGAGATTGCTGCCCAGGATCAAAGGACCGACTACCATGAGGACGACATGCGCTTCAGGAGGGAGGAGTTTGAGGCCAACCTTCTGGAGATGGGCCTGGAGCTGGAAAAGGATGAAGGGGTGAGAGTAGCTCAAGGTTTAATTTAGTTTGTTTGTTTGATTTATTCTTTTTTTTAATAATGGCCTTCTCTAATTTTTTTTTACATGATTTATTTTATTTTTTAGTTGTTTTGTTAACTTTGTTGACATAAAATCCAAGATGATTTAAAGCAGAGGTTTTCAACTCTGCCTCATAAATGAGTGATTGACGGGCTTTTCTGAGTAGGTAATTGAATAATTTGAATCAGGTGTGCAGAAGCAGGGAAACATCTTAAACATTCCCACTATGGGTGGGTTACGAGGAACAACATTGAAGACCTCTGATTTAAACAATTCACTTAGTGTGACTTAAGGGGTTTTCACATTGAACTAGTTGATGCTGCTGGAAAAAGAAAGTGTCTCATGGAGAAAAGTCTCTCTAAAAATCTCTCCACTAATGATAATTAATTGGAATATAGGAGAATTACACCCTTAATTTGTAAAGATGTTCAACTTTGATTGTCCACAAGAAAATCCCAAACAACCTGGCTCCCTCAACTCTATATTTTGTTGATGTTATTAACAATAGACTTTATTTATTGTAACAGAAATCTTTTTAAAGCAGGGATGAAAAGCGTTTGGGCTCAGAGAGTTTTATTGTTTAATTTATCTAGAAAGGCAACCTTTTAAATTGAATCCGTAAGTAATCAGGAAACCATTTTTTTTAGTTCTATCACAAAACGTTTGGTTTTAATGAACAGTTCAGAACCACCACAATTGAGACATTTGAAAATAATTAAATTGCGTATATAAATGTAACAATGCACAGCGAAAGTAAAATCGTTTTTATTACTCATCCAGTTTTAAGTTAGCAGGCTTGCTGTAAAGTGTCATGTTTGTAAAAACAATAATCTGCATGTTTTTGTTAATTAACCAAGTTTTTACCCAACAGAATGGCCTGTTCACTTTATAATAATCTGTGTTGCTTTTTGATCAATTATCTCCTCAAAAATGGGCAAAAACACACTTTTGATGAATTAATTAATATGTTGCTGCTGACATGTATAGTTATTTTGTAGTTGAGCTTCATCTCAGAAAATAATGTTTCCAGGATTTTTTTCTTTATCTTTTGTATAATGATGCACTTAATTTTTTGTGCATTTGCAGCCTGGAGAAATAGAAAGATTTGCTTCCTGCTGGGGCTTTATCATTTTTTGGTCCATTAACTAAGAAAAAGGCAAATGGTGTTAAAATGAGTCTTCATGCAGTGAAACATCCACTGAGAGCGACATGAGTGACCCCATGACATGAGGCATTATTGTTAAAAAAAAAAAAAAAAAAAAAAAAAAGAAATTGTTCCAGGAAAAGCTTTCAGCAACTTAGCCTGTCATCAGAAGTCTAAAGACTTGGAAACTGTGGGAGCAAACTTTGGAGGCGGTATCTGTTTTAGAAAAGTCTTGAAACCAGAAGCAGATCTATGCTGATACACAAAAGTGATGGATGGAATCAAGTTTCCTTTGCTAATTCTGTTAATGCCTCGTATCAGTGCTGCTTGAAATGTTTTACTGAGAGATGCATTTGCTGCTAACCAATGGAGAACAAGAACAGGAGGATTTATTTTTACATTTCACTTCTTTTAAAATGCTGTATAACAACTATAGATACACATTTACATTTTTACAAAAAAAACTGGTGTTTAACTTAAGTAATTATGAAACTCCTCATTTTTAAAAAATGTTTAAAGGAACTACAATTGATGAGATACATTGTTAATAATTAAATAAGTAATTAAATAAATATTTTAGCACGTTTGTAGAGCTTATATAATTAAGGAAAGTCTGTTTATTTGTGGTTTAATACAGTAAGACAGCTTGTTTCAGTGTACTGTTATTCCTCCCTTCATCCAGACAGGTCAGCGTGCAGAGCTGGGGGAGGGGGCGTCAAGTAAGTCTGGTTCTGCAGAAGTGGCTTTATGTAATGTAACAAGCTGCAGACACAATGTCATAGGCATTTAAAAAGATCAGGTTTTTATTTCTGGAATCAGTGCAGAGGATTTCCACCAAACAGTCAAACTATTTTTTTCTGTCTGCATCTTTTTGCCACCTGTCTCTTTATTACCTACTCTGTGTGTTTTCCTGACACTGACATTTCCATTCTGCCATTTCAAATGTTTTGTATTTCAGAATAAAATCCCTGGGATTGGCTTCTTGAAGATCCATGCTCCTTGGAGTGTTTTGTGTCGAGAAGCTGAGTTCATGAAGGTCAAGATGCCAACGAAGAAGGTGCTCTGTCCAACAAACAATTACTCTTTGGCACATTAAACACTTCTTACTTGTGTTTTGTTCTTTTATCTGCTGGTAATTTATCATTCAGGAAAATGTCAACTTTTATTTCTTTAGAAAAGGAAACCAAGTAGCAAAGGGCTCCCTCACCGGTTTTACTTACTTGTGAAATTCACGTAGATCTGATATTGGCACAGAATGCAAAGTAGCTAACTCACGAGATAAATTCCAGTTACTTGATGTATTTCTCCCACCTGTATGTTTTCTGCAGACCAGTCCCATCGCAAAAACAAGACCTCTCTACAGCAGTTCTTAATGCTTATTTAATCCAGGGCTGATTAAAATAGCCCAACAAGTATTAACACAACAGAAAAAGAGAAAGCTGTCTCGGTCTTAGTCGCTGCCTTTTGATTTAAGTTGTGTGTTTCATGTTTATACTTAAAAATCAACCATGTTCACATGGTTGGAGGTTGGCAGGAAAACCTTCACTGAAGGCTTCAGGTACAGAGACATGTGCTGCTGCTAACCCTGATGGCCTCAGAGCTTTATATTTCATCATTTTCATCACTTCTATAGATGCAAGGGAGTGCATGTTCCTACAGTAGGGTACAGTAAAGCTGAGCACATGTCCATACTTGTCACTTGATAGTCTTAGCAAGTTGTGTTTAAAATAAATTTATTAATTGGGAAAAAGCCCTATAAATATTTAATTTTTAAGTATTTTTAAGTTGGTAAATTAGTCAAAAAGACCCTTTTCTATGCACATAAAGATGGTCATCCACGTTGTTTCTTGACAGATTTTGGTACGGTACATATATTTGCAGCTGACAGCCATCTAATTGTACAAGGATGCCTGTTGATGTGTAACATTCAGCACAAGGTATGTCTAAGATAACAGCCGCAGCTCTTTTGTTTCTTTCTCAGGTTTATGAAGTTAAACAAGGCAGCAATCTGGTGGAGAAGGTCCGTCTGTTCATTCACAAAGTCACAGGTCCTCTCCACCCCAAAGTGAATGCTGCCCGACCACAAAACGTCAAATCCCTGTCTCATCCATTCTCCAGAGAGAAGCAGCATCTGTGAGTAAAATATCTCCTAGAATGTGGTTCTTCGTAATGTTCAGCAAACTGTGTGCTTCATTATGACAAAAACAATTGAGTGCACACAAAGTGGGTCAGTGTAAACTTTTGTTTTTCAAGCTGATCTCATTTTCTTGGTTTTAAATAAAGTTTGTGATGATGTTTTGATCTAAATTCTGATCTGTGGACAAAGTCCTCACAGCTTAATATACGTAGATGTTTAAGAGGTTTAAAAAAGCTTTGTCCTCAAGCTACAAGAAAAACAGTTTGGACAAAAAAGATATTTCCTGCCCCCTAAAGCCTCGACTAGTTTGTACTGTTCATTTCTATAAAAATTCAGAGGCTAAGAAGTGATGTAAATATGTTGCTTTTTTTACACCAATATTTAACACCCACCACCGAAGGTGAAATGCTAGTGATAAATATTCTGTCTGGCAGTGTATACGTTCACCTGTCAATTTAGCAAAATATCCCATTAACTACTGAAGGTATATTTATGTAACTCCAAAAGCTGAGTGCACATCCCCACAATGGTTTAATATTTAGAGTCAACATGATTTACTTCCTACATCAGTTGAGGAAGTTGGATATACCTCAGGAGCTGCTGATCCAGTTCTATACTGCAGTCATTGAGTCCATCCTATGTTCAACCATAACAGTCTGGTTTGGAGCAGCCACAAAGCAGGACAAGAACAGACTGCAGCGAACAGTGAGGACAGCTGAGAAAGTCATCGGGGCTTCTTTACCCTTCATTCAGGACTTGTATCACGCAAGAACCAGGAAACGGGCTGAGAAAATCATTACAGACTCCACACACCCGGGTCACATGTTCCAACTCCTCCAGTCTGGCAGACGCTACAGAACTCTGTCCACTAAGACTGTCAGACACAAGAACAGTTTCTACCCCCAGGCCATCACCATCATCTACAGCTGATCATCAGACATCCATCAGCTAGATTGTCTATTCTATACTATAGAGAACTATCTATCACTCTTATTATACATTACTGCATTACTGCACCTTATTTATAATCATCTACCTCTACACTGCTGCTGTCTAACACTAATATTTAATATTCACTCTGCATGCTGCTGTCATATCCTTTTTTGTGAATAACACTGTAAAGCACACCACACAGATATATCCTAGTATAGTGAAGTATAATGTGTACTATGTGTAAATTATATGTAAAGTATCTGTACTAGAGAGACACGAACAGCCGGAAACAAAATCCTGGTGTGTACATACTTGGCCAATAAATCTGATTCTGATTTTAAATGACTGCTAGAACCAACTGACAGTGAATCTTGCAGAACATTATTTTCAAGTTTTGACTCAAACAACTCAAACTTTGTCATTTATCAGCATGACCTTATCTCAGTCTAAAACTCTGCCATGAAAGACTGGATGCCAAGGAATGCTGGGCCTTTATTTACTTTTTGTACTATTAAAAAATTGAAATTACAAAAAAAATAAAGTTAAAATTTTAAAAAGCCTGATTTTTAAAGTTTAGAGGATATAAAAGATGAAACAAAGTGCTACTAATATGTCACTGGTTATTTTTAAGAACTAAATATACCACAAAATGTAAGATAATTTATGTGTAGTCATTTATTTATTGTAACAATGCTTACTAGCAAACCATCCTCCAAGATGACGATGCTCGCCTCCACAAAGCATGGTTAATCTGACTCTGCCTCCAGAATCTAGGAATGAGAAGATGGATTGTCATGCCTACAGAACTCACCCTCCATTAAACACTTGTGGGATCAGCTTGGATGTGCTGTTCTTTCCAGAGTGACCAACACAACCACAGGGTATGATCTGCATCAAAAGCTGGTCGGAGAAAAGGATGCCATCAGTTGATGAACAGCATTAGGAAAACATGCCAAGCTGTTGTGGCTTTGAAAAGTTTCTTTACACAATACTTAGGTCTCTGAATATATGGTTAAATTACTAATATGTCTTGTTTTTTCAGACTTCAAACTAATAAAGACACTGCAGAGGGGTCAATAGCAGAATAAGCTGTTTGGCATTGGCAGACACATTTTTTTATGCACAGTCTACATACTCAACTTTGCTGCTCAACTTACAAATTAATTTTCCTAACAAATTTGGCCCAATTTTAGGAAAACCAAGGAATTAATGAAGGAATTAACCAAGCACAAACACTTGCATACAGACTTGAAGTGAAAGATATGAGACCAACTAAATAACAAGTGAGTGTGGTCAGAGAACATCTTAACTCAATAGGTTTGGAAATAACATTTAAGAGACTACAGAGAAGTAGCCACTCAGTGACCACATGGATCTACAGGAGTACACAGTGACCGTACTGAGTTCATCAATAAAAGCAAAGATGAAGTAACAATAATGAAGACAATTACCTCAAACCAAAAACCAAGCTGTAAGGAACAAACTGGCTCTGGGAGGATTGAGAGAGCAAAATGACATTTCACAAGGATCAGACTTTCTGTACAGAAAGGATCTGAGACATCCAACAGCCACACCTCCCTCCCTGACCTGCTGATTATTTTTACACATGAGGTGACAACACATCTGACCAGAAAGCCAAAAGTACAAATAAGAGTATTATCCCGCATCAACACCCTCGAGGCTGCAGGCCTACACAAACATACCTGGATGAGTCCTCAGAGACCTGACCAGGTGAAAGACGCCCTCACAAACATCTTTAACACAAGTCTTCCAAACTGTGGTTTCAAATTGCCTCTAATCTTTGGCCATTATTATGTGTCATGTCTAAACAACTATGGTCGTGAAATGTTTTGAGAGGTTGGTCAGGCAGAACATCAAAACCATCCTGACCCCTTACTTTGACTCCCATCAATATGAATATCATGCAGACAGACTTGTTGAGGATGATATATCTGCTGCTTTCACTCTGCAGCTGGATCATGGACTTTCTTACAGCCAGATCTCAGTTAGTGAGGACCAGGAGGAGAACCCTCAGCAGCATCACACCTGTATACTGACTTTCCCCAGGGCTGTGTCCTCGGCCCTCTCCTGTTCACTCTGCTGACACATCCTGAAGCTTGCAGATGACACAACAGTAGCGGATCTTCTCAACAACAGTGACTCATTGCACAGTGAGGAGGTGGAGCAACTGCCCAGGTGGGGAGACAACAATAACATCTTATACTGAATGTGGGGGAAAGAAACAAGGAGATGGTTTTGGACATTAGGAGAGGCAGCAGTGAGCACCCCCTGCTGACTGTCAACACATACTGCTGTTGGAAAAAGTCAACCTCACAAAGTGTCTGGGGTGCACAATAGAGACAATATGACCCAGTCCTCTAACACACCTGCCCTCATACCTGGCAACACCTTTTCTTTCTGCATAGACTAAATAATGCCAAACTACCGACACCCATCATGAAAACATCCTACGGAGAAGCAATCGAAGGCATCCTGATCCACTGTTTGGTATGACAGCTGCTCTGCTGCAGATAGAAAAATCCTGCTAATAACAGTGAAGCAGGAGAGAAGATCATTGGCAGCCTTGCCACCAAAGGGCCATCATTCTTTGTGGTGTCCGGGCCAAGTGTTGGTGAACTGTGTGTGGGCAATAACTGGGCTAGACAGATTGCCAGAGGTGGTCCAAGCATAGTCCAGCACCACATAAACCAAACCACAACTGTTTGGCTTGCCATCTTAATAACAGTGCCATCATTGCCAGACCTGGCCCATATCTTGTTGACAAACCACTTGTCTTGCCAGCGGGGCCAGGTTGACACCAGATCTGGCACACACCTGTGTATGAAAGACGTGGGCATGGATCTAACTAGTCTAAGATCAGTCAGTTGAGTAACAGTACCCTGTTTGTCTGAACAACTCACTGGATGTTTGATTCTGAAACCTAGAGGCAAACAAAATGACAAGATTATCTGCATGACTTTTGGTTCTGTACAGCTCAGCAAAGTCCTTTTTGTTCCATAGCTCTGGTTCCATATCAACACACTGCTCTACACTGAGCAGACGTGTCATATTTCAAGTTCATATTGTCGCATAAATGAAATATATTTAGGATATTCATTTCCAGCCACAAAAAGAAGGAAGTGCTAACCCTACATTATTACCAGCGCAGAGTAATTTGAATAAGCAGCTTCATGTAAACAACTGTTTGAATTATTAAAACCCAGCATGGAGAAGGAATAAACATGTAAGGGTGAGACAGGCCCATAAAACTGTCTGAGTTAAATATGGTGGAGCTGTCTGACTGCATTCTGTTGAAGCCCCCATCCCTCACTTAGTCACCGCCACCCCCCCTCGGGCCAGCAAACAGCACGTCTGACTCACAGGACATTTACATTTTCTGAACACTGTTGCTGAGGAGGAATCACAGCTTGAGTAACAGGCTGACAGGCTAACCGTCCACAGAAGCCGGGACTTCATGGATGCAGCGTGTTTAGTCCCAACAAGCGAGAGCGCCTTCACATGCAGCGTTCAGAGAAGAATGTCTTGCCCTCGGCCTGCTGGGATGTATGGAGGAGAGAGTGGGCAGCAAGCGGCTCTATTTACAGCTCTGACTAACAGCTAGCAGGAGATCTCCCTCCACGCCTTCCCCGTCTCCTCATCAGACCTGAAACCACTCCAGGCCAGTTCCCTGAGATTAAACCAGCTTACAGACTCTCATTTTTATCTGGATTTCAAATTGTTCATGCTTTATCTTCTGGTTTTATTCTCCTACATTGTTACAACTCTGTCAGATTTTTATTACACACACACACACTAGATAATCTCCTCACTCAGACTGCTCATTTGAATGAGGTCAGGCGGTAAATCCAGAGCTCAAATCAATGTCAGGTTATAAATTGTTGTCAATCTGTCACATCAGGACATCACTCTGCTTTGTATTGGTTCAGTCGTCCTTTTTGATTATTGTTGCTCTTACAGCATTCTGCTGACTTAGAGGGTTTTGTGAAAAACCTAAACTCCCAAGCTGCAAGTTTTTTGTTTTGTGTTTTTTCGTCTCCAAACTATTTGGCATTAGTCCCTTTTCAGATACAAAGCCATTGTTTTTGAATAATTGAATAAAAAAAATGAAATGGATAAAAACAAACGTTCAAAAGAATTAAATAAAAAGGATACCATAAATGTATTGTTGAACAAAGTCGAGTTAAAGTTGGACAGAATAAATTATGTGCAGCAAAGCCATCGTCCCAATGTGAGGGTCTCTGGAGGCTAAAGCTGTTTGCTAATTTATTTTAAGCCTTTGAAGAATCTTTAAAGTGTGGAGACGTTCAACATGTTATTCTTGAAATCTAAATGTTTGAAGTCTAAAAGCACATAAAACCTTGTTCCTCATTTCATTTTATTTCGGTCCAAGTGTTTTATTCAGCGTTAATTCCCATCTGAAATCCTCTCAGGACACTGTACAGAAAGGAAAATGTGTCCAGTTTTTAGCAAATCCCAGCCAATAATTCCATTCAAAACGGATCCAAATTCAAAACCCTAATAGTCCAGTTTAATCCAAATAGAACACGATGCAATTATGTTAAATATATAACAAAATACCTATTAATAAACAGTTGTCTATCTAAGGAAATCAGCAGAATGTATCTTTAGTGCAGTCCCCCATCCTGAGCGAGCATCTGCAGCAAAACAGGATTATTGTCTGTGACTCTTCAAAGGTGATCTTGTTCTAACATTCAAAGAAAAACAGATGAAATTCACATTTAAGAACCCTAATGAATTTCCGTGGCTTTACTTTTTCCACCTTTTTTATAAAATAGCTCTGGATTTTGATGTGTAAGTTTGTTTTTACACCTCGTTTTGTTTCTCTGCATGTGAAACTGAAACTGGACCTATTTTTGTTCATTTCCCAGATTTGATCTGTCTGATAGAGACACATTCTTTGACAGCAAGACGAGAAGTTCTATAGTAAGTATTGGTCTTAATGCTGTTTACGGTGAATCTTTGAATTTGCTATTTGAACTAACTGTTGTTCATATAGTTCATTTTTATCATCCATCTTGCTTCTTTAAGCAAAGCAGTGGCTGCTTTAGCCTGCGCACAAACATAACACCTACACAGAACGGCCCAGTACTTCACTAATGACCAGATAATGTGATTGACCTCACAGTATTGGCTGGAGCGGTTCTTGGCTCTCGATTGTGCTTCAGCTCACATCAATAAAACTCTCTTTAGTTCTTTGTATTTTACATCCTCTGAATCTCTGCCGGCTTTATTTTTGTCTGGTTCTGTTTCTCATGTTTTATCAAACTAAGACTTCATAAGCAGCTGCATTCCTCCTGTGTCTTTATGCCTTTAAGGCTGAATCTGCTTAGGTTTTCACTTTTTAATGTATTTTGTTGTTTCTCCAGGTTTATGAGGTACTGAAGAGGACAAGATGCACAAAAGCCAAATATTCCATGGGTAAGCCATCTGATCTCACATATAGGGAGTAAATAAACATGTTTAGAAACTTAGCACATAAAAGTGTGAAACTTGTGTTTGGTGGATTATTTATTTGTTGTAATAAAGCTTCTTGGCCATAAATCCTAATGTTGGAAAGCCTGTTAGTTTTCTTTTTAAATGGCGCCACATTTGTAAGGAACATGCATTTGTGGGATGAACAGCAGAGCTGAGTATGTGGGTTGGCCAAATCTTCTCTGCCACTCTGGAGAGTGTGGATTTCTAAACTTTAAGTTGAGATGCTTTAAACAACCTCTAATCTGCCCCTAAAACGGACTAACTATGACCTTTCTCTCTTTGTTCAATTTAAAAAATACTTTGTAGTATTTACTTATACAAAAAAATGGTCAATTTACTAAATGGGTTGTGAAATACTACGCAACAGGAAAAATAAGAATAAAAAAATAATTTTCCAGAGTATTAGATCTGAAAATATTCATAGTCAGGAATTATCTCATCACTGCTAAAATAAACTGACATTATTTGGGTTTAGATTTTTAAAATTGTTGTTTTATTCCATGTATTTATTTTAGACAGCTCATTTTTTACAATCATGCTAAGTTTTTGTTGTTTGCTGAGTTGAGACAACATGTTAGCTTTTCATCAACACTTAAAGAGTTAGATTTAACACAAGCTATTTGGTCCTTATCGGAATTGGTGTCAATTTAACTCTTTTCGTAGTTGTACATTTTCAGAGTACAATTTAACTTTAAACAGAGTTAAAAATTAACACTGACTAACACTGTTCAGTGTTAATATAACATAACACTTCAAGTCAAATAACTCTGAGAGTAATTATGATTCTAAGCAGAGTTAAGTAGGTACTCCACTGCAGTGTTTTTCAACCCTGGTCCTCAAGGCACACTGCCCTGCATGTTTTAGAGGTCTCCCTGCTTTGACACACCTGATTCAGGTGATTGCAGTTCATTAAAAGCCTGCTAATTAGTTACCAACTGAAATCAGCTGTGTTGAAGCAGGAAAACATCTAAAACATACAGGGCAGTGTGCCTTGAGGACCAGGGTTGAAAAGCACGGCTCTACTGTAGTGATGAATCAACTCTGACTCTCATGATTTTCAACACTGCATTGAGTTATTGATGGTTAACACTGGAGATTCATGTACTTCCTGAGTGTTAATTTGACACTCGACTGTGTTGATTATTTACTCTTTTGCTGTGCAGAGGGATGTAAAACAGACACTGAGGTGTCATTACATAAAGCAAATTTGAAAGTGTAAGTTTAACACTTTAAAGTTAAGATCAACTCTTTTTAGTGTTGCATTAACATTACACAGTAATTTCAAAATAAAAGTAATGGAGTCGACCTTCACACACCAGGAAGTACCTCTCACTCATAGTGTCAATTATGGCCAATAACACTTCATCAAACTGAACAAGAAAACTAACCAGAACAACTCATTTTTACTCTCATGGACGTCTTTAATAGTCATAAACATACAAACACATCATTTCTACAAGATTACCCAGCATTCCTTGCTGAGAAAATACTGCTCTGTCTGACATGAGGTGGAAGAGGGCGAGGCCTTTTCAAAATACTTTTTTCAACACTGCGTGATGTCATACAATAACAATGCTAAGTGTTATGTAAGACTTAACAGTGGGTGGAGCTTATTTAACACTGTCCAGTGTTGAGACAACACTGAGGAAATCAACACTGTGAATTAACACCAACACTGGAAGTCAGTTTACTCAGAAAGTGTTAAAAGTTAAATTAACTCAGAAAAGTTTAACACTGACATTTTAACACTCTGTTTTTTTACTGTGCATGATAATCAAAGCTTTAAAGTGTTTTTAAATATTAATTAATCATATAACAGTCACATCAGATCTGTTGTGTCTCATCTGAACTTTGTTGACATGTTTTCCAGTCGCAGCAGCTTCTTGCCGTAATCGCAGAACGTTGACATGAAATCCTTCTGACTAAAAGACGAAAATACAAAAGCTAAAGCTTCATGATGAGATTCAATGTGTTTTTTCAACATCTATCCACATGTATTTTTATGACAAATGTGCGTGTGTGGAGATTTTAATCTTGTTGAATATTCCTCTCTACAGGCATCACCAGTCTGTTAGCCAATGGTGTCTACACAGCTGCTTATCCTCTGCATGATGTGAGTACAACACGTTTATCAACTAAAATATATCAAAATCCATAAATGGCAACATCTATAAATAAGACCTCGCTTCCATAATAATCCACAACTATTTTGACTAAAATAATCTGACTGTACAGCCAATCTCAAACAGCTCACTGTGTGTCGGATGAACTGTTCCCATCCGATGGCCAGTTCTAACAGGCTGATACCTGCAGCAAAACAATTCATCTGTAATGTGATTATAGTTGTGTTTTTTGGTTTGGTTTTTGGCACTGGTTCAGATAGATCATAAAAAGAGAATATTAACAAAAAGTGCACTCAACAAACAAGTTTCATAGAAATAATCCTTTAGAGAAGCTGTTTAACTGAGGAAAGTGTGTTTTAAAAATTAAGCACAAATTGTTGTGTAATAAAATGTTTAATAGTGTGTTTGTGTGGGTGTTACAGGGAGACATCGAGGGGATAAGCACACAACCTAACGACAGAAAGGTAAGTGAACAAGTATTCAATCAAAATAGGACAAACACTACCAGAACCATCAGTTTGTTCACTGAGTGAATCTTGTGACTTTGAATTTTTGGCTAGGTGGTGTCATTGATCATGTTTGTTTTCTTGGAAAAAGTCCAAAATAAATATGCTAATCTTTTTTATATATTTATCTAAAAGTGATGCTCAGGGTTTGAGAAAAATCTGACATGAATTCAAAAAGTGAAACTAAAAGGTAATGTGGTCAATTTTAGATGGAAAACCAAATAAAATAGATTTCTTAGTGTGATGTTAGGTTACTGTGTCACTTTTTATAAAAACAGGGTCAATTAAAGACAGTCTTTGAAGGATTGCCTTCATGCTAGATGTTCACACTTAGCTCACCTTTTGTTGAAAAATGACGACGTTATGGCCAAAACCTGAAAAGAACATCAAGTGTGCCTTTCATCTGACTAACCTGTGAAGGTCTTTACATTTCTGAGCCTGCTGTGGCATCAAAAGAAAAGTACCAACATGACTGGAAATACGCAGTTGTCACCAAGGCAGTAGAGTCATAATTACTCTCCCGTTCTTTCTGGAACCTGAGAAAAGCTTCAGCCTGGTGCTCTACATTAGCATGCTCGTATCATATTTGTGTGTAGCGTTTGAAGTAGTGAGGCTTTGTAAGAGGTGGGAACAGGAGGATGAAGAATTTGTGTGGTTTCCTCTCACACTCAGTCTGCCATCTGAACACTCCTCTGTTCAGAAACACCTTCTTTTGTCGCTTTGCAGCTTGTTTCTCTGCCCGTGAATGGAGTGTGTAATTTACGTGTGAAAATGTTCCACCGGCTCAGCTGAGCGTTGAATGTGATGATCTCTCTGTCTAGTTGTAGGACGGATCAGAACAACTACGCTAATGCAGTCAGCTGCTACTCATTATTCAGCATGACGGATCGTTCAGCGGCCATTTGCATAGAAATATGTTTTATTATGTGGTGCTTGGATCTCGGTGGAGGTGTGATGTGTGCTGCTCTGCTCTACTCAGACTAAATTATGATACCTTTATGGAACAGTGGCTCATCTGCCTCCGTCTCACCTCGTCCCTGCAGCCTCCTCTGTCACACCAACCCTCTGCATCCTCCTTCACTATTCATGAAACTTCTGTGTTCTACGTCTCCATATTTAACATTTGTCCAACATGTCTAAATAATCTCAGCCTCTGACTTTGTCTTCATGTATGAGCTGTCTGATTATTTTCTGTCTGGTAACATGTTCATAGCACATATTTAATAACTAATCGTTTCAGCCGCAGAAGCATTCTATTGCTCTGGGTTTTATTTTATTTTGATTTGTTTTTTCCACCTTTTCATGTATTCTGTATTAAGTTTACCATCTCTTGCTTGTCAAAGGCTGTTATCCTGTCTCTGCTGGCAAAATATCTCATGGACCACTAGATGAAGTTTAATGAAACTCTCTGAAATTATTTTTTTTTTAACTCTTGTTTGCTCTGGCCCTTGAGCAAGGCTCTTATCCCTCCAGCTGCTCCCCGAAGGGTTTTAGATGGCAGCTCACTGCTACATAGGTTCTCACACTTGAGATGGGAAGAATTCAATGAACTAATTTCCACATATTAATACCGTAGAGTATATTTACTCTTTACTCTGCCTTACATATACAACTGATTACCTTTTTGGCAATAAGATTTTTTTTTCAGCCAAAGTTGGTTTTTATTCTGCTTTTAAATGTGCATATTTCTGTTCTGTAGAAAGAGACATTTGTTTGACTTAATTTTTTTAAAATCAAATACAGAGGAAATAATGAATGCAATTATTGCTCATTGCTCAGTCCAGCCCTGTACATATGTATGATTTAATTATTATTATAATTCTGTATGCACTTTACCGGTTGACTCTGGGTTCTCCTCACAGCTGCTGTATGAACAGTGGGCCAGCTACAGCGTCTTCTACAAGTACC
Organism: Anablepsoides rubrolineatus; assembly: GCA_031762495.1. Lineage (NCBI taxonomy): Eukaryota > Metazoa > Chordata > Actinopteri > Cyprinodontiformes > Rivulidae > Anablepsoides > Anablepsoides rubrolineatus. The sequence goes on from JARVGW010000322.1 coordinate 23,091,919, forward strand.
AGCCTATTGGACTCATCAGGTCTGTAGCTCTCTTGTCAAACCCATTGGGTGAATTACATAAACAAGTTTGCTACATGTGGCACAGTTCCTGCATCAAAACTAACTTTACCAGCTGGCAGAAAAGATAGTATCTCACTGCAAGAACTGCTGCCTATCAGTTGGGTGATAGCTTTTATGAGAGTCTCCAGAATGTTTTGAGATATTTACAATTCTGTTGATTGAATTTTTAACATGTTGAAATATTTGTCTAAAAAAAGTTGTTGCAGATGCCCTAAAGAGACTCAAGAGAAAAAACATTGTTTGACTTGTGCATGGGAGCTCTCCCTCACTAAAAACATGTTGAGACCTAAAAAATTACACTGATAAACTATAGTAGATATTAAAAAGTGGTCCAAAATCACTTGTTATTTGAAAAATAATAAAATAAATAAAAATATATACATGCATGCAGGCATGCCTGCCTGCATACATACACAGGGGTTATGGTCATAGATATATATATAAATACTAGATATGTCATACTCGCTGTTGGCCAATGGAGACCAGCGTCCTCACACGGCGGCC